>OU911059.1:656516-815671 GCA_918358695.1 Melinaea menophilus ssp. n. AW-2005
AGATCTTGTATATTATGAATAATTTTATTGAATTTTCCACTTATAGGTGTGTCAATATTTGATGTAAAATGTGGTAATAAAATACATTTTTTGATATAAAATTTACAAATTTTTGTTCAAATAAAACCCTAGAAATCATGCATTTTAGTATTGATTTTCTTGATTCTAACTTTAGGTGTGTCAATATTTGATGTAAAATGTGGTATTCAAATACATTTTTTCACATAATATTTTATAGTTTTTGTTAGAATAAAACCTTAGAAATCTTATATTTTATGAATTATTTTATTGAATTTCCTACTTTTAGGTGTGTCAATATTTGATGTTAAATGTGGTATTAAAATACATTTTTTAACATAATATTTTATAGTTTTTGTTAGAATAAAACCTTAGAAATCTTATATTTTATTGAATTTCCTACTTTTAGGTGTGTCAATATTTGATGTTAAATGTGGTATTAAAATACATTTTTTAACATAATATTTTATAGTTTTTGTTAGAATAAAACCTTAGAAATCTTATATTTTATGAATTTTTTTATTGAATTTCCTACTTTTAGGTGTGTCAATATTTGATGTTAAATGTGGTATTAGAAAACATTTTTTGATATTAAATTTACAATTTTTTTTTTCAAATAAAACCCTAGAAATCATGCATTTTAGAATTGATTTTTTTGAATTTCCAACTTTAGGTATGTCAATATTTGATGTAAAATGTGGTATTAAAATACATTTTTTAACATAATATTTTATAGTTTTTGTTAGAATAAAACCTTAGAAATCTTATATTTTATGAATTTTTTTATTGAATTTCCTACTTTTAGGTGTGTCAATATTTGATGTTAAATGTGGTATTAGAAAACATTTTTTGATATTAAATTTACAATTTTTTTTTCAAATAAAACCCTAGAAATCATGCATTTTAGGATTGATTTTTTTGAATTTCTAACTTTAGATGTGTCAATATTTGATGTTAAATGTGGTATTAAAATACACTTTTTTATATAAAATTTACTAGTTTTTCTTTAAATAAAAATTTAGAAATCTTGTATATTATGAATAATTTTATTGAATTTTCCACTTATAGGTGTGTCAATATTTGATGTAAAATGTGGTAATAAAATACATTTTTTGATATAAAATTTACAAATTTTTGTTCAAATAAAACCCTAGAAATCATGCATTTTAGTATTGATTTTCTTGATTCTAACTTTAGGTGTGTCAATATTTGATGTAAAATGTGGTATTCAAATACATTTTTTCACATAATATTTTATAGTTTTTGTTAGAATAAAACCTTAGAAATCTTATATTTTATGAATTATTTTATTGAATTTCCTACTTTTAGGTGTGTCAATATTTGATGTTAAATGTGGTATTAAAATACATTTTTTAACATAATATTTTATAGTTTTTGTTAGAATAAAACCTTAGAAATCTTATATTATATGAATTATTTTATTGAATTTCCTACTATTAGGTGTGTCAATATTTGATGTAAAATGTGGTATTAAAATACATTTTTTGATGTAAAATTTACAAATTTTTGTTCAAATAAAACCCTAGAAATCATGCATTTTAGAATTGATTTTTTTGAATTTCCAACTTTAGGTATGTCAATATTTGATGTAAAATGTGGTATTAAAATACATTTTTTAACATAATATTTTATAGTTTTTGTTAGAATAAAACCTTAGAAATCTTATATTTTATTGAATTTCCTACTTTTAGGTGTGTCAATATTTGATGTTAAATGTGGTATTAAAATACATTTTTTGATATAAAATTTACAAATTTTTGTTCAAATAAAACCCTAGAAATCATGCATTTTAGTATTGATTTTCTTGATTCTAACTTTAGGTGTGTCAATATTTGATGTAAAATGTGGTATTCAAATACATTTTTTAACATAATATTTTATAGTTTTTGTTAGAATAAAACCTTAGAAATCTTATATTTTATGAATTATTTTATTGAATTTCCTACTTTTAGGTGTGTCAATATTTGATGTTAAATGTGGTATTAAAATACATTTTTTGATATAAAATTTACAAATTTTTGTTTAAATAAAACCCTAGAAATCATGCATTTTAGTATTGATTTTCTTGATTCTAACTTTAGGTGTGTCAATATTTGATGTAAAATGTGGTATTCAAATACATTTTTTAACATAATATTTTATAGTTTTTGTTAGAATAAAACCTTAGAAATCTTATATTTTATGAATTATTTTATTGAATTTCCTACTTTTAGGTGTGTCAATATTTGATGTTAAATGTGGTATTAAAATACATTTTTTAACATAATATTTTATAGTTTTTGTTAGAATAAAACCTTAGAAATCTTATATTTTATGAATTATTTTATTGAATTTCCTACTTTTAGGTGTGTCAATAATTGATGTAAAATGTGGTATTAAAATACATTTTTTTATGTAAAATTTACAAATTTTTGTTCAAATAAAACCCTAGAAATCAAGCATTTTAGAATTGATTTTTTTGAATTTCTAACTTTAGGTGTGTCAATATTTGATGTTAAATGTGGTATTAAAATACATTTTTTGATATAAAATTTACAAGTTTTTGTTCAAATAAAACCCTAGAAATCATGCATTTTAGGATTGATTTTTTTGAATTTCTAACTTTAGGTGTGTCAATATTTGATGTAAAATGTGGTATTAAAATACACTTTTTTATATAAAATTTACTAGTTTTTCTTTAAATAAAAATTTAGAAATCTTGTATATTATGAATAATTTTATTGAATTTCCCACTTATAGGTGTGTCAATATTTGATGTAAAATGTGGTATTAGAAAACATTTTTTGATATAAAATTTACAAATTTTTTTTCAAATAAAACCCTAGAAATCATGCATTTTAGGATTGATTTTTTTGAATTTCTAACTTTAGATGTGTCAATATTTGATGTTAAATGTGGTATTAAAATACATTTTTTGATATAAAATTTACAAATTTTTGTTCAAATAAAACCCTAGAAATCATGCATTTTAGGATTGATTTTTTTGAATTTCTAACTTTAGGTGTGTCAATATTTGATGTTAAATGTGGTATTAAAATACACTTTTTTATATAACATTTACTAGTTTTTCTTTAAATAAAAATTTAGAAATCTTGTATATTATGAATAATTTTATTGAATTTCCCACTTATAGGTGTGTCAATATTTGATGTAAAATGTGGTAATAAAATACATTTTTTGATATAAAATTAACAAATTTTTGTTCAAATAAAACCCTAGAAAACATGCATTTTAGGATTGATTTTTTTGAATTTCTAACTTTAGGTGTGTCAATATTTGATGTAAAATGTGGTATTAAAATACATTTTTTGATGTAAAATTTACAAATTTTTGTTCAAATAAAACCCTAGAAATCATGCATTTTAGGATTAATTTTTTTGAATTTCTAACTTTAGGTGTGTCAATATTTGATGTAAAATGTGGTATTAAAATACATTTTTTAACATAATATTTTATAGTTTTTGTTAGAATAAAACCTTAGAAATCTTATATTTTATGAATTATTTTATTGAATTTCCTACTTTTAGGTGTGTCAATATTTGATGTTAAATGTGGTATTAAAATACATTTTTTGATATAAAATTTACAAATTTTTGTTCAAATAAAACCCTAGAAATCATGCATTTTAGTATTGATTTTCTTGAATTTCTAACTTTAGGTGTGTCAATATTTGATGTAAAATGTGGTATTCAAATACATTTTTTAACATAATATTTTATAGTTTTTGTTAGAATAAAACCTTAGAAATCTTATATTTTATGAATTATTTTATTGAATTTCCTACTTTTAGGTGTGTCAATATTTGATGTTAAATGTGGTATTAGAAAACATTTTTTGATATAAAATTTACAATTTTTTTTTCAAATAAAACCCTAGAAATCATGCATTTTAGGATTGATTTTTTTGAATTTCTAACTTTAGGTGTGTCAATATTTGATGTTAAATGTGGTATTAAAATACATTTTTTGATATAAAATTTACAAGTTTTTGTTCAAATAAAACCCTAGAAATCATGCATTTTAGGATTGATTTTTTTGAATTTCTAACTTTAGGTGTGTCAATATTTGATGTAAAATGTGGTATTAAAATACATTTTTTGATGTAAAATTTACAAATTTTTGTTCAAATAAAACCCTAGAAATCATGCATTTTAGAATTGATTTTTTCGAATTTCTAACTTTAGGTATGTCAATATTTGATGTAAAATGTGGTATTAAAATACATTTTTTAACATAATATTTTATAGTTTTTGTTAGAATAAAACCTTAGAAATCTTATATTTTATTGAATTTCCTACTTTTAGGTGTGTCAATATTTGATGTTAAATGTGGTATTAAAATACATTTTTTAACATAATATTTTATAGTTTTTGTTAGAATAAAACCTTAGAAATCTTATATTTTATGAATTATTTTATTGAATTTCCTACTTTTAGGTGTGTCAATATTTGATGTTAAATGTGGTATTAAAATACATTTTTTGATATAAAATTTACAAATTTTTGTTCAAATAAAACCCTAGAAATCATGCATTTTAGTATTGATTTTCTTGAATTTCTAACTTTAGGTGTGTCAATATTTGATGTAAAATGTGGTATTAAAATACATTTTTTGATGTAAAATTTACAAATTTTTGTTCAAATAAAACCCTAGAAATCATGCATTTTAGGATTGATTTTTTTGAATTTCTAACTTTAGGTGTGTCAATATTTGATGTAAAATGTGGTATTAAAATACATTTTTTGATATAATATTTTATAGTTTTTGTTAGAATAAAACCTTAGAAATCTTATATTTTATGAATTATTTTATTGAATTTCCTACTTTTAGGTGTGTCAATATTTGATGTTAAATGTGGTATTAAAATACATTTTTTAACATAATATTTTATAGTTTTTGTTAGAATAAAACCTTAGAAATCTTATTTGGTCCGCTATTAAAGGTAAGGGGTAGTTATCTCTAACCGTATTTGAATTTAACTCGCGGAAATCAACACGAAGTCGGTCCGTACTGTCCTTTTTCTTAACCAATAATATTGGACTGCTGAATGGGGAACAGCTATCTCTTATGATACCATTTTCTTTTAAATCTTCAATAATTTCCCTAACTTTTGCGCGTTCTACAGGAGACAGGCGATGCGGTCGGCGCTGCACAATTTTATCAGGATTTAACCTAATTTTTAACTCACCGGTTGTCACCCGTGCGACGCGATTTCCAGACGTAAAACTATCCTTAAAATCATTGATTATATTATAGATTTCTCTAGTTTCCGTCAGGTCAGTAAGGTCAGTATTTAATTGAATAGAGGGTGTCAAATTTGTACATTCATTAATAATAAAATCACGATTAATAGATATCTTCTCTTCACTAAGAGTAATATTAAGACCGGGTATTTTTAAAAGGTTAAACCCTATCAAGATATCAAATTGCGTTTCATTGTTTACTACATAAAAATCGAACTCTAAGCTAACTCTATTAATTACAACAATAGCCGAGATGCTTTGTTTTGAGATAACCTTTTGACCCCCAATGCCCGTAAATTGGACCTTAATTTGTTTACGTTTACTGGGAATGGAACCAGCTATTTTCTCTCGAATTAATGCACAATCGGCACCAGTATCAAAAAGACAGTCGTACTGTTTTTTTTTCAATAATTACTTTTATAGTACTGCGTTTAACAGATGAACAAAAGTTTATAGTTGTATTTGGGGAGTTTTGTTCGTTATTTTGACGGCGGTAACAATTTTTGTCTAAATGACCCTTACGATGACAGTAATTACATTCAATAATTTTAGCATTATTAAAAGTGCCACGAGAGCTAGAATTGTTATTAGACGACGAGAAAACGTTAGGCTTAGAGGGGTTTTTTTTCCTTGCATTCTCGTGACAAATGACCCGGCTTATTACAATTAAAACACGTGATTTGATCCTTTCAAGGTACGATAACGCGAGGATTTTTATTGTCACTATATTTACTTTCTTTATTTTCAATTTTACGTTTCCGGAATGTTTTAAGAACAGATACCAATTTAGGGAGCGAGTCGGGGTTGTTTCTTAACAACTCAGATCGAATAAACTCAGGGTAAATACCTGTGATCAGTGCCTCTACCACCTCGTAGTCAGCAGCTTCGGGTCGAACTCTCTTGAAAAGCGTCCATGATGTTGTAGCGTGTTCGGCGTAGCTGCTCGCTTGACCCGAAGTATAACTACGCCATTTCTGCACGTCATCCGCGTACCGGAACTCCAAGGCAAACGCATGGATTAGCTCTTCCTTTACTTGCTCCCACGTTGTTGAATGTAGCGACCACGTATCGGCCCATGTCTTGGCTCGCCCTCGTAATAGTAGAATGGCCTTCATGCGAGCTTCATGTGGAGGGACATTCAACTTCATAATAGTTTCATCCACATTAGTGCACCAGTCCCTGATAGCGTGCGATCTCTCATCAGGGATGAACGGCAATAGGTAGAAGTCATGGTGCCGCTATCTGAAGATCCGGAGGTCTTTTCAGGCTGCTATCCCACCGCTGCTGTCGGCGATGGGTCAGAGATTCCGTGTTCGTTGTCCATTATAATGAAAATTCACTTAGAATTTGTATAGTTTATTTTCGCATAACTCCTAGTAACAAGAATGAATGTTGGAGTTATAATAAATCTAATTTAGTTTTACTTTAAATGTTTAACATGAAAAGGTGCAACAATATGAATTATTAAATAATAAATTTCACATCCAATGTGAATCTCACCGATTGGATGTGAAATTTACCAATCACCAACCAATCAGTCAATACAATGTCTTTAAGAGATTGAAATTAGAGAAATAACAGTTTTGTGATTACGAATGATTATTTAAAAACTAATTATAAATAATTACGGAATTTTTAAAACAATATAATCATTAACATAATGATTTGCGCCCATATATACGTGCTTATAGACCGAGTGTTCTTTCATCTGTGACGTCACACTTAATCCAATATGGCGCCCTCTAGAGGCAATTATGCCCTGGGTACAAACCACAAAACTTTTGAAGAGTGTGGGATATGACATGAAGGAACTTAAGTAGCACATTTCAAATGTATTTGATATTAACGTATTTTTTTATGTGTCTTGTGGGTCATCATAATAAGGGCCCTATTATAACATACACACTTTAAATATATAAAATATTGTTACTAGCTTTTGTTCTCTTCTTTACTTGTATTTTTATATCTCAAACATTAATTTTGTATATATCTTACTGTCCTTGGACCGAACTTTGCTAGGTAAGTTTATTTTATTGACACCCTCTGTTTACAAAAAATTATAAATTGCTGGAGCCGCTCCCGTACTCGTCTGTCTCGCAGTTTGCTCCTTATTTTAAATTTCTTGCACATTTGTGATTGGTCTTGGAAAAACATACATACTTTTACAACACGTGTGACTGACCATGTGTATGAATACTTAGGTACTTCACGGGTGACTACCTAGTCTAGTACGCCTACGCCTTGTGGACAGCCAAATGCTCTTTTTGGATTTGTTAGCACTACACAACCGTGGGTAAATTTAGGCTAATAAGCAATTGAAACTCCACAAACAGCTTAAACTTTACAACGCATTTCTTTAGTAAATTATTATCTTTTGAGGCATTTGATATATTGGCAGCTATTATGCAGACAATATACTGCCTTCATATACACATTATTGGGAAGAATTGGTCCGGTCGAGATATTGGTCTCATGGAAGTTGTGTTTTTTCTACTTTGTAGATATATATAACAATGTATCTATTATGATACGCGTTATTTAAAACTATAACTATAATTATAGCGATTCAAAAATATATAAGTCCGAATACCGATTTCAATACTGTCAATATAGTTTCAATTCGATAAGATACAAAGGCAATATTACTCACTCCGACATATATTCGTCTACGAACGTCTTGTTCCATATGACCGGCCGTGCAATTTCTAGTTTTGGACAAACTTAACTCTTCATAGGTTCATATTATTTGTTGCTTAACTGAAGTGTTGCGTTATAAATACACTAATTGGAAGTGTGTGTGTGTGTGTGTGTGTGTGTGTGTGTGTGTGTGTGTGTGTGTGTCAATAGAATTGTAATTCTATTCTTTAGTAACAATAATAATAACCGCCAAATAATGCATAATACGTTATAGTCAAAATAAAATTTATCTTTTTATTGATAAGGATAAGTCATTTACATATAAATGATTAATCCTTATGAGAGGGGGGGGGGTTATGAATTTCGACCGTCAACAATAAAACACACTTCTTTTAAAACTCTCTGTTAATTGGGGCCTTGAAATAACAACCATGTGTAGTTCAGCCTTAACTTTAAATATATAAATGTAGACATTAATTATTTGTTAAAGCTACATCACTCCCCGAGGACCACGCGGCACTCCCTCTCCACGTCGTGTACGTACAAGCCGTTCATGTACTTCACCCGACTGCAACACACACATTTAATGCTTATTTGCTTCAGATTATCCAAGCTACTACAATAATACCAACAAAAAATACTATTTAAAATAGCTTGGAGACGTTCAGTGGCAGCGGAACTGAAGGCGATCGGGTTGACGTGGTCCGAGGCGAAGCGAATAGCCCAGAACGAAACGCGATGGCAGAGCACTGTGGACGCCCTCTGCCCCACATGAGGGCCTTAGAACATTAAGTCAAGTAAGTACCATCTTATTATACAGAGTACCACTATTGGGCCTGCCATACCAAACCCACATAAGAAACTTAGACCTAGTCCCCTATCCGCGTCACTTACGTAAATATACCAGTCTCTTAGCCGAGCACTCAAACGAGCACTCGAGTTATCTCCCTTAATGTCATAAGATACTCTAGCTGCTTTAGACAATATTGATATCAAACAGTTATACAAATTTTCAATAATACATCTATGACTTTTGTAACGACAGATCTTTTTGTAACAGTTTTTACACACATTTGTAAAGATAACATGTCTTAATTGATCGTTACAGATATTAAAATAACAATCAGATTGTTCTTTGCTTCTATTTACCCATTTTATTTTATTAATAACAATTTTATTTAATTTCACCTTTCCCAAAGTTAAATATAAATTACAATTAATGGTTAGCGGGAGATGATCGGACCAATACATAGCAGACTTAACAGAAACACTACTTATTGCCATGCTGCCTCGGCAACCACACAGTGATGCAACCATCTCCTACTGCCATGTGCATCACTAACGAACGTAAAAGTATGCAATTAAATTTGTAACCTACGTACATCCGAACAAATCCATGAGTGATCTGAACAAAAACTTTCTAACTCACTGTCAAACAACTCACACGGATGGGCATTATACTTGTAATAACTAAGCTTAAAAACTTACTCCACAGCACACTCGTCAATAATTGCACTAAGAGCACTAAGACAATCCGTAAATTCCGCCACGTTTTCTCGACTATCGGTTGGCATATATACACTACATACAACTATAGATTTACCGCTAAGGGATATCTTGATAGCACAAATGCGAGGGTTTGAACACTCAACCATAGACACGCACGGAAAAACACTATATCACTACAGAAGCGCTACTCCTCCATAAGGACGTCCCGAGATAAGACCAGCACTTGTGTCTATAGCCGATGTTCCTGTACTGCCGAAATTCCCATCCACCGTTCCCAAGAGAGGAAGGTCATGGGGGAATAACCAAGTTTCCTGCAGAGCAACATTATCAGCACTCCGACATAACTTTCTTACTCCGTCTATTGATCTTTTAATTGACTTACAATTGAAAGTTACCATACGGGTACATGTTTCCGTATTATTATTATTTATTAGTGTGTCCTTCATCTTTTTTCTTCTTAAAGTCAATTAATTTTCGAAAGGTAATATCCTCCGGATAAAAATTATCCTTAAGACGGCTACCTTTGTTTTCAAAATGTCAATTTTATACGCGTTGTATTCACTAGGCGTCTTTACGTTTATTTTAAAAGGAAGAATAACTTTAACCTGGGTTCTATCAAAAATATAATTAGTTATGTCACTTTCCGTAGTCTCTTTGGATACGTTGTATATAAATAACGAAATATTAACATCCGCAGTCTTAAATTTCTCATTAGTACTTGTAGTAATAGTAGTAATAGTAGTAATTTCTCATTAGTACCTTCAAATGTATTAAAAAGGATTTCTGTCTTTTCCTTTGTACTAACTCCCACTCATGATTTCGCTTCTCTTTCTTCCAAAGACCGCCAACTCCTACGATCCCCACCAATGTCTCCACCCTCGTCGGTTTCGCCGACAACACTCCTTGATGACACCCCTGCGTTTACGGCTGCCGTATTGAGGCCGTCATATGTAAACGGTCGTTCATCTTTGTTCGAAACCGCAGTGCCGCCCGGAACGGTGAGGCCATCTTGCGTAAGAGCTTCCGTCATTTTTCGAAACCGGGGTATCGGAGGCCGGTGCGAGTCTATCTTCCTTTTCGATATGCGTTTGGACGAGTGGGATGGAATGCCGAACAGCTTCGGTGAGCGACAAAGACGAGATAATATCGCCCCTGTCAGGTGCTTGCTTTTGTTTGAGCGGTCTCCACTTATCGAAGTAGTATTAAGAATCAACTTATAGTTTTTTAATGTCTTGCAATTCACTTTTAATTTTCTCAAAACAGTCTAAACTTAAACATGTTTCCTGCAGTGTTTTTATTTCTTTCTGCATTAGAATAATATCCTTTAACAACCCTGTATACATACATACATAAAGATGATCAAAGGTCACCGGAGGAAGTTTATGTAGTTCCTTTGCAACAAAAATCGCAGTTTCATCGGGGTCGGTCTCTTTGAAAAGTGCTATTATATCGTACATGTCCCGGTTCGTACGTCCGTTTCTCTTCCGATTAATCTTTCTATTCTATTTTTATAGATGTTGAACATTCGAACATTTTGCACGTTCTATATCCGTTGAGGAGAAGGATGAGACGCAAATACGAACAATACTTTCTTCCATAACGTCCACTTTGTTTTCAATGAATGCTAATATTTCAGAAATAACTTTGTTGCAGTTGTGACACTTAACTATATTTGACGACGCCATATTAACAATCAGCGACATCTGTGAGCAAAGCGACGTGAAGACGACGACTGACGTGCCATCTATTGCTCAACCTTCAAACTAAGGTGAGACATAATAGTTAAGTTGTTTTTTTAAACTTACGATAGATGGCGTTGATACTTTTGTAAAATTGTTAGTTGATGTTAGTTTTTAACACAATATAAGCAGCTTTATTTATAAAAAAAATACTTTAAAATATTAATTAAAACTACTACTTTTATTACTACTACTACTAATACTACTTAGTAAAACTTTACATTTATCCTTATACTCCTGATACTATATATCTGTCTCACTCTCTCGTGGGCTGCTTTACAGACGTTTCACTCACATTTTTCTATAAAATGTAAAATTTCTTAAATATGAACAACAGACAATAAACACTTAATTAGTTATGCTTGACTTAAATAATAAAAGCCAAAAATAAGAATACTTGAACGGCAGTGCTCATAGTTTTCTAATCAAATACAATATTTAGGAAGCAATAAAAACAATATATATATCACAGATATTTTAATAAAGATATCACACAGTTTATACTTTAACTTGTAACACACTGACAATGGATAATTATACAAAATATACAAAATGAACATTTATTTATTAAAAATAAATTAAACAGATCACTGAAAATTATAGAAAAATTACAACATTTTTTTTCTGACAGCTGTTTTAAACGACTTCCATTATATTTCCTCAAATAAAAAAACAAGGTAATATAATTTTGTCTATGAACTTTGATGTGGTACAATGTGAATGAAAATAATATCAATGTACAAACCGTCCAAATGAAATTGCCGACCGTTCTCTTAATTACATTATACAAGTGTACATTTATTCATTGAAGTCGGGTTACGTGTCAAAATATCAAAGTAATATCTAATGTCTTATAATGTCAATAAGGTATTAAAGAGTTGTACCGAGTGAAGATCGTAGTAATATTAACACTTTTTAAACAACAGCAATTTTAATTTCAGGATAATCAAATGAAACTGTTTTTTCTTGAAATACTTGAAAAAGACTTGTCATCTTGTTGAAGTCAGCCCCAAGTATAATAAAGTAAAGTTACTTTGTCTTTCTAAATTCAAATTAAATTACAATTAATCTAACGACTCATTTACTTACAAAGTGTTGGTACAAAGGTTTGATTTTTTAAACATACAATTATTAATGTTCACTGGACCCACTATTAAAATACAAATACCATTTCGCTATCTAATCATATTATGTATTTACTAGTGTCATTATCAACTTAATAAAAGAAACACCGGTCACTCTCAATACCTGTATCTATGAGGTGAAGACCATTACACGAATGTGTCAAGAGCGCCATCTTGTGTAGTGTCACTATTGTGATTAAAAATTATTACAAATTGGTTAGTTACCATACACTCGATTGATTGGTTGTTTCGTGATATACAATCAGACATCAACCAATCAGAGGACATAAATTATGTTAATTAATTGACCAATTACTACACTTCACTGAGCTGTCAAATCATTTTTACTGTAATGATTCTGTCGCAAACAGGCTTGAATTCAATTATTAGAAAGTTATTTGACAGTGACAGATTTTTTTCAATCATTATCATAACATAAAATTAGGAAACATTTTATTTGTCAACATTTCTTCTTCTTAAGGCAACACTTAACTCTCTCACTTAGTCTCAATAACCTTTTGACAATCTCGTAACAATTCTTATCAACTTTAGTCTCGGTGCTAGTCTCAAAATATCAGAGGAGATGAGATATTCTGTCCCGTGGTTATCTCACCTGCCGGTGTTGTCTCTTCATACCAGTGCACGTCTGGGAACATAACACAAATCAAGGATAAAACTAATAAACGTACAGTCTCCGTACCAAAATACACCAGATGCAAATCTCTAAAACCGCTTCACACTTAGCTTACACACTGGTTTAGTACAAGAAATAGACGGATATTAACAATAAAACTACCAAAACCTCACATTGCGTGTTGCTTCCATCTGGATCAGATCAAAGATTTTAGTTAACAGTGTTTCTAACATAGTCACTGAAGTGTGAAGGTACATCACTATCATCATCATCATTAATATCATCAGATATCTAAAAGGATCTTAGTTCTGGTGATTTCGGTTACCGATTTACTATCACTATATCGATGAACTCCATAACACCAGGCTGTTTTTGTATCTAATCTTTCAGATGCTTTTGACACTTAAGTATTTAATATTCATTTAATTCTGTATTACACATGTTAAGTTTGTATTCTAGTGAAGCCGTGTTGTATATTTTGGAAGTATTAACTGGTTTGGTGCTGACTGTACTTGATGTCATTAAATTACAAAAAAAATATCTTATACATCTTTTGCTGTAACACATATAAGGATTGGATATACTAGTCCCCTCCACAAACAACATAACAAAAAAAAATGTCTTAATATTTCTATGATATTTTTAAAAGTATACTTATTATTTCTAACATAAATATTGTATTTAAGTTAAATAAGGTATGAATATTATACAATTAACTTCTGCCGGCAAAGTTTTTAATATTATCAATGTAAGGTTACATTGTGATAAAAAATCATTATCCATGTTTTAAATATTTTATATCTCAACTATATATACTATACAATCCTTTGAAGTAACTCCTTCAGAAACAAATACATATATGTATAGAGAATGAGATATAATACACATGGTCCACCGCCGTTACGGCGCCATCTATTAATCAATCTTTAAACTAAAGTTATAATAGTTAAGTTATTTTTCAAAACATACGATAGATGGCGTTGATACTTTTGTAAAATCGTAAGTTGAGGTAAGTTTTTAATATAACATAAGAAGTTTTATATAAATATACGAATATTATACATTAAAGTATTAAATAATGAAACTTATAATACTACTGCTACTTAATAAAACCTTCACATTTATCGTAATACTCCTGATACTCTATATCCATCTCACTCTCTCGTAAGCTACTTTACAGAGGTTATAAGTGAAAATGACCATTGTAATGGTAAAACTCCATAAGTATAAACAACTGATAACAAATACTTAATCACTTTTGCTTTACTTAATAAATGATAAAGGCCGTTTAGACACGAGCGATGACATAATTATATATTTACGATAGTTTTAGCACGCGGTTGTACCAAAGCAGTTTTCTTTCACATAACGATAACAATATACATTGATTTAATGATAAACTAATTTAAAATTGTATATACTGACAGAAATTGGTAAAAGATATGTACAATAAAAAGTGAAAAAAAAAATAAAAAACTTACAACATCAGCGGGTATCTTCACAGGTCCCAGGACAAGCGACTCGCTGTACAAAGTCTCTCTTTCTTCACAACCTTGAGATAATAAAACACACAGATGAATGAAATGGATGTTACTTCCTATTTACTTCATCAGAAGGTATTCAACAGATATAAAAATATTAACTCTACATATGTAAGTTGTTTTGATAAAGTTGGTAATAAAAGATTATTTTGTGAGTATATTTATAATATTTATAAAATTTCAATATAATATTACAACTTATCGTTACATTTATTTATTTATTAGCTTTTTATAGTTAATTTTAAGCAGAAAAACTTATTTAATCATAGGATATTGGTTGTGCATTATTTATTTGTGCTTATTATTTTGTTGTATAATAAAGTATCAAACACAACCCTGTTATAAGCAATATCTCAAACCTCACTGGAATATCACCTAAAGAAAAGATTATATTATATTATTTATTAGTACGTGTATTGTCTGCATGATAAATAATTAATAGAATAATTTATTACATACGAGTATTTATAATATATATATATGTATATATATATATGCCAATTAAGACGAAAATCTCTGTAGTACAACCTCTCACAGATATAAGTGAAGAAAAAATCTAAAAACTAGAGCGGTTTTTATATTAAGCTTGTCTTAATAACAAATATGACCATGTACCAAAATGTATTATTTAACTGAGATGGCTAACCATCACGCACAACTGGCATGTCCTTTGTATCCTACACTTTCCTATTTAAACTACAAATATATTTACGAAGATTCTCTTTATTGGGTTCTGAAGGTGAATTAACACCAAACACACCAGTAAACCTTCGAGTGTGAAGGCAGTATTATTGTGCTTATATGCTACAGATATCAGATGGTTAAAATACATCATTCCATTTAAAAACCTATTTATTTCACTTTTTCCTATAATAAATTACACTTACACTGTCGTTATCATTTCGAACTGTCGTCATGTAGTATGTATTTCTATTTAATATTACATATAGTTACGTAACTATAATGTGAACGAATGTGTTCATTATATACATATACTAGTTTACTTATTTTAAGCGTTATTTCTTCACATTAGCACTATCCCCTACTCGTTACTGAAGGCTGTCTGTTGGAGATTGCTTTTAACTGTCTGTCTGTGTGGTCGTGTTGCTTATCTATCTACAAACATAGATATCCACGACATTGAAAACAATAGTGAAATACGTATTTTCAATCTTTATACTTTTACTTATATTTTCATAACGTGTAATAAATGAGTCAGTGAGATGATCCTTGGACTGCACACTTGTTCCATTTATCAGTCCGTGCATGTGAATAGATGTGTAATGAAATGAACAGTTATATATATATATATATTTATATATGTATGTATGTACTACGTATCTAGAACATATACAATAATAATTTTCTACAAATATATAAATTTAATATCGGTTTTCATTGATAAATTAATATTCAATCGAGCGTAAAGATGTTTTAATTCAATAATAAAGAAATCACCGTTCGCGTAACGCTAGAAAAATAACACTTTTCGTAACGCTCTCGTCACGTATTTACCAGAAAGAAAGATAATGGGTTTCTGTTTCTGTTGCCAATTAAGAATTAATAATGAACTAATGATAGATAATTGGACTTACCTTCAGAAGGAAGAGTTAACCAGAACTGCGATCTACAAGTATACAAAATGTCAGGCAGCCAGGATCTTGACCACATCCGTGGTCCGAGGACCGTGCCGCCGTCGAACACACCGTGAGGTACAGGGCACCATGGCGGCACAGGTTGTAGAACGATACTCCTGGAATGTGATATTTTATGTACAGTGAGGAGGGCGGTACAGACATGACATTCTATGTACATTGGTTGGAAATGGAACAAAGTATACATTACAGCACTTACAGTGTTAAGCCATTTTGGTACTAGTTGTTGGGTTTCATATATTGCCGAAACAAATACCAAAATAGTTATAGATTGATACTTAAATGATAATATCTTGATGATCTTTCACTTTGACTTAAGACCACTGTATGTATGACATTGTTTCAAATCTGAGTATTGTATGAGATGGTGAGAATTATGATTTGAAATTATTCTCAGAACATGATTCAATCTATCAAGCACTAAGTCAATTAGCCTAATGAGATCTCGTAATGAAAAAGCTGTTAGTGATATAGAGTTGGACACTATCACCTCGCTCATCTCCTACTCTCTCTAGTGGAACAGATCCCATCGCCAAAAGGACCTTATAACTAATAACACTAGGTCCCTTTTCTCCACTTAGTGCAATGTAATTTGTGGTTACTTTTTATCTCACTATTTCAGGGATCAAATAGTGCGTTCTTAATTGGTTAATGAAATGGACCTATATGGTTAATCGTGGGTCTGGATTAGTTCATGGTTTAACGTAAGTTATCACAAACAATGGTCTGACATTAAACTAGGTCTAACTGTAGTCATAGACGAGGGTTGAATCTTTAGATATTACGTTGAATGAATTAACCAGACTTATCTATAATCTGGACTATAATATTTTCTCTCTCTCTCTCTTTCTCTCTCTCTCTACTTATTGACATATTGTTTGCATAGATTTGATTATTTTGTTATGATATAGAACGATCTCTCTTCATACAAAAGTTTTAGATCTGGAAGACCGTTTTTCTGTTCGTTTTTTTTATATCTTTCTTTTACTTCGAAACGGATATTTTATTTTTGCACAGATATGTCGCTCTTATGTCCGTAATAGTAAAATGTTTTTGAAGATAATTAAAAACCATTCCGCTAGTTCACTGTCAATACTAATCCTCATTTCGATACCCTTGCGATAGTTTATCAATTATTCTGATATTTATCGTATTCCTAATGTTAATTATATTTATCGAGAGGTTAAAAGGACGTACACACAATGTTAATGTTTTATATGTACTTTCAATATTTCCAATTCTTATTTTTGCAAAACAATTTTTTTTTAAAAGTTTTTCCAACTTAACAGGTCTCACATAGAACACCAAGGTCCCATGACACATATCGACGCGGACGCCGACGATGCTCCCGCGACATAAGCCGGCGGAGTCGCGTGCGACTGTCGCGTCGTGTCGCACCGCGCTCCTCGCGACCCAGGAGAGACGCGAACTTGAACGGGGAGTCGCTTGTGCTTACTTTGTTAGTTGCTAGACCTACCATCTGAGAACATTTATTCAGTTTAATTACAATAACAACAACTTTAGGTAGTAATTAATACAAAACAAATGGTTATCAATAAATATTGAATTAGACTAAGAATTGTTGTTTGTAAAAGATATCAAACACTGATTTCGCTAAAGTATAATACTCAATACAATCCAGAGATAGAGAGATATAACTAATTTATACAAATATTCTGACTTTGGGAATATTTATTTAAAATGCCTATTAAAAATATAGGTATCTTTTTTATAGCCAAAATTAATAATAATCTCCATATAATGTGGTATATAATTAAAATAATACCTTGTTTATTGAGTTATTAATAACCAGCACCGAGCAGTGGGTTGAGATCACATTGATATTAACAATATAAAGTCATTTATATCTCAGCAATGCGGTGTCATTGCAGTGACAATTAGAAAATCATTTAGCAGTAATCATCTCGTGATTATTCACGAGATGATTACTGCTAAATGATACTGCTAAATTAATAGTAATTTGTATGTTTCTTTGAGTTATATGATTACTCAAACTAGATATAGAATACTATTTTTCAAATATTAATTCATCAGTTGGTAGTATTAATTTTGTTATGACAATACGTGACTTAAATATAACCAAATATTTAGGTACAAAAATATATTTAGTATACATTAAACAGATAATCAAATTTACTTACGATATCTGCGCCTTATGTCTCTGTAAGTATCTTGACTTCCCAGTAATAATGGTAACTGTGATGTAAAGGGGTGTCACCCTCGGCTGCAGCAGTGCCTGTGCTGAAGAAGGGGTGGAATGTCTCTTGTTTCTTGTCCTCGCTAACTACGACCCAGATAGTACTGGAGCTATCTGGAGGTTCCCAGCCCCACTTGTGTACTGTAGTCATATGTATTTAGAATCTATAATGTTGCAATGTATACGTGAAAACTTAAAATTGGAATGAAACATTATTTAAGGCATCATTTCTACTTCATTGCATTGCATTTAATAAAACTGTTGATATGTTTTTTAATAATATTGGTTAGTTAATTATAATATTAAAACTTAATTTAAAAATTGAAATTATTTTAATTTACTCAAGTTATCTATGAATGTACAAATGTATTTGTAAATAAAATACTGAAGTCTCACAAATATAATGTTTGTTGTTAACTAACTGTACTTTTACAAACCGCTGTTGTCTTCTCCGCATTTACAAGCACCTAACTGGGTCCAGGATGTGGGACAGGCTGGAACAAGCAGCCTTGACAATAAGGAGTAAGGTAATTAGCAGACCTCTACACAAAGGTAACAATAAAGGACTCAAAACAGGAACTGACACAACACTTTAATTGTAAAATGGCTGAATTTCAGCAGAATCTCAATGCTTCCATACCTGCAACGAGTCCAACTTCGCATATTGCAGCCCAACTAAGTGTGTTCAGGTCCTTTGTGTTGACAGCACTTAGCACACACGTAGGCCAGCTTAAATCCAGGTGCTGTCAAAGCAACAGGATAATTTTGAAATGTGGAGTCAAAGGAAAATGTTATTGATTCACGGTGTCCCTGAAGACAAAAACGAAAATTTAACATCCACTGGAATTATGTTATTGTCTGATCATCCTAAAAATGAATGATTTTTTTCTTGAAGATAGTAGTCGACGTACTATGGTCTCAGATAAACCAAGACCCATTCTTCTTAACTCTAAAGATCTGTCTGTAAGAAAAGGTTTGGTTCTCCAAAATCAATCTTAAAAATTCAGGACTTACTTTGTCAGAATTTCTGAGTAATCCAAGACATGAGGCGTTTGTCTTTGCAAGACAGCGTTTTGGAATATCCGGATGCTGGACAAAGAATGGCTTCGTTATTGTATGTAGTTCATATTTTAATCCACTTATGTGCCGTATTTTAACTAAAACGTTGGAATCGTTACTAATACTTTCTAAACGAGATTCTCCTTAAATATGCTAGTTTCTTTTAGTCTGGAAATAGCTGATTTTGTGTAACATTTTTTGATTTTGTTTTGTGACTTTGTGTAAAATTACTATTTAATAAAAATTTATACTTTTTAGTTATCACTGTACTGTCAAGTTTTGATTGCGACAAGTGTCAATGTAATCCATATAAATGCACGAAGTATCCCGGCTCATCCTCTGATATGCTTGCATCATTTGAGTCTCCTAATATATGTGCCATCTTAATATCAGAATCGTGACTTAAGTCATGTTTGTCATCCACTCCTTATTCACTGCCGGGATTTCATCTTATTCGTAATGATCTCGTCGGTAAGGGTAGAGGAGAAGTGGCGATCTACTTACGCGCCCACTTACCCTTTA
The DNA here is from genome assembly GCA_918358695.1 of Melinaea menophilus ssp. n. AW-2005. Lineage (NCBI taxonomy): Eukaryota > Metazoa > Arthropoda > Insecta > Lepidoptera > Nymphalidae > Melinaea > Melinaea menophilus. The sequence goes on from OU911059.1 coordinate 676,436, forward strand.
ATATTGTTAGTTCGTCCACTCGGCCACCGGATCCTCAAGCCACTGAACATGTATTAATCGAAGTAAATTTAGGTTAATCTGAAACCTTCCTTGGTCTATTCTACTGCCCCTCTTCTATTTTAAACTATTTTAATTCTTTAGAAAACGTTTTAGAAAAATTTGTTCCTTACTACAATCATTGTATTATTATGGGTGATTTTAATACATGTATAAAAAAATATAATTAACGCAAATTAACTATTAAATGTATCTGAAGCGTGTAACTTACAGGTACTGCCTCTTAGTGCTACACACTTTTTCCCCGGCAGTGAACCCTCTCTTCTTGACCTTATTATGGTATCTTCACCAAATTTTGTATTAAAACACGGTAATTGCTCTGCTGATGCTTTTTCTTATCATGATTTGATTTTATTCTCACTTCACTTCTAGAACGTAATTTTGGAGGAATTGAGAACAACCGACTATGTGAGGATGCTGGTTAGTTAGAATGGGATCTTGTCATTAACTCCGAATCTATTGATAATAAGGTGGAAATATTCTATAATTTGTTGACCTAACTATACGACATCGTGCCCCTGTGCAACCAAAATGAAACCTTCCTGCACCGTGGTTAACTACCGAATTGAGGACTTTAATGACGAAAAAGAGTCAAGCAAAATACAAATATAAATTAAAAGACTCTGTTATCAAGCGTTCTAAATACCATGACCTCGAAATCGCTGTAATACTTCGTGTATTACAGCGCACAACATTAATAAGTCAATCGAAGATGGGCAACACATCAAAAACATGGAAATTTCTTGAATACGTTAGAGTTGGCTGAACTACAAATACTTCTATCAATATTTACATTGAACTTCTTAATAAACACTTCCCTTTTTTGAAATAATGGACAATGCCGATAAAGGACGCATAATTCATTATTTTTCATTTCTTCCAATTCCAGATTTCTTATCTTTTTCATTTTGGTTTATGACCGAATGTGATGTTAAGTGCGTATTATCAATTTCTTCGAATCCTGTAGGTGCTGACAGTATAAGCCGTAATATGTAATTCTACCTATCCTAGATGTTATTGCCACCCCTGTTCCCTATTATGTTATATATGTACAACTTCTTAACACTTATTAATAACATTCAATAATTGTTAACTAACAAGCGTGTGTTATTTTATTAGTTGTATACAGGGCCGGATTTAGTTAGATTTAACTTTTATTTACTTTACTTATAGAATACCACAATTTCTTACAGTACATATACAAGTCGGTCGTCCTAGTCGAGTTACTACAACTGAGCTCTACCACCTTTGTAAGATTTCACCCCTAAGGTGATTAAACAAGGATTGAAAGTTTTGAATCGAAAACAACCCTTCTAGAATAAACAGGATACAATTTTGTTTATCGCTTTCTAGTATTAAAATAAATACCTGTTTCAGTGTTTTTTAGAAAATGATTCCTACGTGGATGAAATATGGGATTGAAGTTTAATTTTCAGACGATAGTAATGAAGTATAAATGCATAAATCTTAAAATAGTAAAGTAGTAGTAAATGGATTCAAAGTAAAGATAACGAGTGTTATTTTATTGTCCTCGGCAACGCCATAGACCATGGAGAAAAATAAACCAAAGAATGTGGGTACACATTCTCTGGTTTATTTTTCTCTACTAATTAGGTTTATCCGACAAACCTTCTTAGTATCTTAAAAAATAAATGTTTATCGTATTTTTATATGTTTATTTGTCAGCGATTTTTAAAAAAAATACAAAAATAAATCTTCAATATTTGAAATCAACTTAGCACTCTAGTCTAGAAGAAAATGGACTGCATTGCGCTGGTTCTAGTTGTTCGTGAATAGCTCGTTAAATATTGACGTTTGCTAAACAGTTTATTTATTTATTTATTTATTTATATCTTTTCCACTTTGAATCATTATCAGACACACATTATCATAACCACACAACAAACTCAACCGGATATATATTTTTTTATATTGTGATCACTGTTTCACAAATGTCAATCTTAAAAGCTATTTTGGAACAACTAGAACCGTCGCAATATAAGGAAAAAAATAAAAAAATAAAAAATAATAATAATAGCAAAAAAAAAAAAATAATAATGATAATAATAATAAAAAATAAAAATAGGCCTGCTACTGTGTTGTGAACCAGTCACCGCAAGCAGCACCCGTTCACGAGCATAACGCAAGAGCCAGACATCACCCCCTTCGCACATATTTGAGGGACGAGCGCAACCCGACTCCCGACACTACCGCAAGTAATGACTTATGATAAAACGAAATTAATCTACAACAAAAAACAAATTGCGGAGTTTACTAGTTATTCGCAATATAATACAATTCATTCCCAGGCCATACCGTCGTAGATGTAATCCTGTACACTATAGTAGGATTCTTTTATCAAATTTATTTTATATATAATTTAAATTTATTTAATGATAAACTTAAGGCTTCATTTGGGAGCTTATTATAAAAACGTATACAATTAACCTTAAAGGATTTACCTATTTTATGGAGCCTAGTGTTGGGCATAGCGAGTTTATTTTTATTTCTCGTATTAATTTTATGAAAATCACAATTTTTTTTGAACTTAGAAATATTTTTATGAACGTAAATTAAATTAGAGGACTCTGACTTCCCGGCATCAGCCAGTCCGAGTTACAGGTACGCGACCCTGACTTGCTCGAGCTATTTGCTTACAATCCCTTGTCTGTCCGTGTAAGCAATATCCCCTTTCCTTTCTTTTCCCTTGAATATACCTACCCCCATCCTATTCTCCTCCAACCGACCGATGGCGGTATATCCATCACAATCAGTGCAGCTAGAAATAATATAGACTGGTGTCGGGCAGCAGCGCCACCGGTGTGAGGAGCTGCGCACTGCGCTCGCCAACCCGTCTGCCAAGCGTGGCGAGTATGGCAAATTCTCCCCTTTAAATATGACAGACGCAAACAGGACCAGGCCCCCAGTACCCGGCAGTCCCACTGTTCCCGGCTTCGGTAGCGGCCGTAGTTATGGTGGGGCAGGGGGTGCTAAGAATCTCCGGATGGGATCGAGCTACCACCCCAAACGACACCTGGCCCTGGTAACACACAATGTCCGCACTTTGCGGACTGACGATAGGATTGCTGAGCTGGAAGAAGAGATGAGTAGGTTACGCTGGGATATATTAGGGTTATCTGAAGTCCGTAGAGAGGGGGAGGACACGATAACCCTCAAATCCGGAAACCTACTATACTACCGGGAGGGCGACCAAAAGTCCCAAGGAGGTGTCGGGTTTATGGTCCACAAGTCCCTCATAAACAACATCGCGGTTGTTGAAAGTGTGTCGAGTAGGGTCGCGTACCTTATACTCAGAGTTTCTAAAAAATACTCGTTGAAGGTCATACAGGTCTACGCACCGACCTCCGCACACCCAGATGATGAAGTAGAGGCTATGTATGAGGATATTAGTCGGGCCATACATACTACAAAAACTCACTTTAATGTTGTTATGGGGGACTTCAACGCAAAGCTGGGCAAGAGAAACGACGATGAGTTGAGAGTTGGGCAATTTGGATATGGGCAGCGGAACCCTAGGGGACAGAGGCTGGCCGATTTTCTGGAGAAAGAGGGACTTTTTATGATGAATTCCTTCTTCCAGAAGCCGCCTCAAAGGAAGTGGACCTGGTTAAGTCCCGATGGTTCCACTAGAAATGAGATTGACTTCATCTTGACCACTAGACGCCAGATATTTAACGATGTATCTGTGATCAACAACGCAAAAACAGGGAGCGATCACCGAATGGTAAGAGGCACGCTGAATCTCAATGTCAGGCTGGAACGATCCCGGTTGGTGAAGTCTACGCTCCGTCCATCTAAAGCTCATATTCAAGACCTCTAAAACTTTCAACTCGAATTATCGAACAGCTTCGCTTGCCTAGATGATTGTGCATCCGTGGACCAAATTAACAACAGGTTGGTAGAAACTGTCCATACGGTCGGAGGAAAATTCTGCAGACCCGGCCGTAAGAATAGACCCCGAAAACTAGCCAACGAAACTCTCAAACTTATGGCGGAACGACGCTCGTTGGCACTTCAGTCCCTCAATGATACCGAGACTTATAGGCAGCTCAACAGACGCATACGGAAATGTCTGCGACACGACATCCGTATTTTCAATACTAACCGTATTAAAGATACGATAGAGCGGAACCAAGGCTCCAAAGTGTTTGCGCGAGATTCGTCAATTGGGCAAAGCCGGTTATCGAAGTTGAAATTAGGGGATGGAAGCACAGTGTCCTGTAGGGCTGACATTTTGAGGGAGGTCGAGAGGTTCTATGGACACTTATATACCTCAGTCGCTAAACCTGTTGATAGCTTAGCAGAAGACCCAAGAGCGGAGCTTACCCGGCACTATTCCGATGAAATCCCGGACATCAGCTTACACGAGATCAGTATGGCCCTAAAACAGCTTAAAAACAACAAGGCACCAGGTGAAGACGGTATCACATCAGAGCTTCTGAAAGCGGGCGGATTGCCAGTACTTAGGGTCCTTCAGAAGCTCTTTAATGCCGTCCTGCTTGAGGGTGTAACGCCGGAAGCATGAAACAGAAGTGTAGTGGCCCTATTCTTCAAAAAAGGCGATACTACTTTGCTGAAGAATTACAGGCCCATCTCGCTTCTGAACCATGTTTATAAGCTGTTTTCGAGGGTTATCACGACTCGTCTCACGAGCAAGTTTGATGACTTCCAGCCTTCCGAACAAGCTGGTTTCCGAAAAGGTTTTAGTACCATAGACCACATTCATACGCTGCGGCAGATTATACAGAAGACCGAGGAGTATAATCGGCCATTATGCTTAGCGTTTGTGGATTATGAGAAAGCCTTTGATTCGATCGAAACGTGGGCGGTACTGTCGTCTCTTCAGAGGTGCCATATTGACTATCGGTACATCGAAGTGTTGAAGTATTTGTACACAAATGCCACCATGTCGGTTCGAGTCCAGGAGCATTGCACAAACGCTATTCCTTTACAGCGAGGCGTGAGACAGGGAGACGTTATCTCTCCGAGACTATTTACCACTGCACTGGAAGACGCTTTCAAGCTCCTGGAATGGCATGGACTCGGCATCAATATAAACGGCGAGTACCTAACTCACCTTCGATTTGCCGACGATATAGTAGTAATGGCAGAATCCCTGGAAGACCTCAGCACTATGCTCGGCGATCTTAATGGAGTCTCTCAACAGGTGGGCCTTAAAATGAATATGGACAAGACGAAAATTATGTCGAATGTCCATGTCGCGCCTATCCCGGTATCCGTTGGGAGCTCCATTCTCGAAGTTGTCGACGAATATGTCTACCTGGGACAAAAAGTCCGATTGGGCAGGTCCAACTTCGAGGGAGAGGTCAATCGACGAATCCAACTAGGATGGGCAGCGTTCGGGAACTTAAGGAGCGTATTTTCGTCCGGAATACCGCAGTGCCTTAAGTCGAAAGTCTTCGACCAGTGTGTGTTACCAGCGATGACTTATGGAACCGAGACGTGGCCTCTAACAAAGGGACTCTTAGAGAGGCTTAAAGTCACTCAGCGTGCGATGGAGAGGGCTATGCTGGGCATTTCGCTGCGAGATAGAGTCAGAAACGAAGAGATTCGCAGACGAACAAAAGTAAGCGACATAGCCCAACGGATTTGTAAGCTGAAGTGGCAATGGGCTGGGCATATAGCCCGCTCAAGTGACGGCCGATGGGGAAAAAGGGTCCTTGAGTGGAGGCCACTTACTGGCAAGCGAAGTAGAGGACGACCACCAACTAGGTGGACAGACGACATAAAAAGAGCAGCTGGAAACCAATGGATGCGGGCCGCTTTGGACCGATCACGGTGGAAGTCAATGGGGAAGGCTTACGTCCAGCAGTGGACGGACGACAGCTGAAAATGATGATGATGATGATGAAATTAAATTTTCATAAATATATTGATTATAAACAGTCATTATTTTAAATTCTTTAAATTTGTTTCTTAAGGATTCTCTAGGTCTCATATTATATATTGCTCGAACAGCCCTCTTCTGCAGTGTGAATATGGTATCGATGTCGGCTGCATTACCCCATAAGAGTATACCGTAAAACATTATACTATGAAAGTAACTAAAGTAAACTAATCGAGCAGTTTCCATATTTGTCAATAAACTTGATAAATCAAATATAAGAGGACCCCATTGCAATTTTTCATCTAAGGTAATGCCCAAGAAAGTAGTAGATTTGACCAAGTCCAATTCCTCATTGTTTAATTGTACATTGGTTTTAACATTTTTAACATTTGGTAAAGTAAATTTAACACATTTCGTCTTTTTTTATTGAGCAACAAATTATTGGCGTTAAACCATTATAACAGATTGCCTTCTGCTAACTTTAAAAGTAAGAGAAGTATCATCAGCAAACAACGCTATCCCATGTTTTTCCCTCACTAGGTGAGGTAAGTCATTTATGTAAATGAGGAACAAGAAAGGCCCTAAGATAGAGCCCTGTGGCACACCTATTTTTACCAAAGAACCGGGGGAAACGTATTCCATTTACGTCTACTTTTTGAATTCTATCATTAAGATATGAACTGATCAAATCTAGGGACATATTCTTAACTCCATAATGTTCTATTTTTTTTATAAGGATTTCGTGTTGAACGCAGTCAAACGCCTTAGATAGATCACAGAAAATGCCAAGTGCATCCTGGGATCCTTCCCAGGCTTCAAATATATTGAGTAATAGCTCAACCCCAGCATCTGTTGTAGAGCGACCGGCAGTGAAACCAAACTGGTTTTTGTGCAAGAGATTATTTTTACTGAAAAAATCCACAAGTTGATTAAGAATTATTTTTTCAAAAATCTTGCTAAATGTGGGTAAGACTGAAATTGGTCTATAATTACTAGGATCTAATGAACTGCCAGATTTAAATAATGGAGTTATTTTACTTTGTTTCATTAGATCAGGAAATATACCACATTCTAAACAATTATTAAATATCAATGCTAAGTCTGGCGCTACAATGTCAATTATGGACTTGAGTACGTCAACAGATATTCCACAAAGATCACTAGTCTTTTTAACGCTAATTAATTTAAATACTTTGATTACTTCTTGAGCATTCACTTTTTTTAAATTAAAAATGCTAATACATCGATCTACATTATCTCTAAGTAATCCTATAGCTGCAGTGGGAGAAGAATTTAAAGATAACGTTGTAGTCACTGGAATATTAGTAAAAAAGGTTTCAAAAGCAGTAGCAACCTCGAGGTCAGACGTAACATATTTATTATCTATATTTAATTAAAGTCGATCCTCTGGGATTTAGCTCTTCCAGTTTCCTCCATTGCTATGTCCTATTTTTTTATTGATATGTTGAGATTTAGCTATTTTACATTGTTTTTTAAAAGATTTGGAAAATAATTTTACCTCATCCCTAAACTCATTACTAGTATTATACATCAATTCACTATACATATTGTATAATTTTTCTCTATTCTTGTGTAACTCAGCAGATGCCCACTCACTAAATACTAATTTATCATTAACAACCACTGTTTTTGTGGTAAATACAAAGTTAAATAATTTAATGAAAGTATTCAAAAACTCGTTATACATAACATTGGGATTTGATTTTTTCAACAAGGGCAAATAGTGTATTAAATCATTTTTAATTTGACTAATACGTTCTACAGTCACTGGTATAAAACTTACTTTCTGTTTTGATTTTTCTATCTTGTTACAACTGAATTTAATAAATTGGCCATAGTGGTGAGAATCTAATGTATTGAATAAACATTTAAAATTTGGAATAACACTTGTAAAAATATTATTAATACAAGTGGCACTAGTAGTTGTGATTCTAGTAGGCTCCATAAACATGTGTAAAAGATTATAAGATTAGAATAAATTTAAAAATTTTATACTTGTTGAATTTTTTTCAAGAATATTAATATTGAACTCTCCACAAATGATTAGCTTTTTACTAGAATGTGATAGTTTAAACAATACCTCATCCATAATCTTTTCAAATTGTTCAAAGCTAGATGACGGTGGCCTATATACATTTACAATTATTAATTCATTTAAGTAATTTAAAAGTAAATTTCAGTTAATTCAGTGATCACAATACAGAAGTACCCGGCTGAGTTTGTTGTGTAGTTTTTCCCAGAGAAGGTCGCGTTTGGAATCCTCGTAGCTTTATTTTAAGTTGGAGAGTATCTTTACAAGAAGGCTTATTTTGCTAAATTCATTGAGCTGAGCGAAGCGAAGCTCTTTACTGGTCAGATCGCAAAAAATACGAACTCTCTGTTTTTAAAAACTATTTGAGCTACGTTGACGAAACTTGCCACAACGATTGCGAGCATAAGGCGCTAAGCATATATTTAATTTTCTAAAAATCGTAATTCTAAATTCAGTATAATTTACTAATTCAGTTTAGGACAATTTACATGCTAGCTCAGAAACTACGCATACCACAGTTTCGAAACTCGGCATGGTGCTTGATGCTACATTGTTTTATGACTGTGCTAAATTTCGGATAATTTCGATCGACAGATCTTCAACAATTAACAAAACTAATTTAGTTCGATTAATGACTCACCAGCGCGCGCCTGCTCGATGCACAAGTTACGAGTGGATTGAAATCTAATAAAGTTTGTAACTGCTCTCTATGTATGAGAAACTGCAGAACTGACTATAAATTCGTCAGAATGCAGGTCACATTGAACTCGAAGCACACTAAAAGAATGGTAAGTATATATATATATATTATACATATTCTATACAATAACAATTAATATTGTTAACAACCACAATTTGAATAGGCAACCATTATATTCTTTACCACATAGTAAAAATGTCATCTTAAATCTTTACTAATATGATTAAAATAGTTTACATTGCTCACGGTAAGTAATATGAGTGAGAGGCAGATAGCGTTCCGTGAGATTGTGAGCGAGACGTCATTAGTTCCTATGACACTTTACGTCTCCTTAACTCATCTGTCACGAATTATTATATCATCCCATTATCATAAAATGGATCGTGGACGAGGCAGAGGAAGAGGCAGACGGCGTGCAAGTGGCATATCGCGATACACAGCAACTTCTGGCCGTTCACAACAGTATCGAGATATTGCAGCCACACATATCACGCTTCCTAATATCGCAGCAAATAAGCGTCGATTCAATAAAGAGTTAGAAAAATTGGCATACGTTTCCTGTTCTAAATGTTCAAGAACCGATTTAAAAGAAGCAGGAGTTCCCTATACTTGCTCTGCATGCTATTCCATTGGAACATCAGAAATGTTCACCATAGAAAATTTTATGGATCCTGGGGCAGTGCCACCACAATTACAAGGGCTGACACAGATCGAAACTATGCTTATTGCACGCATACCATCAATTACGCGAGTGTATCGGCTCAGGGCCAGCGGTGGGTCCGGACAGTTTCGTTATGCTGGACATATTTTTAACGTCGAACAAGAAATTCAAACGATGGCAACTGTACTTCCCCAACGATTTGCAGATCTGCAAATAATCATTGTACGACGCGAAGCAGCAACAGCAACAGGTTTTATCCCCAAGGAGGTCTAATGCTTTATACTGTATCAATAGTATCGCAGTGGACTTGATTGTTTCAGCGTGATGTCATTACGAAAAGAAGGGTTATAAGCAATTCTGTAGAAAATTTTCCATTTAAAGACCGGAAACGAATATCAAGCTTGACATGTTTGGCAAATGATTTATTGATAATATTCTATATTTCCATTTAACTCTTGTAATTTGTCATTTAGCGATTGTAAGGACTAAGCTAAAGAACATCGTAGTAAATAGCCTGCCGTGCACAGAGCAAAAGTTAGCTCAGCTCACGACCCCGCTTGCGTGACCTAGTACTTATCGAAACATAATACATTATCAATGTAGGCCCTTCTGTTTGACGTACACTATTGATTACTGGTATTGATTCACAGTGCAAAAGATATAAATATATAATAATAATAAATAAATAGTGTTTTTTACATAAAAACTATGGTAAATAAACTGCCGGTCCTTTGATGCTAAATAGCTTTTGTCGGTATCTCGCAAAATCAGAGGATTCACAGAATACAAACGAAAATCAAAAACTTTTGCATAAGTAATAAATATTTACTTTAAAAATCATATTTTAAATAACTAATTAATTTAAAAATTTTTAGCCAATTAAAGGGAATATTCATAAAAAGTTTCTGTGAAGCCAATTATACCTTCTTCTAGCTTCGCATTTATGCAATCTGTCATCGGATCAAATGATACGATGTAAAAGTTACAGTGGAACTACAATATTATTAATAATTTAATTCATCGTATATATTAATTAAAAGGCATTTGAAGTATTTATTATTGTTATGAATGTCAGATAAGGTGATTTATTATTCTTAATCATATTCAAAGTAGATTTTTAACCCCTAAGTTAATTCTAATCTGTAGATAATTTTATAATTAAGATAGATATTCCGTAGAAATTATTTTAAACCTGACATTTATTCTTCGGTTTAAACTGAAATAAATAAAGACTGATTTGAAATAATGGGTTTAAAAACTCTTTCAAAACCGTTCCTTCGAACACATTGACATGATTTAAGTCCGTGTTTAAGAAACAAAAATCTTTGGTTTGTGTATTAATAGAGTATATTTTTTTTAAACCAACGTTCTATTAGCAAAGTCTTTTACTAAATAGTAAACCAAAGTAGTTTAAAACAAACAACTCATCAGCAAATGATTTTATAATAAATATGTTTTTGCGTTATTCAATATCCAAAGCTAAGTTAATTTTCATTGTTCTGTTTCTCCAAAACCGTGAACCTCGACCTTGATCGTGATTTCGTTACGAGGTCACATTTGGGTAGGTTAGAAAGGCAGAGATTGGAAGGGTAACTTCTATTGGTTGTCTGTCATGTTAGTCCAAAACTTTAGTCAATAATGTTTATCTCACTTTATTTTATCGTAATACGTTTTAATCACATTATTTGTAATATATTGGATAATACATACTATTATTAAGCTAACATTATTGTCGCCCTGGTGAGGGGTTTTACTTTTTTTTAAAGTTGGTAATAAGCAGTCTTCTGTGAAAAATATTTAATATTTATTTATTTATATATTACTATTACATGAATAAGATCCGCTTAAGGGATTGCACAATACTCTATCATAAAGTCTTGTGTATAAAAAGACTTGCAACGCCGTCTAAAGTTATGAAATCCAAATCTAAACCAAGTCAGTTAATTTAGTATAGCTGTCTATGCAAGCAGCTATACAATCGCGTAAATTAAATGTAATATTGATGACTTATAATTACGATAATGGACCTAAGAAATATTCTACACATACAAATAAATAAACCTATATTACACAATAAATAAATAATAAATCTTAAAATTATTTTTTGATTTGCTCTGAACTAAAATTTCCTTCACTATATACGATCAAAGTGGAAAAAATATTCCCATGTAGCTGCATATCGTATTCTATTCAAATGTATTATTACTAGGGGCGCCAACAGATCCTCAATTTCGACTCGCTGCGCTCGCAAAATCTCGGGTGCCGTTTGCAAATTGAGCGTAGCAAACCCAGTGTAATGACTCATCGATGTAGACAATGTCAGTAATGTAGGAGATTTTATTGTAAAGCAAATTTTTAGCGCGATTTTTTTCCATTGACTTCAGTAGGATATCAGTTTTTTTACGATTATTCCTTAACGCCATGACATTTTTCTAAATTTTTAAGTAGTTTTCGAGCCTATTTTTTTAGCAAGGGCTGTAAAATCTTGAGGGTAGTTTATGAGAAGAGAGATGGCATTTGTTTGTGCTGCTTGCATATGCAGACGCATATGCAAAACAAGCAGCACTACCCCACCATTTAGGCCGGAGTGGCCCGGAATCCAGATTAGTACACTTTTAAGTTCTTTTAGTTGGCAGGAAAATAATGTTTCTCGAATCTGAAAAATAACTGAAAATCTAATTTGACTTTAAAAGGGTTTTCCTTAATTGCTTGAATGCCTTCAAAGAATCTGATAGTATTAAAGTTCGTTGAATACTAAGGGATTCTGCAAAACGTATAACTTTTAAAATTGCTATCTACGAGCTAGAGCCGCCCCTGTTATTTTTATTTTCAAGAACAAAACAACTACTTAATGTGTATTTAGTCACTACAGCTCGGGTACCTATGTATAAATTGTATTGACAGTTATGTTTGGATTGGTAAAAGTTCATTGAACTTATTTCAAGTGTAACAAAATAACTATATTCTAGTATTCATAACTAGCGACCCGCCTCAGCGCAGCTCAAATGCAATTTCAAATGAATAATATAAATAGCTCGCTTAGCAAAGAAATAAATCAGTATGTGTATTTTATGTCAGTCAGTCTGTACTGAAACTTTATAAAGTACGAAATTGGAAAAGTTCGTTCATAATAACGATGTTATAGACAATAATAATCAATAATTGATATTTAGGGCTTACTGTTAGGCTGTCGGAAGGTAGCGTAAAATCACATTAATTATAACATTTAGGTACAGAGTGCAGGATGCAGAGTGTAGGGTGAGGGCGCCGCAGGGTGGCTGGAATAATTAGATTTCTTCTTACATTTCCAATATCGCGACCATGTAGGGGCTGTTTAAAACACTTAGGTCTACGTTGATATAAAAAACACAAACAAGTGTTCAATAACAACATCCTGTAACATATATCTTAATATATATAAATTACGTGTCACGTTGTTTGTCCGCGATGGACTCCTAAACTACTTAACCGATTTAAATAAAATATACACACCACGTGCAGTTTGACCTATCTTAAAAGATATGAATTTTCAACTCAATTTATAGTCGCAATATTATTTTATTGCAAATTATTTGTTTACTATTTTGCAGACAGAATTTTCAGTTAGCTCCTAACGATTCTAACAGATGGCAGTATCTGTTGAATGGATTGAGTATTTTTTTTAAGTTTTAAGTTTTTTTTTAGTTTTCCAAGTTTTTTTAGTTTTCCAAGTTATTTACTAAAAACTTTGTAATATACAAATAGAGTTATAAACGTGGATAAAATTAAAAAAATAACTATAATTATTTTGTTTAGATTTTTACTTAATATCGACTATAAGGAAATATTATGGTTCATGACAGATGTGCTCTGAACATTACCCCTTAAATAGTTTACTACAATGTAATATATCAAAAACAATAGTCACAGCAACGCTTGACCGGGTCTGCTGGTATTAATATAGATCAAGTTAAATATAATGATAAATAAGTAGTAAGTAAGTAAGTATTCTACATTACTTTTAATAATTTATTTAATTTTATTAATATTTTCTTCGCTACTTATCTTTCACACGTTTCTCGTATCATAACAGTATCTGTACTGAGTTGAAGGTTGTATCTTTCTCCACGTTCCATATAATCCTCATATGATTGGTGCGGAGTGCTGAGGGGGAGCACTTACATACGAGATTGCTTTAATATCAAGAATACTGAGGATTTGTTGATTGTTTTTTTATAAAAATAAAGCACTCGGTTTAACAATATGTTTTTTTGTATGGAATATTTATATTTGGTAATATTTTTTTTACTAAAGAACAAAGAACATCAACTATATTTTTAAGCTCATTATAGGTAAATAGGTAGGCTACTACTCGTAAGTACACACTCCTCGAGGAATTTGTATAAATACTATTTCATATATTTATAATTAATAATAAACATATTTTAATATAATTAGGATAATTAACTAAAGTTCATTATGTTCTTATCAATAACTATTTATTATAATTACATGCGAATTAAATATATTAGAAGAAGAGGCTCAAAAATGTGGACTTCAGGATTACAAGGATTTACACGGATTTGTGGTTTTATAATTATATAATTGAATGATAGAAGTCGAGAACATACGAATATTAATTAACCGTTACCAAACAGGTTTATTAAAGAAATTAAACACACTTGTAATAGTTATAAACTTAATTAATTGTTAAATTTACAGTATCAAAGCAATGTTATAAATAAAAGGGCATGTTCGAACATTTATATCTAACCTATTACCTGATAAAATATAGTTTTTGTTGATGTTTATAATATTTTCGTCTAAAAATATAATATTTAATTATTTTATGTAAAACAATAACTACTTCGATTCGGAATTTCTGAAAATACATAAATTTGTTTAGGTTGTAACAATAATCTAAAAATGTTCGTTTGACATAATTTAGACGGAGAAGGGTCCAGTGTCGGCAAGCAGAAGTCGCAGGCACCAGCTAGGCTTGATTTGTATAATAATGATCTGCTCAAAGACACTCTTAATGACTTGTATTCATATTATTGATAATGGATTATAGATCAATAATATAAATACCATAACCTTATACATTACTATAAATTTAATATTTTGCATAATATAAATTTGCACAGATACCATTAAGAAAAATAAAATTATCAATAATCTTGAAAAGACGATATATACTTTTAATTAATAGTGGATGTAATAACTGAGTCTAATTTTATATTATTTATATTCAGGATATCGTATGAACGATTTGAGTAGTATTACATGTCTATTACACGTGAGCACGCCAGTTATATTTCATGTACTGAATCATAGTCTGTCTGTGGTTGTTATGAGTCTTGTTTATTTATACTCATATGATATCTATGCCCGCAGTTTCTAAGTTTTTAGTTACACATTTTATTCTATCTTCGGGACTCTTAAGATAGATGTTCTTTTTAATTACAAATTCAGCAAAGAAAAACAACAAATTGTGTTTGTTCTTATAACTGTAAGGCGCATGGAGTTGGAGCAAGTTTAAAAATAATATTTTGGCCAAATGTTCCTATCTGGAATATAATAAAAATCCTTCACAACTATTTGATACATTTTTCAAACTTATTAATACTGAATTCAAATCAACATTCTCCTCTAAAACTTGCACTTTGAGGAATCACCTATCTTTTAATGAGTGGGCGACCCCAGGAATTCATAAGAGTAGACAAAAACTGTTTGATCTCTACAATGAGAGGGAGCTCAATCGCAGTGACTCGTTTGCTCAACATATTAGAAATTATTCAAAATCATTTAATAAAGTTTGTTCACAAGCCAGGTCATTACATATTAGAAACTTAATTAGTAATTCTTTAAATAAAATTAAAATGACCTGGAATATTATTAAGTGCGAAGCTGGTAAAAGCAAAGCTCGCAACTCCAACTTTTCTCTTCAAATGGATAATCAAATAATAAATTCAGATAAGGAAGTTGCCTCTGCTTTTGAAAATTATAAAAAAAAAATTCCAGCTTCTACCATTTCTTCTTTAATTTCTTCACCTGTAGTCGCTGAGTCATGTCATTACTACAAAAAAATGTAAAAAAAAATAACATTCCTTTTAAATTTGAGAAAATTGAATCCAATGATATAATTAAATATTTTAGGACCTTAAATATTAAGAATACTTCCGACTTATGGGGAATATCTGTAAAGGTGATTGGCTCAATAGTGGACCTCGTTGCGCCTTACTTAGCGACCTTTTAATGATTGTATTTCTTGTGGAGTGTTTCCTGACCTAATGAAACATAGCAAAGTAATACCACTCCTAAAATCAGGCAATAATTCAGATCCTTCTAATTACAGACCAATATCAGTATAGTAAAATATTTGAAAAAATCATGCTTAATCAGTTGATAGACCATTTTAATAAATATAAATTGCTTCACCATAAACAGTTCGGTTTTACTAGAGGTCGCTCTCCTACGGACGCCCGCGTCTTTCTTATAAAGCATATATATGAGGCCTGGGATTAGTCACAGAATGCTCTTGGAGTAATCTGTGATTTATCTAAGGCTTTCGATTGTGTTTAGCATGAAACATTGGTCAGGAAATTGTACCATTATGGCATTAAGAACATTGATCTCAAACTCTTGATTTCTTACTTGTCTAATAGAATTCAGAGGGTAGAGGTGAATGGAAAAAGATCGGCTGGGGTATATGGGGGTCCCTCAAGGTTCAATCTTAGGTCCATTTCTCTTCCTTATTTATATAAATGACCTGCCTACTTTTGTAGACAAACCGAATGAGATAGTATTGTTTGCTGATGACACTTCTTTAATATTTAAAGTAAAACGGCATCAGGAAATGTATGACGATGTAAACAAGGCTCTCTCTAGAATAGTGCATTGGTTTACTGTTTACAACCTGTTGCTTAATAGTAAGAAGACTAAACTTCTTAGATTTGCTACTTCTAATATTAAACAGGTGCAAACTAATGAAGTGGTGGAATCCACAGTTTTTCTAGGAATCACTGTTGATGCTAAGCTACAATGGGACCCTCATATAGCTAGATTGGCTAGTAAACTTAGCTCTGCCTGCGCTGCTTACGCTGTTAAAAAAAATAGATCCCTTACTGACGAGACTACTGCTAAGTTAGTGTATTATAATTATTTTCATAGCATAATGTCTTATGGTATCCTACTGTGTGGTAGTGCCACTGATATAAATACCATTTTCGTTATACAAAAAAGAGCTGTCCGTGCAATTTACAACCTGGGCCCTAAAAATTCTTTAAGAGGTAAGTTTAAGCAAATTAATGTACTTAAGGTCGCCAGACAGTATATTTTTGAAAATCTTAAATATGTCCATAAAAATACTATCAATTTTATTAAGCACAGTGATATACACCCTAAACCAAAAGGTTTTCTGTGCTTTTGTGGATTTGGAAAAGGCATTTGACAGGGTTGTGGGAAAGAAGTTACTAGAGATACTGCCCCGATACAATGTGAACGGGCCCTTGCTACAGGCTGTAAAGTCTCTTTACCGAGATCACTCAGCCTGCGTGCGAGTAGGAGCTGGCATGTCGCCCTGGTTTGACATCCAATCGGGTGTTAAGCAAGGTTGTGCTATGTCAGTGCTCATTGCATCATCAGAATGCAATTTGCAGGCATTGGTCATCACTCTGAAAGATGGGTGTGAAATTAATGGTCTAAACCTGAATGTAGATAAGACGAAGGTTCTGATATTTGAAAGAAATGAAGAAAGAACAGAATGTAAGATCAACGTGAATGGTAAGATAATAGAACAAGTGAATGAAGTGGTATATTTGGGAAGTGTGTTTAGCAGAGACGGATGATACGAAATGGATGTGGAAAGGCGTATTGCTGCCGGTAACAGAGTCAATGGTGCTTTGACTGCATTGTTGAGACGGTAAAACGTCAGCATAGCTGCACGTTTGGCTGTACACAATGCAGTTTTGCTACCGACTCTGTTATACGGCAGCCAAACGTGGGTAATGCAGAAGAAGAATGTAAGAAAGATAAATGCTGTGGAGATGCGATCTCTTCGCAGAATATGCAAAGTCAGTCTAGCTGATCGAATCCGCAATGAAGAGATCCACAGAATGGCAGGTACTAGCGAAGATGTCACGGTGAGAATGAAGAAGAACGTGCTCAGGTGGTTTGGGCACGTCGAACGAATGAGTGATGAAAGAATGGTAAAAAAGATTTATATAGGAAAAGTGAGCGGTAAGAGATTCACGGGGAGGCCTTGAGAGACCTTCGAAAACAGGAAGGTCACGAAAAAAGCATGAGGAGCCCCCGGAGGGCATGTATGAAGAGGTTGATGTCTGTGGCCGAGGTGAAAGAGGTATGCAGGGACCGTAGCGTTTGGCGCTCCGTCGTCTCTGGCTACCCCGCAAGGGATATGGCGTGAAGCTAAATAATAATAATAATATACACACTATAAATACCAGGAACAAACACAAGCTCGCGCTACCTGTTACTCGACTTAAAAAAGTGAGTAAATCTTTCATGGGGCAATGTATACAGTTTTATAACAATGTCCCAGCAAACGTTCAAGTATTACTATTACCATTTAATAAATTTAAGACAATAACTAAGGAATGTTTGTGTGCAAAAGAATACTACAATGTATCTGAATACTTAGAGGATAATGCACCGTGGGTATGAAGCGATCGCTGCCAGGCTGCTTCAAGATTATTTACTTAGTATTGTGTAATGTATTTATGTAATTTAGAAGAAAAAAAAAATCATGACAATCCCGCTGAGTTTCTGTCGCCAGCTCTTCTCAGGTCTGTGGAAATAATTTTCCGAGCTGGTGGTAGCTTTGACAATGAAAAAATGTTTTGTATGAAACTTATTTTCAATAAAGATTTTTGATTTTGATTTTGATTTTTATGAATAGTAATTAATCTCTGAAATATTTTTATTTACAATTTATTCTCATTTTGTAGTAAAAGATTAACTTATTTATTATTAAAAGCTAAAATTTCAGTTGAGATTTTTTTTATAATACCTTTTGCAATTTCGTTGTTAATACTTACAATCTGACTTAACCCAAGAGGAGTTGAATTAAACAAAACAAGTGTACGTGATCTAAGACGAACAAACTAAATATTATTGATGTCTTCAACAAAATTTATTTTAAAACACTACTTAATATCCGCTTTTCGAAACGTTTAGAGAGATATCTTAGAAGCTGTTCTTATTTTTTTCTTATCTTAACATTTTGTTTGCACAATTCTAGTTATGGGTGAAGTTCGTCGGACTTTTTCTTTCCATCATCTGAAAAAAAAAACTCTATTCCCAATAACGCATGTGCATAATAATATTGACTTTTGAATGTAATTCTAATAATAGCATCATCTCCACGTACTCTGATTGGTTATTGAGAGTCGTGCGTCATCTTATATTTTATTTTCTTCAATATAATACAACGCTACATTATATAGGAGCGGTTACAATTGCATTAATTTACACATTTACAAGAGAAAATTAAACCGAAAACTTGGTACATATATCGACCATAAAAGAATGTCATGATCATGAAAGCCTCTTATCATGGCTTAATAAAAAGATAAAAGTAAGAACATTGAAGCGCCCACTGTAGTTTGTTAGTTGCAAAACCTCCCATTGACCTAGTTTGTCTGTAAATTTTAGGAATGATATACATTATATATATACACAGGTAAGTATCGTAAATATTGGTTTCAATATTTCACATAAATGGAAGTCACTAGCGAAAATTATAAAAGCAAAAACTGTACGTCTGGGTTGTTTTATTAAAATGCATTTAATATTTTACAATTTATATTTTTTCCTACCATATACTTACGATACTGTACTTAAAACAAAGTTTAAAATATTTTAAATATTCTTGAGAAATTGCTTAAATACTAGCTCATTAATATCTAAAAGGACAACAGACTAAGAGTTTTCACTCAACACTTTTCAATACTGAACCAGTGCTGTGAACAGACTTCCCCAATAACCTTGTAACCAAGAAGCTCTAGAATACATGTTAATTAGTAAGATTATCCCTAAATAAGAGCCATCGCACTTGAAAGCTCCATACATTTACAACCGATTTCTCGAAAGCTATTTGTACGAGAAGTAACTTATTCGATTTTCTGATTGATTGCCATCTTAACAGAAAAGATGGCAAACGATTACACAGGCACACAAAAAAAAAAAGTCATGAACCAGAGGGGAGACCCCATTATTCTTAGGTTTTTGGGATCACTGAAACCGAATATGACAATAAAAACTAATTTTAAATGCCAGTTTTCCCGCTAGCACCCCCTTACTACCTCTTAAGGGGTGAAATTTGAAATTTTTGTATAAAATCAAGATAGATGTCTATTTCTACGTTTTTTGGGATGCTGAAACCGAAAATGATAATTAAAAATAAATTCATGACCACTATCACCCCCTACCACCCCTTACGGGGGGTGAAAATTTAAATTTTTCTATAAAGTCAAGATAGATGTGTATTTCTACGTTTTTTGGGATGCTGAAACCGAAAATGATAACTAAAAATAAATTCATGACCACTATCTCCCCCTACCATCCTTTACAGGGGGTAAAAATTTCAATTTTTCTATAAAATCAAGACAGATGTATATTTCTACGTTTCTTGGGATGCTGGAACCGAAACTGATAACTAAAAATAAATTCATGACCACTATTACCCCATTACCACCCCTTAGAGGGGGTTAAAATTTAAATTTTTCTATAAAATCAAGATAGATGTGTATTTCTACGTTTTTTAGGATGCTGGAACCGAAAATGACAACCAAAAGTGAATTTGATACCTCTTTTACTCAATACCACCCCATAACCTTCCCTAATGGGGGGGTTTCAATTTTGTATAAAATCAAGATGTTTTAACGATTTACAGTAAGTGACATGTTTATCAAACTAGTTTGAGGTTACTCTCTCTCTCGCTCTTATATTAGAAATTCAAATGCTTTATCGATCAGAAGTATCTGATATATATTCATGATTTAATTCTACTCTAACCCTGATGGAACCTTGCATCTTGCTCCTCACTGTAGTCTCCTAAATTGTCAGGAAAATAGTCCCTTCTATTTTGGAGGTATAGAATTAGGTTCAGCATCTTTTAGTCTCCTAAATTTTCAGGAAAAAAAGTAACAATTCTATTTCGGAGGCATAGAATTATGTTCAGCATCTTTTAAGCGTTTTACAACACTGGATGGATAACAGTATAAGTAGTATTAAATAGAAAGCAAAAAAAAAAAAACAAAAAGTGAAAAAACTTGTGAAGAATAGGACAAAAATCATGATTCAGTCTTAAGGGTTGGTGAGGGGTGTTAATGGGTGATAGAGGTCTTAAATTTTATTTTTAGTAATCATTTTCGGTTCCAGCATCCTAAAAAACGTAGAAATACACATCTATCTTGATTTTATAGAAAAATTTAAATTTTCACCCCCTGTAAGGGATGGTAGGGAGAGATAGTGGTCATGAATTTATTTTTAGTTATCATTTTCGGTTCCAGCATCCCAAAAAACGTAGAAATATACATCTGTCTTGATTTTATAGAAAAATTGAAATTTTCACCCCTTAAGAGGTAGTAAGGGGGTAATAGCGGGAAAACTGGCATTTAAAATTAGTTTTTATTGTCATATTCGGTTTCAGCGATCCCAAAAACCTAAGAATAATGAGGTCTCCCCTCTGGTTCATGACTTTTTTTTTTTTTGTGTGCCTGTGTTATTAATATAAACATCACGGACATAAACTCCTACATACTAACTTATTTTTCAATATCAGTGTTTTGAAATAATAAATAAGATGTTAAAAATTTTGTACATTACCTAAATATTGAGTGAAGTCAGATGAAGTCATACTATTTTATTCCACAGAAATCGTTTATAGAATTTAAACATTAGATAACAATGAAATGCAATCCAGAACGTGAGTCTCTGTGCAGCAAATATTAGTTTACAAACTATATTGTTCCGGTACTTAGGCTTCAGCTCCAGCTAATTTTATAAAGTTTTCCAAGTTCATTGGAGTGAGTTTTCAAGTATATCAACTATCTAAATATTAAATTAAAGAGTTCTATACATGCAGGATAATATTTATCATATTAGGACCTATATATATATTAGGGTGATTCAAAAATGCACGTAAAATATTTTTTTTTTATGGGGGCACACTCATTTTGTTCTATTGGTTAAAAAACTTCCACCTTTTAAAACTTTTTAAAACACTTTTTAAAACAGGTTTTAGGGGTCGCTACCAGGGATGAAAAGTGGTGCGTTTTATGAACGGGTAAAAAATAAGTAATAACCTATTTTATTAAATAACTACAATAAAAATTTAAGGATAACTACTATTATAACTAAGACTAGTAACTTAAGATGTTAATGTAGATTTGTTACAATCGGGGAATTTTCGCCTAAAGTCTTTGACCGCCAACAATAGGTACTGTTTCTGGTCTTCGTCTGTCGTATGAAGGCGATTGTACTCTTCAATCAACGATACTCCCCTCTCAGCTGTATCGTTGATAAATTTTAGACCCTTTACAACAGTCACACATTTTTTAAACTCACAATCGTCCTTCCAGGTCTGCACGTCCTTTTACTTACTACTTAATAATTTTAAAAAACGTTAATGTGTGAGAAGATATGAAGTCCTCCAGGTTTTTTGTTGCAATAAGTTTTTGATCCAGGATAGCTCGCTTTGGAGAATCTTCTGACCCTTCTATTTGAAGAGCAGCAACCATCTTTCGCTTAGTTTCCAAAGAACTTGGTCGTCAGAGAAGGCCAAAGCTACAAGTTTTTCTGATAAATACCAAAGGTACCCCAACGCTTGTTTCATAGCAACATTTGAAAGTGATTCATTCACTTTATTGTAAGCTAATAAATCCTTCAAAAGTTGTAAGTCATTCCTTGGTGCAGACCATGCGCAAGGAGCTTGATACCAGTATTTGGAGTAAATTCGTACAATAAAAATGCAAATTTCTTTGATTTCTTTAATTTCCCTCTTCGTCAGTTTTAGTTGTTCCCGAAAAAGATATATTTTAAAAGAATAGATGGCCTTTGCCATCCACCTTACCCGGTGGAGACCAGCAGGCGCTCGAAAAGATACACCTTTCTTAGGTGTTCTTCCCAAAAATATGATTATCAGGTTAAGTAGTTCCTTATAATCATCTCGTGATTGAAACTCTTTAAGCTGGCTTTCAGCAAATAATGTCATCTTTTCGGTAACATTTGCTACTTGTTTTAGAGTTTCAGGGTCCTCAGTAGCTGCCCTAAAGTCCTCTTTTAGTATTTTAGGCCAACGTTTTTGCAGTCTTTTGAAGATTTGTATATCTGGCCCACTAGAAGCATTAGTTGCTGAAACTACGATGGCTTCAATCACAATCTCCAAAATGTGATGCCTGCACGGAAGCCATAATAATTTTTACTCCAGATTTTGCTCTAGTAAGGTACAAGCTTCATTGAATCGACCTGTGTTTGATGCTGTGGTATCAAAACACATCGATTTTACTTTTTCATCCAAGCCCCAGGACAATAACATTTCATAAACAGCTGAGGCCATCGCCTCAGAAGTTTTGGAATACCTAAAAGCTGTTCCACTCCCTGTCCTGATACTATAACAGGCAAGCGATCCACAACCTCATGCCCCTTATGTCCTCGAGCATTTTACCATCCCAATGAACGGTAAGCGGAACCTCTGGCTTAAACTCGCTTTTTAGAGATTCTGAGATTTTTTTTCGTCGCTGGATTCGTTGACGTCGAATAGAAGAAAAGCTAACGTTATACTTCTCAGCATCACAGCCAGCGCTCTTGAGAGTCGAGTTCGAGTCGACTACAGCAGCTTTTCGATCGCTTAACTTAGCAACATCAAGACTTATAGACAAACGGTCATCGATTAATTCTTTCCTCCCTTGTTTTCGCTGTGGTTTCGAGGTCGGTCGACGGTCCTGACAATGGAGTAGCCGGCCAACTGTCTAAAGAGGTCGAAGACGACGACATTAAAAAAGCTTGGCTATATTACTACTTACTTAAAAACAAGCTCACACTGTATTGCGAAATTACAACTTTAATATTTAAATCCTTTCTGTGGCTTAATAACCTGAAGACTGAAGAGGTTAAAAAACGTGGATAGAGGATATGTACCAGGTACCTAACGTACCTTGTTTACACTCATACATAAAGGCACCGCCATTTTGATTCCCAAGGAGTGCAACCCCATTACCGTATGTAACGCATTTTTCAAAAATTTTAATGGATTGTAGCGACCCCTAAAGTTGGCTTAAAATTAAAAAAAAATATGGGTATATTTTTTTTCATATTGGAACCATATAAGACGGTGCACCTATAAAAATTTAAAACTAGAATTTTTTGAATCACCCTAATATATATATATATAACATTTCTAAAATTTTTATGAAGTAGTTTAATTTTTATACGGTTTTATTGTAACGTATAATTTCATTTCATTTATAAAAGCTAAAAAAGAAATATATATATATATATATATATATATATATATTTATTTATTTAAATTCTTTATTGCACAACAATGTACAAAGGGTGGGCTTAACGCTAAAGCATTTTCTACCAGCCAACCCAAAACGTGTAAGAAAATACGTATGAAGGCGGAGTGCAAAAAAAAAACAATACAAACTAGATATCGATATAAAGATATCATATATAAACTGTATACATACA
Organism: Melinaea menophilus ssp. n. AW-2005; assembly: GCA_918358695.1. Taxonomy (NCBI): domain Eukaryota; kingdom Metazoa; phylum Arthropoda; class Insecta; order Lepidoptera; family Nymphalidae; genus Melinaea; species Melinaea menophilus. The sequence goes on from OU911059.1 coordinate 700,473, forward strand.
TAAACGTACATTAATACTAACATACATACAAAGCTACAAATATATAAATAAATAAGTTTTATACATATACTTATATATACTCAGATGGGAAAATAAAAGATTATAAGCAGCTGCTGAGGTAGAACTGTTTCACCTGTCTCTTGAAAGAGTTTCGTAAAGGTGCCTTACGAATACTTTCAGGTAATTGGTTCCAGAGTCGGACAGCTACGACAGACGAGTCAGACATGAAACCAGTGTGATGAGTGGGAACAGTAAGGAGTTGGTTTTCACTCGAGCGCAGAGGCCTTTCGTGGACATGCGTATGAAGTAGGAATATGTTTAGAAGATATTTGGGATAAGAGGAATTGTAAGATAGGTGCAAAGAATTCTCATGTAGCTACGTTCACGAATCAGTAGCCAGTTTAATTGCGAGCGATTACGCGAAACGTGGTCAAACTTACGAAGGTTGAAAATAAATTATAGTACTATTCAACATGCGATCAAGCTTGTTGAGCAACTCTTCGTTTAAATTCACGTAGCAAATATCACCGTAGTCAATTATCGGCAATAGTAAACTGTTGGCAAGCTGTATTTTTGTTTTAACAGAAAGAAAATGTTTGAGGCGCATAAGTGAACTAGCATAAAATTTCCGAGACACTTCTTTAATTTGACAGCTCCAGCCAAGATAACGATCCATCGTTAGGCCAAGATTTTTTACGTAGTTACAAAACGGTATAGAAATATTGTTAAGTTTTAAATTAGAAGAACAGTCATTAACTTTGGGTAGTTGTTGTCGGCTACCAATATAATCGCCTGACATTTGGAAGCGGTTATAGATGTACCAAATCGATCGGCCCACGAAGATATGCGCATAAGGTCAGAATTATTGGAGGAAATAGTTTGATCAAAATTAGCGACAATAGTGTGTTGATATAGCTGCAAGTCGTCGGCGTAAAGGTGGTAGTGTGAATGAATAAAGGAAGTAATAGTATTGATAAATGTCTAAAACAGTAAGGGAGATAATATTTCGCCTCGAGGAATGCCAGTAGTGATCTCATACCAGTCAGATTGCTTCTCTCAAAGCGTACAGACTGCTTGCGCCCTCGAACATAGGAAGAAAACCATTGTAGGGCAGAGTCTGAGATATTTATCCGGGAGAGAAGAGCAAGGAGAAGATCATGGTCAATAGTATTGAAGGCACTACTAAAGTCAATGAGAACTAATACAGTCACATGTTTATTATCCATGGCTTCGCGGATGTCTTCGGTAACTTTAAGTAGGGCAGTTGTCGTACTATGACCAGCTCTAAACCCTGATTGGTGTATATTAAAAATATCGTTGTTGGAGTCAGTGCCCTGTGCCTATGTGGTAGGGAGAATTAACTATCCAGTTGATGTGGTGTTTAAATAAAATAGTGGACTGTATAATAAAATTGTATTGAATCACAAGGTATGTACAAATAGGAGCGTGAGCAAAATCGTTCTGACTGGACTGCCGAACTACACCACCGCCGCCTTCCTCCTTCCGCCCGGGCCCCGCTGCGTCCCTCCGGTGCCCGCTGCTTGCCGTCGCCCGCGCCCCACTTAACATAGTTCTTAACAATCGTGTTTAGTGAAATGAGAGGAGATCTGGTGATAAACAATAGATTCGGCAAATTTGGAAAGGAATGGAAGTATAGAAATAGGGCGGAAAAGAGATGGCAAGTGAGGTTTTGATGTTTTAGGAGTATTAGGAAATAGGAGTGTTATAGGACATTAAAAAATTAATAATATGAGTAATTGTGTCTAAAAGAGAATTTAAAATAAGAATATCATAGGGCGACTGATTTCGTCACATCCTATAGCTTTGGAGGAAATAGAAAGTATTCTCCTTTTTACCTCAGATCTGTCTACAGGTGAACGGAGAAACGTTTTTAAAGGAAAGATCGGAAAACTGAATATATCGGCCAGGGTTTGGGATTTAATCGAAAGGTCCATATTGGAAGAAGAAGAAAAATGATCTTTTAAAGAATTGATGTCGATGTTGAGATTAGATTCGGTAGAGTTACTTTTGGCCAACCCCAACGACTTTAGAAAATTATATTTTGCCGACGAAGACAGTGAACTAACACGATACGATCGTTTTTGTACTTGCGAATGGCTTTGTCCCTTTTTAATCTAGCTTTACGAAAGTCTTCATTAAGACAGTGAGTGCTGTGATGTTTCAATTTGACGTTATGTAAAGGTGCATGTTTATCGAATAAATTAAAGACTTCCTTACACAAATATTTCACTTTATCATCTACTGTCTCCAAAACCGTTAAATCAGTCCAGTTGATTTTTGAGGCACCCAACTCCAGTCTATTTAAATCAAGTCCAGTAAATTTTCTGATTAATAAGGTCTTGGGTTTGGGTTTGAGTTTGGGAACCTTAATCGAATAAGAGACAAAGATAAGGTCATGGAGTGAAAAAGAAGGGGCAGGGAGTTGGCCAGATTTTTCAACAAGGTTACTATTGGAGACAATGAGTAAATCTAAAAGAGTGCTAGTGGTACTTACGTGGTGAGTTGGTTCTGAATGTAGTATTGTCAAGTTAACAGACTCCAGCAGCGAGCATAATTTGTGCGAGCGGGAGTCATTTTTCAAAATACAAGTGTCAAGGTCGCCCATAATGATGACATGACTGTAAATAGATATTAAGTTTTCAAGTGTTTCTTCTAAGGTAGTAAAATAATTAATATTAGGAGGACAGTATATCACGCCAAGGACAATTTTAATGCCAGCATCCACCTCAAGGAATACGAATTCAGGGGAGGAAGAGTAGAGGGAAGGGGACTGACAAATGATTTTGTAAGGAAAATGGTTTTTGAGGTAAATGGCCACTCCACCTCCGATCTTTCCAGTGCGGTCATTTCTAATTAGTGTAAAACCGGGAATAGCAAAGCAAACCGATTGTTGTGATGGTTTAAACCAGGTCTCAGAGATTAGTATACAATGCAAGTTAGGGATATTAAAAGAGTCATACATTTCGTTGACAGTTCAAAATGACAGGGAACGCTTTGGGCATTAATATGACATATGTTTAAGTTTTGTGGAAAGGACGCCAATACGTTTGACAAAGAATCACCAAGCAACAAGATCATTGGTTAAATCATTGTCAGTAGTAAGTAAAAAAAGAACTGTCACTGCAGGCCGAATGAAAAGATTCAAAACTGATATCCATGATAAAATAAAAAACGATGTATGTATATATATATATATATATATAAATATAAAAAGTAATACTAATAGTATTAGTATATATGATGAACAATTATTATATATATTAAATTTAAAACAATAATAATAATAATAATAATAATATAATACTAATAATATTTATATAACAATAATAATAATTAAAAAAAATAACTATAACGTACTTTAATGCACGTCCTGCTGGCGTTTGACATAAAAAAACAAGAAATAAATGACTAACCAAGCAAATTAGGAACTTATATACTAGACAAAAATTAATAATTAAAATAAAAACAACAATTGTATAAAACTAATTTAAAACAAAGTAAATAACAAAAAAGTGAAATAGTTTAAGCATAAAAAATAAACATACAAATTAGTTCGATTTTGACAGTTCAAAATTATTTCAATGGCAAGTATAGTAATGTCAAAGTTTGACAGCAGACAAGAGATATTTAATATTTAGTTATTAAAAACTTTAAACCACAACCAAAAAAAAAAAAAGTCTTTAAAATTACAAGTTTTATTTAGATGTAAAAAAGTTAATGATTTGATATATACTCGTATATAGTGTTGATATACGAGTATATATCAAATCATTAACTTTTTTATATAGGGCTTTTTTGCTGTCAGTTTGCGAGTGCCGGAACGCAAAGCCGGTCCAGAAGCAGCCGGACTAATATTGGAACGTTCAACAACCTTCACTACTGTTGATACAGATACAGGATGTATGCTAAGATACGGGAAATTGAGAATTAGACATCTAAGTCATAGTCATTACGAATATAATCGACTAATAGGCAAACGATTGTTATCAGGAGACTTAACAAGAACATTGCCATTTTAAGTCCAACAGTTTGTGATTCCAAAATATTTCCTAGCCTTTCGAAACAAGGCCTGGCGTGGCTTAGTAAGAAATTCACTTAGTACCACTGAGCTAAATTTCAATTTTCTTTTATTCCTCCAAATCATATTCTTGATATTGAGATCATTGAAATGCACCAAAATAGGTCGACAACGTCTGGTAATTTAATGCCTAATCGGTGACAATGTAGTAGACAGCACATGCTTGAACATCAGACAGGCCCATCAAGACCTGAACAGTGCTTAAAACAGTGGACAAAACTTTTCACCTTCGGCTTCTTCAATGCCTCCAAACAAAAGAAAATTATTGCGGGACTGGTTGTCAAGTTCATCAATCTGCACGGCTAAGTTCATTGTGAGCGTTTTTAAAAGCCCAAGGATATCCCAAACATAAGTTTTAAACTCTTTGAATTCAGTTGAGAGTTTATCAATACTTGGCTTGCTGGACTCGGAGGAGGTACACTTATGTTGTTCTTCAAATTCTGACATACGCTTAGTTAGTGAAAGTGCCATATTTTGATGAAGTTCCATGATGTTTTCTAGTTTAGCCATGATGATGTGATAGATGTTTTACGAAATAGTATATATAGAGTGAGAGAGTTTATATGCCACCAAATATAGTGAAAAAAATTAAGCTATTAACCACATTGAATCAATAAACAATAAAAAGTTTCAGTAATCACTTCTAACACTGCATTAAATAAAAAATAGTTAAAATATTAAGGAGCAATTAGAAAACAGCTGTTAACTTTTTCACACCTACAACCGAAAAAAAGATCGAAAGAAAAGGAAAGAAAAAATATATACTGAGATGATATCTCTTACATTTAAATTCAGAAGAAATAATAAAAAAAACAGAACAAAAATAAACATCAAACGTAAATGATCATAGAATGAAGTGTTCGAAGCACTACAGGTATTCGACGCCTTACACGGTTTCACTGCAATAATCTTCTAAAAATAAATCTGTTAAGTTGGTATATACAGAAGTAGCTTTCTAAATTTTCTATATAGATTAAACCTTAACAGTATTTCAGATTAAATATTGTATAAGTATTCGAGAGATTATAATAAATGTACATGGAAGGGAAAATAACTCAGAAACTGATTTTGATGAAAATATTTTCCTGCATTTTTATTAAGAAAAAAGGTTGCAATTTCCCGTTACTATTAAGCAATACCTGTAATTAAGTTGAAATCATTCAAAGTCATTAATTCTATGATTTATTATTTTTTATTGTATTATGTTTTTTATATATAATTGATTTTTATGTTAGTCCAATGTAATTTATTAATTAATTGAAAATATTATAATAATGCATTTCTTTATATATTCATAAAACGTCACAACCAGAACGGATGTTATTTTTCTCCATTTTTTCAATGCGCAAAGGGATATCAGTGTGAAGTTGCTTTGACTGAGTTAGTGACTGAAAATTTAAAAAATGTACCGTTCAAAGGAAAAACACGACTGCTTAAAAAATATTATCAAACTAGGGATTTCTGTATGAAAGGTAATAGTTTTATTTCAACTGATATTGTATATGTAAGGTGTTTTAAATATAATATTATTAATATGTCGTTCAGTGAATACTTTATAATTTTTTAAATTTTTATGGGTGAACCAACTTTACATCTTAAATATCAAATAGCGTTCAGTTCTCATTTAAAGTAACCAATCAATCAGAATCATAATTAAAACTGAATATTATTATTTTGTTTCACGCACACGGACCTTATTGCACCATTAGAGTAAAAGTGTGATAAAAAGAATAACTGTATTTATTCTGTTGTTTTGTATTTTGTGATAAACTAGAACGTAAGCGAGTAGTAATTATTGTATTGCAAATCTTAAACAATAATATAGTAACACTCGTTAACGAAACACTAAAAGTCGTATAAAAATGATACGTCATACAATATATTGTATTCATAATTGAGAGTTGGAGATAATGAATGCTTCCTTTGTAAGTATAATATCAAACAAAGTATCGCCTTTCGCTGATCGTAATCATATCAAAAGGGCGCGTCTCTCTGTGTGTAACAAAATGATTCAATAACCTTCTGCTAAAAAACAATGTCTGCTTTTTAACAAGATCTAAGTATAGTTCATTATATTAACATGTGTGTATGTGTGTGAGTGTGTAAGTTATTAAATATTGACTATCGTTTGGTAATAAAACGTAAATGAATCAAATTCATAAATACGAAGCGGAAACTTCAGTATTTTTTTTAATTTTATTTTCATATTTTCGGATGGGCCCGGCACCCGCACGGTGAATCCATGGAATGCTAAGAAGCTGTCTCTTGTTGTAGTTAAACATAATTTAATGTTTGTAATATATGAGGTTTGAACCAAAATTTTAAAGCAATATCATCGTCGGATTTTACTCGGGCTGCCCGTCGTATCTGGGGCGGGCAAAGTATCGCACTTTATGTTTCCTGAGGGCAAACGACGGCAAACAGCGGCACCCCGCTCCACTCTAGATGTGGACTTTTGTAACATCCGGGGGTTTCATTCGAACCTAAACGCCGTCCACTACCACCTTGAGACGTCGCAGCCGGCCTTGTTGTTTTTGACGGAGACGCAGACATCTCAACCTAGCGACACAGCGTACCTATCATACCCCGGGTATAAACTAGAACATCATTTTATACCACACGCCGGGGTATCTGTGTTCGTAAGGGAGGATATCTGCTACCGTCGCCTTCAGATTTTTGAAGGTCGGGACCTGTCCGTGCTCTGGCTGCGCGTGGACATGGACGATCACGTCAGATTCTACGCGTGCCTCTACAGGTCCCATAGTGGTAATGCACAAACAGATCAACTGTTGGGCCACGTTCAAGCGAAGATTGACGACCTGCTTTCTCAGACTCCCTCCGCCGAAGTCGTAGTCCTCGGGGACTTCAACGCGCATAATACCATAATGGTTAGGGTCACGTGCAACCGACTGCGCGGGGATATCTGTGTTTAACTTTGCTCTGGCAAATGGTCTGTCCCAGCTGGTAAAGACGCACACTCGTCTACCGGATGTGGACAGCCACACGCCCTCTTTGTTGGATCTTCTGCTGACTACACATCCAGAAAAGTACCAGGTCACTGTCGAGGCTCCCTTAGGGTCCTCTGATTACTGTCTGGTACGGAGTGTAGTGCCCATTCAACGTCCGGCTCGCACAAGACCTGCGACTCGACGCGTTTGGCACTACAAGTCAGCGGATTGGGATGGAATGCGGTCTTTTTTTGCATCCTACCCATGGGGGCCGATTTGTTTCCCTTCCAAGGATCCTAGTGACTGCGCTGCGGCTGTAGCTGATGTGATACTTCAGGGCATGGAACTTTTTGTACCAAGCTCTGTGGTACTACTTGGTGGCAGATCGCGGCCTTGGTTTGATGCGTCTGTCAGGGCTGCAGCAGCTGGCAAACGGCAGGCTTATCAAGCTTGGGCCAATGCATTAGTCACTAAGGATCCGAACTCTAGTGTTCTGAAGAGGAAATACAACCGTGCCTCCAGATTCTTCAAACGGCAAATCGCTAGAGCAAAGTTCAAGCATGTCGTCAAAATTGGGGATCAGCTGGCAAAGTACCCGCCTGGCACGCGCAAATTCTAGGCGCTTTCAAAGGCCAGTCTGGGCAACTTTTGCCAGCCGTCCCTACCGCCGTTGCACATGGGGAATGACTCTCTGGCCCACACGGCAAAAGAGAAAGCCGATCTCTTGGGCACTCTTTTCGCCTCCAACTCGACTTTGGACGACCAGGGGAAGACACCGCCTATCATCCCGCGGTGTCAGAGCTCAATGCCGGAAATAGTTTTTCGGCAAAAAACTATCAGGCAGACTCTATTTTCCTTGGACGTTGATAAGTCGAGTGGGCCGAATGGCATTTCTCCACTGGTGCTACGAACGTGTGCCCCTGAGTTTTACTCCAGTGCTAAGGCGTCTATTTCGGCACTCCTACCTTAAAGGCGTTGTCACGGTCTCATGGAAGTGTGCCCTTGTCCATCCGATCCCAAAAAAGGTGATAGCTCGGACCCAGCTAACTACAGACCTATCGCCATTACCTCCCTTCTCTCCAAAATAATGGAGATTATCATAAACCGACAGGTCCTAACGTACCTCGAGGATCACCAGTTGATCAATGACCGGCAGTATGGCTTTTGCCATGGTCGATCAGCTGGTGATCTTCTGTTATACCTCACTCACCGTTGGGCAACGGTTATTGAAAGCAAGGGAGAGGGTTTGGCAGTTAGTCTGGATATGGCAAAAGCCTTCGATCGTGTATGGCACAAGGGGCTTCTTTCGAAGCTACCTTCCTATGGGCTTCCCGAGAGTTTATGCAAGTGGATAACCAGCTTCCTCACTGGGCGGAGCATACAGGTCGTTCTCGACGGTTTTTGCTCGGACCCCAAGCCCGTGAACGCTGGTGTACCCCAAGGCTGCGTGCTATCCCCAACTCTGTTCCTCCTGCACATCAATGATATGTTGGATATTTCCAACATACATTGTTATGCGGATGACAGTACAGGGGATGCGGTATATTCCGGTCGTGCAGGTCTCTTTTGGGAAAACGTTGATGAGTGCCGAAAAAAACTTGTGTCTTCAATAGAGACTTCCCTGGGGATGGTCTCTGAGCGGGGTGAACTGAACCACGTTCAGTTCAATCCCCTAAAGACACAGGTTTGCGCGTTTACCACTAAAAAAACCCCATTTGTCGTATCACCGCTCTTCGAGAGCACTCCTCTTATTGCCTCGCCAAGTATCAGAATACTGGGTCTCGACATTTCGAGCGACTGTCAGTTTCGTGGTCATCTGGAGAGCAAGGCCAAGTTGGCCTCGACGAAATTGGAAGTGATCAATAGAGCGAGGCAGTATTTCAAACCTGGCCAAAGACTTGCGCTCTACAAGGCGCAGGTCCGGCCACACATGGAGTACTGTTCTCATCTCTGGTCCGGATCACCCCAATATCAGCTTCTACCATTTGACCGCGTACAACGGAGAGCCGTTCGGATTATCGGGGACCCGGTGTTCTGCGAACGGCTGGACTCTTTGGCATTGCGTAGAGACGTGACTTCTTTGTGCGTCTTCTACCGCATTTACAAGACAGAGAGAGACAGAATTTCTTTAAGTATATTTTAAATAACTCAGCAGACTTTTTAAAATAGATTGAAGGACTGGCAAGAAACCTGACTTTTAAAGGTTTATTAATTACCATTTTTTGATTATTTGAATGTTTATGTCGAATTAAATGTACTCCTTATCAATATTTAGTATTACATTACGCAATAAATAGAGTACCTTAAAGTAACAATAAAAATATAAAGAAGGGTAAACTACCCCAAGATACATCAGGTAAAGTTAAATGAGAACCAAATAATTGTTGTTTTTATTTAAAAATAGTTTAATATTAAATGTGTCTCAAATATCAATTAGTTATTTAAGGCATCAATCTTTTAAGTCACCTATTACATCCAACAATATTTACCAAAAAACCGACTAATCTTTTTCCTTTATAAGCTACATTACCTATACAGGTACCTTATCTCAGGACCCTAAGCGCCATGTTTAAGATGAAAAATTCAACATAACGCATACTTTTCACTAATTTTAATTTATTTTATGAATTCACATATTAAGTGAAAAATAAATAAATCTAGGAACAATATTTTTCTTCTCCGACCTTTTATCGTATCAGAAACCACTTAGGTAAAACGGTTTTAAAATTATATTAAAGTGAAGCAAGGACCATGTATAAGTGAGTTAAATCATGGCAACGGAAGTATTGAAGATACAAAGATACCAAGAGGGTAATATTTATAAGTACATTCGCAGGATGTAACGGAGACAGGCGCTGTACAAACTCGAAGTAGTAGTAGTAGTTGTCTGGTTTATGAACTCTGTCTAGTGAATTAGGAATATTATAATTTAAGGGACGTTCAATAGATTTAGAATTACTTACTAATAGATAGCGTAAAACAATAAAAGTATTTATTTATGAGGATAATTTTGTATTAAAAATACGTGAGTAAAATACTAGAAAAAAGTGATGAAAATATTAATTTTGGATTTTTTGTAATTGTAGAGAACGAATAATTCTAAAAGTTTATAATATATATGGGCGTAAATTATTATGTAATGATTATATTGTTTTAAAAATTCCGTAATTATTTATAATTAGTTTTTAAATAATCATTCGTAATCACAAAACCGTTATTTCTTCAACTTCAATCTCTTAAAGACATTGTATTGACTGATTGGTTGGTGATTGGTAAATTTCACATCTAATCGGTTAATTTCACATTAGATGTGAAATTTATTATTTAATAATTCACATTGTGCCACCTTTTCATGTTAAACATTTAAAGTAAAACTAAATTAGATTTATTATAACTCCAACATTCATTATGTTATTAAATAAACCAAATTTTATTTAATTTGCATCCTACGCGCCATCTGTTGAAGATTCATGTAAACTTGTAAGAAATGGAGTTTATAATCTTAAAATAAACATAATTTGTATAAAATAAATCATTTAGAGTTAGATAAAATTCATTATAATATCAATTGTAAAGATTTAACTATATTTGAAGATTTTATATACAGTAATTTTAATATTTGCTTTAAACAAATTTTGATTATTATTTAATATAAATGTAATTTATATTAAATAAATCATTTAGAGTTATATAAAATTCATTATAATATTAATTGTGAATATTGAACTATATTTTAAGATTTTATATACAGTAATTTCAATTTTTGCTTTAAAATAAGTTTTGATTGTGATCACCGTTACAACGCCTAGAAATAAGTATAAATATGGCTACTATTATTCAATCGTGTCAGTCTTGTTACTAGCAGTCGTGCGAAAATAAACTATACAAATTCTAAGTGAATTTTCATTATAATGGACAACGAACACGGAATCTCTGACCTATCGCCGACATATACATAATAAAGCTACTTTTCTCGAGTCAAATCTATACATATCAATAAAATTGAAGTGTTTGCTTGTAATTGCATTTTATCACTGAATTTATATGAAAGTATATACGGTACTAACATAAAAAATCAATAAAAAAAATCTCTGCCTGTCTTTTTGTTCCGGCTAATTTTAGATACGGCTGGGTCCATTTTAACAGGATTCAACTATCGGATAGCTGATGTTATAAAGAGTAACTTAGGAATACTTTTATTAAAAAAAACATTATGTTCAAACGAAGTTGTGGTCACAACAGCTAGTGTATTATATATTTATCTCATAAAGATACATAATCTGTAAGTTATATCACATTATCATATTGTAAAATTATTATTAATTAAAAAATGGCGTCCTTTTCAATTATTAAAAACAGAGTACATAACGAAACTTATATTAATTGAGAAGTGTATTTTAGTATCAATATTACATTACACAACAATATATATAAAAATAATGATTCGTACATCAACTATAAACGTTTTGATAAAAAGGCATCAAACATCAAAGCTGATGTACAATTTACAGAGCTTGCCCGGGCAGACCATCCCCTGGTTACCATGACAACTTCAGGGACCTAGCTCGCAGCCTAAACCGAAATATATGATTTATTTTACGAAATGTTTTCTTTCCAAATGGACTCTATTTTATTAGTTATAGAGTATCAAATTGTCTGTATTCGTCATAGTTGCTTGGGTTCCAAGAAATTAGTATTCGTTCATAGGAAGTTGATATAGGACTCAAACAATGGCTTAGTTTTCAAGGGGATTATATTCGATGGACTTATAAGTGTGGGGTATCTGAAATTGATTTTGCTTCCCTTCAAGTGTAGGTTTCAATTGAATATATTCTGTTTATATAATTTAAATAAATATATGAATTACAAAATACCGATACGAGCAGGCATACGACAGGAAGGCATAATTTTAACATGGCTCACAATATAAACGCATTCTATGAATATGTTGTTTTTAACGGGTGTTATTGTAGTTTAAATGATCGATAAATGTGATTCTAATGATAATAATTCTTACACGTTAATGTTGAAATGATTATAATTATAAAAAATATAATAATCAATCAACATATCAAATTTGAGGGACTTGTTAGAGTCTGTTGAACGTGACCCACTCCCGTCAGATCGATACGGGGGGAGGCGGGTGTCTGTTATACCTGTTGACTGCTTTAAAATACTTTTAACGCATTTTTAAATATTGTATGAACTATTATGTTATGTATAATTAATGTTACTAATATGTTTATATTATAATATTAAGTTTTTATTAATTATATATATTTAATTGTAATGGATATAAATGTATTATTAGATATAAAAATCTTGTAATTAGTAAGGTTTCTTCACTTGATATTATATAATCTATAATTCATATATTTATATATTTATATAATCTATAATTCATATATTTCTGAACATAGTTTTGTTTATAATAGTTTAGTAGTTTTTTACTCATCTCCAATTGTGGAGAAGATGATTGTACATTTTAAATTTGGCTGTCTTCCTTAGCAGCAAGATCGGATTTAGTCATTTTAATATATATCAGATTACTTATTTAGCTTGTAGAAATCTGAAATATATATTAATAGGTAAATATTTCGTTTTAAGGCTCAATACATCCAATTACATCAATTATTTGCATTTTTTCGGCTTTTGCGACGGCTTTTCTGGGATATCGGTTATGAGCTTTCAAGCGAAATGCTTCCTGATTGGTATTTGAATAGCAATTGATCCGATTACAAGGCTTTTAGTGGCAAAAATAGTTTCTGTGCGTTCGCATATCTTTTTAAATATCATGTTTGTTTTCTATCACGTGTGCCGTGTTGGCGTGTGTTATAAATTGATTAATTTAGTAAATATTTTTAACAAGTTTAAATTGTAACAAACAATGAAGGTTCTATCAATCTAACTATCTATTCAACTGTATGTTGTATAATTAGTTAAAGTATTCTGAGCTACCTTGCTACGTAATAACCGCATTTAAAATATATTATGAAAGAATTATCAAAAGAAGGTACTCGTCTTATTTTCTACTACTAGTTGAAGATAACGAACTGAAAGATAAAAGTGAACAACAATTAATTTTAATTATTTATTCAACTCAATAAGTTATCTATACATTGAATGTATAAGTTGAATTTCATAATATTTACATATTAAGAATATTTAAAACTAATATTCTATCCAAGAAACTGACATATAAAAATGTAGGTTTTCTTTTATCTATTGAGTTTTAACATAGGTAAAGAAAACTGTAATACAAAATTAAGGAAGGATTTACAGCCTCACAGAATATCTTCCGGGAGGTTGCGCGACGCAACCTCACTGCAGTCGCATTCTTAAGTTGATCAAGCTAACAGGTCTTACAAATACCACGGAGTTCATAACAAAATATCTGAGTGATACATTTTAATCCAGGATTTTTTAAACGAAGCTCCGTCTGTTAAAATTATCTTCATTTAACTTTTTAATAACAATTCTTATTTTAACTAAAACTCTAAGGCGGTGTGGTAAGGGTGAGTTTTGAAATATACATATTCAAATTACAGAAAGACATCGCCGATCTTGGAAATCTTTCTGTCATAGCTGACAAGATCACGGAAATCTCAAGGCCAGTCTAGACTGGACTAAGGTGTCTGGTACCTGGGTAACAGAGGTTACACAGCCGCAACCTCATTTTACCTTGGACATGGAGCGAGTTTTTGCGGAAATATCAACACTCACTTGCGAAGTCGCCATACTGAAGAAATCAAGGCGACCATTTTGAAGAGGTTGGAAGAGGAATCAACGGTCACGCTCAATATCTTGCAATCGCAGTCGAAACCCGTCATTGCATCATCAGAGTCGTAACCAGGATAGCCCAGAGCGGTTATGTTTTATCATTTATTTATTTATTTATTTCATTCACATACAAATATAACATCTTAACAGTTCATACTAATGCGATGTTACAAGTAAATAACAATGTTTCTACCATGCCTTAAGCAGAATCTTCCATTATCCTCTGGACCACTTCCTTGACTTTCGACATACTATCCGAAAATATATCAATGTGCATTGATATTTCGTTCAGCAGCCGTAAAACTTGTGACAGGGGAGTTCTTGAGCAAATTAGACCTGGCTGATGGTAAACAGAATACGTCAGTTCAACGCCGCCCGCCTAGTTTAGGTATATTAAACTGTACCAGGTCTAATATGTCTGGGTGATGTATACACTAACTACATACTTAACCAGTGCAACGTTTCTCCGCACCTCCAGTCTCTGGTACCCGACCATACCCATTACAAATAAATTCGAATACATCAGCGGCAAATACGGATATACACAAAACTCTTTCAAATATAAATATTTCGTAAATTTGTTTTGTATTTTTTCTAACATCTGTATATATTTATACTCCTGCGGACTCCAGATAACGGCATTCGTTTCTAGATGGCTCCTCACAAGAGCGATATATAAAATTATTATTAAATGTGTGATTTGAAAATCATTACATTGCCTTAAAATGAAACCCAGGATTCTAAAAGAATGCTTACAAATCCCAACAAATATGCTTACGAAACAATATTTCTGGCATCATCTCGACTCCTAAATCATGTATTTTATCCACATGTGGTATGACTTTGTCATCCATCGTGTACGTACATTCGAGTGGAATCTTAGCACGACTGAAGGTCATTACGCAGCATTTTTCCACGTTAAAATATAATTATTTTTTTTACTCCACGATAAAACACTACGAATGTCTTGCTGCAATAGCTCACAATGGGAAGAATCAGTTACGGTCATGTACATCTTTAGATCGTCCGCAAACAACAGACACCTCGCACTGCTCACCACCGCTGGAAGATCATTAATCATGAGAAGAAACTCCAATGGTCCGAGATTACTGCCTTGACTTACTCCAGAAAAAGAAAAATATGGTTTGGACTTGTATCCTGCGTACTCTACGTACTGTCTGCGATCACGAAGATAATTGACAAAGATATTTAACAGATGAGGCGTGAAACCCATCGCTGCGAATTTAGTGAGTAAGATGTCTTTATCCACAGTATCAAATGCCTTTTGGAAATCGAAGTATGTTGCATTCACTTGTCCTCCGGTATCGACGACTGTCGCCAGGTGGGAAACAAACGACAACAAGTTACTTCTTGTACTTCGACCCTGTCTGAAACCATGCTATGCCTCCGTCAGCTGAGACTTAACTTGATTGTAAATACACTGTTGAAGCAAAGATTCAAACACCTTGGCGAAAGCAAACAGTACTGCCACGGGTCGGTCACCAGTCACATCAGTAGCTGTATTACTCTTCGGGACTGGAGTTACTTTCGTAATCTTCCATTCTTCAGGGTAATAACTATTTTTTAAAACATATTAAATAAATATATCAAATGACTTTCAAAAGCTGCGCCACAATCCTTTATGACATCATCATCATCATCGTTTTCGTACGAGGGTAATAAAATGCGTGCAGCCTTGCGCTTGGAAAACGAACACGGAAAATTAGGAGAGGCGCAGAAAGAGGTGGATATCTGTGCCATTTCAGCCGGTCGCCGCCTACGCATCAAGGACATTAACTCAGGTTTATATTTTTTAGTAGATACTGGTTCTAATGTTTCGGTTTCAACTGTCATGTTTGGGTGTAGAAATCGTGAGTAATAACTACATTTTATTTGTCGCAAACGGGACACAAATTAAAACTTTCGGAATTAACTCATTGGTTTTAAATTTAAAGTTGCGTAGACCTTTTCGTTGGGATTATTTAAGGCAGACGTAAAACAACCGATTTTGGGAGCTGACTTTTTGTGCCACCACAAATTACTGGTTGACGTCAACGCGAGAAAACTCATCGATCAGGTGACAGATTTAAGTATAATAACTTCTTTTGTAAACACTTTTAAACCTTCTGTAATCTCAGTTAATTTAGACCATCCTTAACATGAACTTTTATCAAAATTTCCTAATTTAACCAAACTTACCAATTTCATGGACACCCTACCACCTAAGACACAGCACTTTATAGAGACTACGGGCCCGCCAGTTTTTTTTGGTATTCTTTTCATTGCAATGCGAAAACAGTAGTGTCTTGAAACGGGTCTACACTCTTTAGTTTTAGTAATATTGTAGAAACGAATTGCCTTAAAGATTAAACTAGAAGACCCAGGAATCACGAACTTGTTTTAAGAAACTGTTATTATCTTTAAAAAAAGCTGTGTTAAAATATTTCGCTTTTAAAAGCAAAAAATCTGTGTACTATAGAATCTACACAAAAAAAAACAGTGTACGTTTGTTATCTTCTAACCGTAAACATATTTTTAAGAAGCTCTTTATTTTTTCTTATTAATATTCTAATGAAAACATTATAGAACAAAGAACTTTTAACACAATATTAACAAAAAAAATCCAGGACACATCTTGTATTTCCTTAACGAAATGTAGGTAATCTGAGTCACTATTTAACCACATTGAAAGTATATAAATAAATGAAGTTTTGTAATATCAGTTAAAAAGTATCCACCACTACAGTGTTGATAGAAATAAAATAACTAATACTAAATGTGAAAATAATAAAATCTTTCGTTTTTTCAACTTCATTATTACTTCGATAATGTCTTGAAAAATACAATTATTTAAGTACTCTTTAGCGACTTAATGACCTATTAACGCTCAGTTCGAAACTTGGACTTCATAATCCCTAAATTGTATGAAAAACTAAATTATTCAAGTTCCAAATTCTGGAAAAAACTCTAAAACGGTGTGGTAAGGGTGAGTTTTCAAATATACATATTCTAATTACAAATATTAATATAATAACAAATTTTGGAATCATTATATATATACGATTCTAATGTACAATAATAGTTTTGCTAAATTGAAAGCAAACATTCATTTTGTGATGCACGCGACGGTATTCTTCGGCCAACATGTAACAGGAAAACCGAATTTCAGGCGGAAGAGTGACATTTAAATAGTAATTTCCGACTGGGCGGAGAATCTGTTGCATTGGGAAGGATTTACAGCCTCACGGAATATCTTCCGGGAGGTTGCGCGACGCAACCTCACTGCAGTCGCATTCTTAAGTTGATCCAGCTAACAGGTCTTACAAATACCACGGAGTTCATAACAAATTATCCAGGATTTTTTAAACGAAGCTCCGTCTGTTAAAATTATCTATAATTAACTTTTAAATAACAATTCTTATTTTGGTCTTAACTCAATTGTGAATCTCCCCGTTAAGTGCCGCTGTTTTCAAACTGAGGTATAATTTGTATTTTTTTTTTACAAAGTATAAATATTTCTTGTAAGTTACAGTTAACTGAAACGAATTTCATACAGAAATTGTCCTCAATAACTTTAAATTCTATAACTGTTTGGATAGTAAGTAAATTCTATAACATTTTTTATTTGTTTAGTATTCTAACGAATTTTAGTTTGCGTTAGAATACATAAGTTTAAATATTTTTTTAAGAAAATTATCCAGTCAACCTTATTAAAAATGGCGTCACCGAGAATCTAAATTCGTATAAGGACCACCGCTTTCAATACCATATACTAATAGACACAAAATTCATAAGTATCAAAGGAGAATAGGTAATCGTCAATAATTTGAAAAGGTTTTTGCCAAATTATTTTGTGTTAGATAATAAAATTAAAGGCAAGCATCCGCTGCTTACAAATCGTCTAAAAAAAAATTGCAATATAGTTTCAGTCTAAAAATTCAACCAATTTTTCTGCTTGTTCACATATTATAAAACACAATTTAAAGTATCGTACATAAATTTTTAAATAATATTCTTAATAAAAACATTGTTACAGATTTTTCCGTTGCTGCAAATACCTATAATTATGAGGGTGTTAATAAAAGCGACATTAATATTTTTATGCTATAGGATAGAGACGAAGCTTCTTAGCATTCCATGGATTCACCGTGCGGGTGCCGGGCCCATCGCGTTGCAGGAAAAGGAGCGCAAACAATGCCTGGGACTTGCGACCCGGGTGTAGGTTTAAGGGGCCCCTTTAGTATGCGCATACACGCTCACCTTCACTGTTCACGCTCCTCTCCCTACCTAACCAAATATCGTAAGAACCTACTAAAGCTGCCTTTGAAATACGTTCCAGAAATGAACTGATGATCGTTCTAGAAAGGCCGAGATCCTTAAATAAATTGTAGAGAGATTTTGCTGTTATACCTCTCGCTCCTACTTCTACAGCGTACAAATTAACTATAAATTTATTCCTGATCAGTTCGTTACACAGTTCGTAATACTTGTTAAGCTTAAATGTATGATCTTTGGGTATGTTTGTTTCCCAGGGTACAGTAAGCTCCACAAGTATAACGCGCCTTAGTTGTTTTGAATACAGGAATAAGTCCGGCCTAGATGACGAAACACAAACATCCCCGGGGATTTTGTATTGCCTTTCATACGTGTCCATCATGAGAGTCCAATCAGGAGACGCGTCCAAGATGGAATAAGGTTTTAATTTAGATTTTTTGGACGAACCTGCCTTTACGAACTCTATTGATTTTTTGGTGAACTCTATTATTCCTTTGATAAAAGCTCTTATTAGTATAATAAATTTTATCAATCGTATATTTACTCATTATACTGACGAAATTTTTTTTTAGAAGAAGAATTAAACAATTTTTTGTAATGCTCTGTCACAGTGAATTAAAATATAAGAAAAACTCGAAAATATTGGAGTTTATATTTTCGAGTTTTTCGTTATTTTAATTCACTGTGACAGAGCATTACAAAATTGAAATCATTAAACACTCTATTTGGTGAATAATAAACTCTAAGTAATTCTCAAATGACGTGAGAAATATATATCCCAATCATTGCATCTTAATATTTGATTTTGTAATTTTCAATATCTTTTTTTGTTACTTCATTATGATGTGGTTTAATTAAAATGATTTTTTTAATGAATAAAAAAAATGTTTTGCTTCCGCAATGTTCCTAAAATAGGAACCATTTTTTTCATTGAAGGTTCTGTTTAATTAAAGCAGTTATTTGATATCGCTTCTGTGTTACAAGATATGTTTCTCCTTATATTTATTATTATTTAAATAAAAAATTTCAATAATGTACATGTTGAAGAGAATGATATATAAGTAATTATGTCGGATCTCACAAATAAATCGTTCAGTTGAAGGTAGTAGATATGTTTAGAGATATAATAAACAAACAAAAAAATATTTAAAATATATATACAAATAGATATGAATATCCGATAAATATATGAAATAAGGAAAAATCTTAATGTCTTTTCTATTAAATATAAGTTATAAAATTACTGAATATCATTTGTGTACATATAGCTTTAAAGTAATAACACAAAAAAAAACCAAAAAAAAAAACAAAAAAGTTGTTGTTAAAGTAGATAAAATAGTTTAATAAAGTAAGAAAAAAGAAAATATGGTAAGAAAAGCTGTACTATAGAGTTGTGCAATAAATTATTACTAAATTGTAATCTTGAACAATAACTTTACATTTAACCCGACTTTCACTATACTTTTTAATTATCAAAAAAACTGGATATTTTTTAAGCCAACATATAAGTATTTAATCAATTAATTAAAACACTTTACGGGTTAAATAAAACAATATATAGTACAGGAGTAAAAAACACTATAAAAAAATAAAATTATGAGAATAAAAAAAAAAACATTAAAAAAAAAAAGGAAAAAAACTCTACCATCTCTACCTGCTGTAGCGGTAGATAGAGCTGGTAGAACTAACCTGTATTCAAGGAACCTTAGTTCGTATTAAGGTTGGTATAATTTCCTCTCTTTGTACCCGACTTCTTAACCTTCTGCTTAAAGGGCAAATTATTTGCAACTTTTACTATCCATGGCTTACATTCAACTTGTTAAAAATCAATTAGAATTAAACTTAAATTAATACGAAGAATTGTACACATACATTACAACCAAGAAAATACTTACAAATGAAATAGAATTTAAATTTAGTAAATAATTTGAAGAGTTTCCTCAAATCACAAATCAGAGATCACATCATGGATCAACATTCCTAACCTCTCATTTAGGTTATTCTTACGTTCTGTTAAAATGAGATACTGAACTATGCTGAACACAAATATAAAAATTGATAATATAATATCTTATTAGAAAAGTAATAATATTAGTAATATTAAAATGTTTTTCTAGTTTGATTTTTAATTGTGTTCGAAATTGTCTATATACATGTGTAGAAACTCTTATATATTTAAGGTTTAAAAAAACTACTCGGACAGGACTAGAATTCACAACCTTTGAGAAATCGACTCGGTTTGAATATATTCTATACACTCCTTCACTCTATAAACTATTCCTGCGCTTGATAGATTATATATAAATAGATCTATAACTATTAAAAATTATATGTTTAAAATAAAGCTAAGATTATATATGAATATTTAACTTGTGTTATTAATCAACCTGCTGTAATATTTGGTTAAGAGATGATTTGACTACATTAAAGTTGTCACATTATCATTTATTGTTTAAAATATAAATTGGATGTCTTAATATACAAATAATGTGAAAAATAATCATAAAATTATAAATAACGACTAAAATAAAACACTACACATCAGGTTAAGTAGAATAAACCTGATGATTACATTTTATAAATCTCTTGGTTGACTTAAAATTACTATTTCATCACTTTATAGATAATTTATAAATTCGATATGTATATATACGAATATATGTTCAAAACATTATAAAAATTATGTGTTACTGAACTATACTGAATTCAAATATAAATACCTTGTTTGACAGGGTCGATTGTGTTAGGTAGATTCCCGTCACGCGATTCTCGATATGCAATATGCGAAGGTAACAATGAAACCGAGAATGCGATAAACATGTAATGTGTGATAAAAGATGGTATCACCACACCAATAATTTCACCGCACTTGTCCTGAAACGAAAATAAATCATTTGTTTCCAGTCAACAACAGGAGATATAGTTCATTTTCTTAAGATTGAATGATTTACTTTAGTTGTGGGGGGGGGGAGGGTTGGTCGGATCGACCAAGAAAAACTAGCCAGCAGTATTCTACTGGTCATTACGGGTCTTATGACGGGTCACTCTGCATATATTGGGTGAGGGGGGAATCGCCCCCAACCCCTATCTCATAAACGGGGAGTCGGATCAAAAAACTTTTCGGGCAAAAAAGTTACCTCTTTTAATTTGTTAATTTTCTAGGATTTTTTCGACGGCAAAATTTTGCCTCCTTATGTGACTTTTTTCGGTTTTTAACTTTCAACTCCTCCAGCCCCCCAACCCCCCGACTGATTTCCCCCATTCAATAACTTAACCTTCATTTTGTCCTTAAGAATGTGTATACCGAGTTTGAAAATCTTCTGTCAATATTTGCGACCTGTAGCGTGTCCCAAAGGTTTGCACTTTCACCCCCCCTGCCAGCCCCCCTTTCACTTTTTCCAAAAAAACGAGATGCTACGTTTGTCCTACTAATTTATCCTATCGACCTGTGAAGTCAGATTTCGCCTACGATGAATTTGGACTGATGGATTATATATATATATATATATATATATATATGTATATATAGAGGGATATATAAATTTTTTTTTTCGACGTATTCTCAATCTCCAGTTCATAAACGGCGTTGCGCCCCTACTCTGGGGTCTGGGTCCCGTCATCGCATCGATTGCAATAGGTAGATTCATCTATGGAATCTACCTAAAATTAACGATATAACATCTGGATGAATGCGGCTAAATATTAGTTTTTTTAATATTTATCTTGTATACAATTCTTATTTAGATTTTAGCTTGAAAATAATTTAAAATTAAAGCGTAGACACAGCCCACATCACCGTAGACATTGTCTACGCTGCTACTAAGCTTGCTACGAGGCTTGCTACGGGACTTGCTACGTGACTTGCTAGATTTCTGTAGATGTTAACTCGACTATCAACACTGTAGTGGTATAGTGGATACTTTGTAACTGATATTACAAATCTTATTTATTTATATACTTTCAACGTGGTTAAATAGTGACTCAGATTACTTACATTTCGTTAAGGGAATAGAAAATAGATAATACTTCTGACATGCTTTTAAGATTGTAAAAATTAAAGAGCTTATAAATATAGTACACAGTTTTTTTGCTTTTATAAACGATATATATTACTTTTATTTCAAAATATTCCAATATTTTGATAGTTAATAGTATTTTATAATAATAAATAGTAGATATTTAATAGCACTCTACACTTAACACTAACTGACTAACATTACAGAATACGATTACATTTCATGACTAAAAATATTTAGTCTTCTTTAACCTTCCTTATAACTTTGTATATATGTACATACATATAATAATTTAATAACAATAAAGTACCTTATTAGTTATTCTACGTTAAAAGTGTAATTGTCAGAACAATTAAAAAACATAATGATAATATGATGCTGAATATCAATTAAGAAAATAAAAATTAGTTCTTCCATAATTACATATAATAACAAAACAAATTGTGCGTACCACATTTTGTACATTCTCCAAAGTTTAATTCAAGTGATTGAGGTAATCTTATTAAACAGCCAATTTCATATAAAGACGATTTTAGTCTATTAAAGTTTCTCAATAAGTGCACATTTACAAAAAAAATATTTATAACTGCTCTTAATTAAACTTAAACCTTATCTATACTTAATTTTCAATCCGCTTTTTTTTTTTTTTTTTTTTTTTTTTTTTTATGTAAGAGGAGGGCAAACGAGCTGGCGGGTCACGGATGGACGTGATCACCGCCGCCCATGAACTTTTGCAACATCCGAGGATTTACAAGAGTGTTGCCGGCCTTGTAGGTAGGAATAAACGCCTTTTTTGAAGGTACCCATGTCGTACCGATCTGGAAATACCGCCGAAGGGAGTTCGTTCCACATTCGAGTGGTACGTGGAAAAAATATCCTTGAGAACCGCACAGTGGAGGATCGCCACGCATCCAGGTGGTAAGGATGGTATTGGAGGTGATGGCGCGCTGTGCGGTGATGAAATTCGGCGGCAGGCATCAGATCAAATAGTTCTTCGGAACACTCCCCGTTGTAAATGCGGTAGAAGACGCACAAAGAAGCCACGTCTCTACGCAATGCCAAAGAGTCCAGCCGTTCGCAGAACACCGGGTCCCCGACAACTCGAACGGCTCTCCGTTGTACGCGGTCAAATGGTAGAAGCTGATATTGGGGTGATCCGGACCAGAGATGAGAACAGTACTCCATGTGTGGCCGGACCTGCGCCTTATAGAGCGCAAGTCTTTGGGCAGGTTTGAAGTACTGCCTCGCTCTATTGATCACTCCCAATTTCATCGAGGCCAACTTGGCCTTGCTCTCCAGATGACCACGAAACTGACAGTCGCTCGAAATGTCGAGACCCAGTATTCTGATACTTGCAATGCAGGCAATGAGGGAAGTGCTCTCGAAGAGCGGTGATACGACAAATGGGGTTTTCTTAATGGTGAACGCGCAAACCTGTGTCTTTAGGGGATTGAACTGAACGTGGTTCAGTTCACCCCACTCAGAGACCATCCCCAGGGAGGTCTCTATTGAAGACACAAGTTTCTTTCGGCACTCGTCGACGTTTTCCCGAGTGAGACCTGCACGGCCGGAATATACCGCATCCCCAGTACTGTCATCCGCATAACAATGTATGTTGGAGATATCCAACATATCATTGATGTGCAGGAGGAACAGAGTTGGGGATAGCACGCAGCCTTGGGGTACACCAGCATTCACGGGCTTGGGGTCCGAGCAAAAACCGTCGAGAACGACCTGTATGCTCCGCCCAGTGAGGAAGCTGGTGATCCACTTGCATAAACTCTCGGGAAGCCCATAGGAAGGTAGCTTCGAAAGAAGCCCCTTGTGCCATACACGATCGAAGGCTTTCGCCATATCCAGACTAACTGCCAGACCCTCTCCCTTGCTTTCAATAACAGCTGCCCAACGGTGTGTAAGATACAATAGAAGATCACCAGCCGATCGACCATGGCGAAAGCCATATTGCCGGTCATTGACCAACTGGTGATCCTCGAGGTAGGTTAGGAGCTGTTTATTGATAATGCTCTCCATTACTTTGGAGAGCAGAGAGGTAATGGCGATAGGTCTGTAGTTAGCTGGTTCCGAGCTATCACCTTTTTTAGGGATCGGATGGACAAGGGCACGCTTCCATGTGACCGGGACTACGCCTTTAAGGTAGGAGTACCGAAATAGACGCGTTAGCACTGGAGTCAACTCAGGGGCACACGTTCGTAGCACCAATGGAGAAATGCCATCCGGCCCACTCGACTTATGAAAGTCCAAGGAAAACAGAGACTGCCTAATAGTTTTCTGCCGAAAAACTATTTCCGGCATTGAGCTCTGACACCGCGGGATGATAGGCGGTGTCTTCCCCTGGTCGTCCAAAGTCGAGTTGGAGGCGAAAAGAGTGCCCAAGAGATCGGCTTTCTCTTTTGCCGTGTGGGCCAGAGAGTCATTCCCCATGTGCAATGGCGGTAGGGACGGCTGGCTAAAGTTTCCCAGAGTGGCCTTTGAAAGCGCCTAGAATTTGTGCGTGCCAGGCGGGTACTTTGCCAGCTGATCCCCAATTTTGACGACATGCTTGAACTTCGCTCTAGCGATTTGCCGTTTGAAGAATCTGGAGGCACGATTATATTTCCTCTTCAGAACTCTAGAGTTCGGATCCTTAGTGACTAACGCATTGACCCAAGCTTGATAAGCCTGCCGTTTGCCAGCTGCTGCAGCCCTGACAGACGCATCAAACCAAGGCCGCGATCTGCCACCAAGTGGTACCACAGAGCTTGGTACAAATAGTTCCATGCCCTGTAGTATCACATCAGCTACAGCCGCAGCGCAGTCACTAGGATCATCGGAAGGGAAACAAATCGGCCCCCATGGGTAGGATGCAAAAAAGGACCGCATTCCATCCCAATCCGCTGACTTGTAGTGCCAAACGCGTCGAGTCGCAGGTGTTGTGCGAGCCGACCGTTGAATGGGCACTACACTCCGTACCAGACAGTGATCAGAGGAACCTAAGGGAGCCTCGACAGTGATCTGGTACTTTTCTGGATGTGTAGTCAGCAGAAGATCCAACAAAGAGGGCGTGTGGCTGTCCACGTCCGGTAGACGAGTGTGCGTCTTTACCAGCTGGGACAGACCATTTGCCAGAGCAAAGTCAAACACAGATCTCCCCGCGTAGTCGGTGGCACGTGACCCTAGCCAATCGGCATGGTGTGCATTAAAGTCCCCTAGGACTACGACTTCGGCGGAGGGAGTCTGTGAAAGCAGATCGTCAATCTTCGCCTGAACATGGCCCAAGAGTTGATCCGTTTCTGCATTACCACTATGGGACCTGTAGAGGCACGCGTAGACTCTGACATGGTCGTCCATGTCCACGCGTAGCCAAAGTAAAGACAGGTCCCGACCTTCAAAAACCTGAAGGCGACGGTAGCAGATATCCTCCCTTACGAACACAGATACCCCGGCGTGTGGTATAAAATGGTGTTCTAGTTTATACCCGGGGTATGACAGGTACGCTGTGTCGCTAGGTTGAGATATCTGCGTTTCCGTCAGAAACAACAAGGCCGGCTGCGCCGTCTCTAAATGATAATGGACGGCGTTCAAATTGGAATGAAGTCCCCGGATGTTGCAAAAGTCCACATTTAGAGTGGGTCGGGGTGCCGCTGCGTTGACTCGTCGTTTGCCCTCATAAAACACAAAAGGCGATACTTTGCCCGCCCCAGATACGACGGGCAGCCCGAGCAAAATCCGAGAATCATTTCCCCGATTTTGCTCGGGGAGGGGGTCCCCGGCTTCATCAAAGCCGGTACCCTCCTGGGGTATTTTTCTTATAGGCATCGCTTTCATGTTTGGCCCGGGGGGGGGTTGGGCTTCCGGATTCTCTCACTCACCGACGGAACATAACCAAATGAATTTGGTTACTACACGTCGGTCTTCTGGGAGAGGGTGGTCCTTCCCCGGTCGAGCCAGCCCAATACGAGCTGTAGTCGGATAACTACAGCTAGGCTCTACCACCTGCTATTATTATATTCTATTTTTGAAATATTTAGATTTTTCAAAAACATTTTTAATGACTTTTATTTATATGTTAGTGACTGACCTGTGTTCCCAGCTGAGGAAAGCGCTGAAACAGAAATAATGTTTTAACATAATATAATCCGTCCGTCGGCGCGCGTCCAAATAAATCAAGCCTATGTTTCTATTGAGTGGGATTCAATATCGAATATTGTATGAATTCAAGTTTTCAATTTGAATGGAACATTAAGAAAAATCTGAACGAAACCATACTATATACTTTTTGGTTATCGGAATAGTGTATATAGAAAATGTGGGAGACATTAAAAAATTATTAGTGTATAAATACACTAAGACTGCAAGTCTGTAGATCACAGAATATATTGTGTCATGTGGGAATTGAACCCGGACTCTTTGGTACATAAGTCAGAGTCACTTACCACAACGATACACTTACACTTAACAGACGATAATAAACAATTTAATCTCTATATCTATAAATATATTATAAATCAAATTGAAGTGTCCGTTTGTAATTAGAAATTAACAGTTTTCCATTTAATAAATATGGAAGTATAGACGGTAGTTCTTTCTATATCTGTCGGTTTGGTCCGGCCAATGTGTGAGACGGCTGGACCGACTTTTATAGGACTTCTACTGTCGGATTGCTAACATTACAAGGAGTAAGCTACTTTTATTCAAAAATCAACTCCCCGTGAGCGAACTCTTGGACACACCTAGTACGTTATAAATTAGTATATTCACAGTAAGTATATAAAAGGTGAAGAGTATTGTTACATATTAATATTTATTAAAGGATGATAATAATGACATATATTTCAATTTACCTGTTGTCATTAAGGTTCATTGACAAGTATACTCTCAGTAGACATCTTCGGCTGTCATTTGAATCGTTATCTGCTCCGTCGTTATTCTTAAATTTCGTGGTACAGTATATCGTAAAATCGTTAAAATTACAACATGCATTGTATGTTCTCTTATTTCTCTCTCTCTCTCTCTGCTATCTTCTTATCGGTTAAAATAATTTCTTGTCACTTCTTTTTCTTTACTTCAGAGATTCAAATCCAAATCTGTAAGTAGGAGGTTCGATTAAAATTCTATTATTTAACAACTCGTTCTTGTTTTATGTTTTTGTAAAGTGAGTAAAATAGAGATTTGAAATCTAGATATTTATTGTAAGGTATAGAGAGATTAAGAGTTTTTGATTTAAAATAATAATAAATCAGGTTTTATTGGATAATAAATCGGAAAGAAATAAAATATAATAAACAACATTCCAGCAGTTATTTGATTCGAGAAACGAAATAAGAACGGGAACTGTCTAAGGAAATCAAGTTTATCAAAAGGTATGTCGCCGCATCTTTATTACAAATGTTGAAGGTGGTTTCGATCGGCGGGTAGGCTTGGAATTCTATAAGTTTCTTTGGTGTTTGCACTGTTATGTAAATATAAAGGATCAGTGCAATAGTTTAAATAATAGTAACTTTATTACTATAAATTAGTTTTAATTTAAAAATCAAGTTATATCATAAATAAGCTCTGTTTAATATTTTATTGTTTGTAAATGGATGACAGTATGACTATACACCGAAATAATTCCTGGTTTGAAATTACGAATAGTAATTTCAGAACAGCCTTCAATTTATCTCCTGAAATTAAAATAATTACTTAAATATAATTACCGAATTAATGTTGTATTTTAGAACCTACAGTTTAAATATTTTTGTTTGAAAGTTGTTTTGTGTGGCGCCATCTTATTATTCATTGTATCATTACATGTCACTACTTATTTTTAATTGTTTTAGTTTAGCTATCAGTTTATGTTTTTAGGGTTATTCTTTTAGATAAATTATTTAATCACGATTATTGAAATATCTTTTGTATTTAATCATGGTTTACTTGAGTAATTTATTTTGTCAAGTTGATAAATTTAAAAGTGTGCAGCGCCTCTAGTGTCATATTGGAGAACTAATGAACTCCAACCAATCACTGCTAAGCAAAGAGGGGCGGCACACGTTTAAATAGACCGCTCAGCGTATCGTGGGCACTTTTTGTTCGAGCGCCCGGCTGGTGAGGTTACCTTTGTAATCATTTATTTATTTTCTATTATATTGTGTGTGGTTGAAAGATTATTTATTTGTTTTATTTTCTGTCAATTTGTTTTGCCATTTAATGGTGTTTATTTTCAGGTGATTAATTATTAGTGATTTCAATCTTGTAAGACCAAGTAAAATAATAATAGTTGTTCTTTTGTTTAAATCACTTCACTTCGCAGTTGTGTTTGTTAGTTAGTAGTTGTTAGTTAAAGTTAAAAGGTTATTAATAATGGATAAGGCTATTACTGGAACTGGATGGTCCCGAAAGAATCAACGGTTCCGGGGTTTTTAAAAATATTAATGTGGGGTCTAATCTGATAGGTGCATTTTCTACTCATAGCATTTGATTATATCAAATAGATAAAGAAAATTAAATTAAATTATGAAAATACGAGATTGGTTTGGATTGGGAAAAAATGAAATGTTTATCTTATGTTTATACCACAGAATAATAATATTATATTATATTTTCAAAATATAAAACAAAAAAGCAGTCGCAAATCGCAAGTTCGTTGCAAGTATCTGTTATTTTTGGTATGTTTATATTTGTATTTTTATACAAATTTTATATATTTATTGTATTTTTTTTTATTAAATTTAATGATTTATCTTCATTAGTGGCGTTTTACTACATTCTATAAAGTTTTAGTAGAATATATAAGATTTTAAAATTCTTTATTAAAAGTTTGTTTTTCTGAAATGTGTTACTTTATTTTCAAAACTATGAGATTTAATATACGTCTATATTTTTAAAACTAATTTTGCTACTGGTTAAGTCACGGACAACGAAAATCAACTCGATTAGGTCCTTCTTTTTTATTATCTTAATATATATAAATTACGTGTCACGTTGTTTGTCAGCGATGGACTCCTAAACTACTTAACGGATTTAAATCAAATTTACACACCACGTGGAGTTTGATCTAATTTAAAAGATAACATAGTTTTCATCTCAATTCATAGTTCCATTATTATTTTATTTGAAATTATTTGTTTATTATTTGGCAGTCACCATTTTCAGTTAGCTCCAAACGATTCTAACAGATGGCGGTATCTGTTAATTGGATTCAGTAATTATTAGTAACATACAAATGAATACATATTTCATTTGTATGTTTCTACCATAGATATTACTGTATTTTTTATTTCTTAATATGATTTACAATTTTTTTGCAATTTTGTATCACGAGCTAATGAGCCGGTACGAGATATGTGTGTATATAGAAAGTATTATAATGATGATAATATGTCCATAGGAGTACCAACGCTGCCATTCCGTACGGGAGAGTAGTTGGTACGATTATTGGACTACAGTCTGAGTGTCAATTGAGTATATAAGTGTGTGCGAGTGTTGAGGAAAGTTTGCATGTGTGTTTGTGTCCCCACAGTTCAATGTTTTATATTAACTAGGGTTAGCGATTCTTTACGATAAAAGATTGATTTTTAACTCGGACTATTTTGGCAGTCAAAAACATTGATGTTGACGAAATTATTTCCAGATACAACAGTTGTTACCAGGCGATCTGACGTCTTTTAATCAATCGATACGGTTGTTGAAGAAAATGAAAGTGTAAATGTTTCAGTTGAATTCTTAAATTCACTCGATACATCTGGAATGCCACCACATAGTCTTCAATTAAAAATTAGTCTGCCTATTATTCTCCTGAGTAATTTGAATAAACCTTAATTACGCAATGATACGCGTTTGATTAAAATCCTCGGCAATGTTCTTAAAGCAACCATTATAATTGTAAAGTTTAAAGGAGAAGTGGTCCTGTTGCCGCGTATTCCAATGATAGCGTCTGACTCTACGATACCTTTCAAAAGGCTACAGTTTCCAATCCGTTAAGCTTTCGCCATGTTTATAAATAAGTCTCGACTTGGATAAAAAAATAATAAAATTTAAAATTAAATATTTTGTTCTGATTTTTACTTAATATCGACTTTAAGAAAACATGGTGGTTCTCATTCCAGATGTTCTCTTACCGATACCCCTTAAATAGTTTTCTACAATTCAATATAACAAAAACCATAGTCACAGCAATGCGTAGCCGGGTCTGCTAATTACTTATGTAAATTTAAATTATATTTCTATTAAAATGTATGATCTCAGTTTTAACTATCGTTTTTTTGATAAAAAATTGTCATCACAATTTTGTTCAAAAATTCAAGTCATATTGTTATTATTTTATATTATTTTCTTATTGATTGACGACGACTGTACGAGGACTGTTCGATCTGTCAATTCCAACGGATAAGTTTATTTTAAAAGTTTTTGCTTTATTATGCTAGTTTTTATTTTCTTTATTTAATATTTTGTCTGTTAATCAAATCCGTTAAATAATTTTATTTGGAAGTAAAAGTAATATTTTTTATAAACACCTTTCGCCACATTTCAGCAACTTGCGCGAAAATTGGATTTAATAAAAACTGTTAAAGTCTCTTTCACTCTTATTCAAGAACAAGTATAGGAAATAAGAAACTAAAAACTTAATAACTGTTAAAAAACCTTAAGAAGTATCTTAATCGCAACTTGTGAGAGTTAGAGGTTTTAGTAAGACGTGATCGCTTCATGAGGTGAATCTAGCGACTGCAGCGCCCGGGACTCCCGGAGCCAAACGGGGTCGGGAGGTTGAGGGTGGAAGTCACTTACAATCCTCTTCCTAAATTTAACGGATATTAACCAAAGGAAGGTCCGCTTTGAAAATTTTGCAATGTTAACAGAATTTGGCCAAATTAAAGGCGAACATATTTATTATTTTTTCATATTTCACGGAAATGGTTATTATTTTAATATGTATTAAAACAAACACATTTTCAATTATTATCAACAATTAATGAAAAATAGCCAAGAACGTAATTTATTTATTATTTAGAATTTTTTTTACTTACTCAAGAAAACCTAAAAACAAGTATTAAATATACAATGAAAAAATATTCAACACGGACAGGACGCTAACCCGCGCCCTCTCGGTAATTATCACGTAAATTACAGCTTAACATGGCCAAACATGTTTATACAATATCTAACACTAAATGCCGCTCGTACTATGATTAAACATTTAAAATAAAATGTAAATTGAATATCTTCAGCATCATATAGAGCGATGCAATTTATTAAAATGGATTCAATGAAAATTTATTTTGACGTTATTTGATGATCAAGGGATGAAAGGACTCTTATAATTTTTATTATGAATATAATATTGTTCAGAATAATTTAATATTACCGTATACGTTATAAATATATCTTATTATGTTATCTTTTAAGAAGATATTACAAAACTTATATTTTGAAATTATAAAGAATATAATACATGTAATATAAACAGTTCAAAGATAGCCATTGTGTAAAAGATTGTATAGGGAGGAAAACAAATGATAACAGATTCTATTATATTAATCTTTTAATAGTAATAACACGTATTAGCCAAAATATTATTCATATACCTATATCGCTAAATATTAAAGATGTTTTTTTTTTATTTCTACGTACAAAGTCATAATATTCACATGTTTATAGAAATATCTCATTTCTAATATAAATTGTTGTATGTTTTCGGTAACAATCGCGCTCTGAACAATATGGATTACTCTGAATATTTTTCAGGTTTCTTTTGTTATGAATTCAATATAAACGGCGAGGAACTTTAATATTCAACATTTCTAGATAGAATAAAAGTTATAAATATAACGACACATGTTCAAGATTCACTGAATTATGAGATATGTATTTATGTATATTTTTAAACAATTCAAAAGTGTTTTATAATAAATCGGCCTAGCTTCAAAATAGTTTAAAACTAATATCCAATGTCCAATCTTGAAAAACTATTGTAATATTTCAGTTGATAGAAACTGCTCAAGATCTCTTTATCTCTTACCTAATTACTAAATACAGATACAATTTTTATGATTTTTTTACAATATGATATTTAAATAAAATATACATTAGACAAGAAAAAAGAGTGAATGACAAAATAAAAAACTAATATCCCGTGTAACCAAGAAACATATATTTATTTAGTATATATATTTTAAAAAGCATTGACCTCTTAGGAAGCTTGTTAGCTTTGATATCTTAGAGCTTTTTTGTAAATTTATAAATCAAAAGGAAAGAACACAACAACAATACCGCCTTTTTCAATACAATTAAAGAAAGATAAGAGTGACAGAACTGAACGTAGTAGATGAATTATGCACTATGTATGTATATATGTATGTATGTATTCTAAAAACCAGACAATATTGTAAAAGTTTCAGATTTAAAGATATTTCTATTAAATATCATGTATTATTTCAAAGTATTTGATAAAACAGATCGTCATCTAGCAGAGCTCTTTCACAATAAGGGCGTTCTTTGTATACTATCTATAAATATAAATAAAATTGAAGTGTCCCTTTGTAAATTAACAGCTTTTCATTAAACGCACATGAAAATATACCTATACGGTATCTATACAGAAAAACTATTTTTTTTTAGATTTTAAGATATATAAAGCAAAGTCGTCAATAACACATTAATATTGAATGATGTATTTCCCTCCTTAAGAAATTTGAATAAAAAAATGGTGGGATATGTGATGGTGATATATGACACACATATACGGACATACCCTTTTTGATCCCAGTACAATAAGTCGGGATGCTATTGACCAGACGGAGGAGGGTAATTCCTTGTTTAATGTCATATGTCATATTCGCAAATTATGAAGTATAGTAATTGAAAATTAAACTCAAATATTAAAAATAATAAAATTGTAACAGGGTTTTCAACCTAGCAATAATAAATAATAATATAAAACCTTATATATATATATATATATATATATATATATATATATATATGATTATCCTATATTCTGAGTTAAATCTCATATAATGATGTGTTTTTAACAACGTACTGACAAACACAATGCAGTGAAATTTAATTACATTCCTTCGATAAACCTGGCTGGTTATTTTTAATGAGACCTCATTATTTCGTTACTAAGCTGACCGCGTCGTTTTTAGTACTAGATATAATGAACGCTTAACAATACCTGTTTTATGGACAAAATTAATAATCGATCTGCAATCTGTAATAGAAATCGTCCTCTAATGGCTTCTCAAACACTGCCCATGGATCGGTTCTTGGCACTGGTTACTCAAGATACAGAATGTAATTTCAATCTGTAATATCAATTTTAACATATTATAAATAAATATGTAAGTACATCTATGTTTTCAACAAAACATCATTTTATGTTTTAGAATTTATCTAAAATTTGACCGTCTTTATGTGTGTGTAAATTTCTTTTTGTGTGTGTTTGTATAAAAATACTTACACATTAAACTCCTAGTGATATTGAATAACGAAAATATATTAATAATTATAATCGCACGCCACCCTCGATGGCAAGCTTAAATTAATAAGGCGTACAAGAGAATGCTTCCAAACACACACACAAACACACACACCCCCGTCACGGCACGTGTTAAATCACATTGACAAAAGCCGATCAGATTGAAGTTCGTTACCATCTCTCCGTTATGTTGTAATGAAATGCATATTTGTGCAAGTATTTATTTACAATGATTGTTTGTTTTGTCGTTTTTTTACCACTACATTTTTGGTTTATATTCTTATCGTTTTATTTAAAAATCTTATAAAGATAAAATTAGGAAGGCATTCAGGTATCTAGTAATGAGCCTTCCGTAGTTTCCACTAAAGCTTACACAAACCATTATTTAATGTAAGGACATGTAAATATACATACAATAATAGGGGACAGATTACATCAATTTTGACCCTCCCTACCAAATGGAGCGCGATAATTGAGATTTTAACTTCAAAATGCAATTGTTGTTTATACAAATATATATAAGAATATTTATTTTAATATAATTATTTACTTATATCGGTGTCCGGCGATACTTTGGAAGAATATTCATTGAGCATTAATTTTCAGTAGGTTATTTATTTAGTAGTCGGTTAATTGTGTCGTAACAAACAATGGTAAGTTATACATCTTTAGTATCTTTATATATTTTAACATAAATGTAATATATAATGAATAATCCTTTAGAGGACTGGCCTGGGAAGATAACTGGGATTGGTTTGAATCGTCTATTTATATACTATTAACCACATACCTACATTAATTGTATTGGAACAATCTGATTTAAATGTAAATTTTATTGACCTCAACTTTTATAACCAATATCCCCGAGTCTACTTCATTAATACTACTAAAAAGGGTTCAGACGTATTCATAAAGAGTTGAAATTCATATTGAAATATAATGAGTAACAAATAATGTTATTTTGCTGTCTGGTTAAATAATATGGTTCAGTGGGACGTGTTCTCAGATGTCTGAAGGGGATAGAAATATCAATATTTACTCTGATGTAATTTGCCGACCGACAATGTTACTTTGGAATGTAAATATTTGTTTATTTTGAAATATTTTAATGGCACACCACTGAAATATGCAAAATAAATCATTCTTTATCAATATTAAAATAAAAAGTAGGTGGTGGAAATTGTTCGACTATATAAAAAATTACGTTCTTTATTTATTATATATCTGGTGTAAAATGTCTGGTCATGTGAATGTAGCTTCGAAGATAACAAGATCGAATACCTTATATGGAATGTTAATATTTTTAAATATATTTGATGATGTTACTTTCGTGTATAGTTTTGATAGATTTCCAAAATAATAGTAAGACGTGAGTGTTTTTATGGTTTCATATATTATATTATTGCTTAAATTACTTTTTGTCTTTTGGTTATAAGTTATAAAGTCCATTAATTTTGTTGTTAAAAAAGATTATAATACGAACCATTTACAGTCCAAGGCACCCTCCTACTTACCGAAAATCGAAAGCTAAGTAATTTCTTTTAATTAAAGTTAGATTAAAAAAAACACACTTATGTACCTGAGTATATTGACAAATATGCCATTGATTGATAACACGTTACTTGAGATAATTTAAATTGTTATATTTATATCTCCACAATAGCACTTATTGCACTCGGGTTATTATTAGTTGTACGCAAACGTATAATTAAACTAATTATTAATATATACAATGTCTTACGATTAATAATTATTGAAAAATATCTGAGTTAAGCGTGTCCGTTTTTAAATATTAAATTTAAGTTTTCTTCCGAATTCTGAATGATTCTTGAAAGCAGCGCTTCCAAATACATTTTTAGTTATTTTAAGCTGCCACCATTGGAACTATTATAGAAAATAATTATAATTATTATATTTATCAATTAATGTTGTAATTTTCTTTGTTTGGCATTTTTATGTAAAATTTTTTGGGGTTCCGTAGGTTACTGGGAACCCTTATAGTTTAGTGCTGTTCGCCCGTCCGTCTGCAGTTTGGTCCAAAAGCTCTTATTACTAGAATGCTGCCAATTCGGTATAAATATACATATTAACCACGCCAGCAGAGTTTTTGGAAAAAAATATTGAAAAACTCTTTTTAACGGCCTACCCCGCCCTACCCTATCGTAATAGTCCTTTTGTTTCAAATACCTCATGATGTGGGATATCGTTAGTTAGGTGTTTTAAAAATTTGGTGGGTTTAATATTATGCTTTAAGGTGCATATTTAAGTTTAATATTATCATCCTTCCATCCTTCCATCCATCCAGCTATTCAATTTTCCCTTTGATGTCCATATGAGTACAATTCAATATTACTCGCATTTCCAATTTAGCAGGTGCATTAATGAAACTTTTACAGCGAATATTTATTTTATTTTATTTGTCGTCAACTATCCGTTAAAAACATTACTTGGAAAATACTCATGAAAGCTTTTTACACTCACTGCATCCTTACTATATAATAACGAGCTAATTGACTCTGTATGCACGGGCATCACTTATCACCCACAAATCACACAATAATGTGTAATACATAAAAAAAAGCTATTGAATCAGGCTACAAAATAGAGTGGATGCCAACCTCATACGTGACCTACGACCCTTTAAGTTCCCTCGTACTTATTTAATATCAAATATCATTTTAGTTTTGAACAATAATATTTTATACATATGAATAATTTCATAATGCAATTATTTGGATATTCCGAAAGCAATATTTTACCGTTACCTAATATTTAATATTTCTTAAGTTTAAAAATTAAACATAAGAATATTATATTTCAAATATGTAGGTACATTTCAAAAACAAAATATTGCAAAATGAAACACAAGCTAAATAAACAAACTGCATTAAAAAAACTATATCGATTATTACGTGATGTAGACAGTTTCATGTTTAAACATCAGACTGCATAACAAAGGGCCCTTTGATATGCGTCCTACATTTGTCGGAGATAAATAAAATGGTATTGGACTTGTTGCCTTTGAGCTCGATTCGAACTAATTTAACTGAATTAATTTGAAAATGAATCCAACCGAGGCTTATACTAATAATTTTTAAACTAAAATACGTTGTTTACTTTTTCGGGGAGAATTTTTTTATTATTTATGTAATTAGGATTTTGTTAGTTTTTTAGTGCTCAATAATTCTCTAGGTCAGTGGACCATTGAGTGGTGATTCCTCCTTTATTTGTTTGCGTGAATTATTCAAGTTTGAGAGACTTGACACCAAAGACCGTATGGATCTTTCCATACGGTCTTTGATGTTTTTGTTAAATACGTCGTAGTAAATATGTCAAATTGTGAATATATTTTGAAGTAATATTTAGTTTTGTACGGTACGGTAATGTTTGACGGATTTAAGTTTGAAACATATGATATAAAAGTTTAATCATTAAAATGATTATCATTAAAGTGACAAAACAAAAATTCGACCAAAAACTTACATTAGTGTGATGATAAAACAATTGAAACATCATCTATTGAGTGTACCGGAAGTAAAGAGGGTTTTTATATGTCAGTTTTCAAATTGGAGCGAAAAAAATTGACATCTAAAATCAATTAAGATATCATCCATAGAGTATGCTGGGAAAAAAGACGGTGTCAACTGTCAGTTCTCAATTTGGCGCATGTATTTAGGTAACATAGTAATTGCAATGGCCGGCATTTGTTTATTCCTTAATATAATATTTACTAGGTCGCGCAAGCGGGGTTGTGAGCTGAGCTAACTTTTACTTAGCTCACGACCTAACTAACTAACTTGAAAGAAAATATTCGGACGGAACCTTGCCTGTTCGAAGCCTTACACGCAACTGAAGCGTTCGTTCAGTTGTTCCTTCTATTTTGCTATTCTTTTAACTTGAGGCGCGCACCGGTATGAGACGTTCCATATGGTAAGTCTATGGACAATTTTCTGGTGAATTGAAACTTTTTTCTGTAATTCGAAAACTTACCATTCTTTTAGTGTGCTCCGAGCTCAATGTGAACTGTATTCTGACGAATGTATAGTCAGTTCTGCTATGTATGAGAGTAGTTACAAACTTTCTTAGATTTCAATCCACTCGTAACTCGTGCATCGAGCAGGCGCGCGCTGGTGAGTCACTAATCGAACTAAATTAGTTCTGTTAATTGTTCAAGATATGTCGATCTAAATTATCCGAAATTTTGCATAGTCATAAAACAATGTGGCATCAAACACCATGCCGAGTTTCGAAACTGTGGTATGCTAGTTTCTGAATTAGCACGTAAATTGTCCTAAACTGAATTAGTCAATTATACTAAGTTTAGAAATACGATTAAAAAAATATATATATATATGCTTAGCACCTTATGCTCACAATCGTTGTGGATAGTTTCGTTAACGTAGTTCGAATAGTTTTTAAGAATAGAGAGTTTTTTGCGATCTGACCATCAAAGAGCTTCGCTACGCTCAGCTCAATAATAATGTTAGCATATTTTGGTTGTCGTTTGTTTATAGTTTTAAGATTAAGTAAAGTTAATATTATAATGTATATTATAAAATAAACAATCAAATACTACAGACCTTTGAGATAAGTATCGAATGATTCTTATTAATAATTAAGAAAATCTCCTGACTTTGAATCTCTGATGTATAAAAATATAATATATGTATTTCCTTAATAAAGAATAAGACTTAATAGTTTCTAAGATTTATTAACCAGCATCTAGTTAAATCACAAAAAAATATGTGTTATTTTTTATTTAATACGAGCAAAATAATGTTGCAAACGCATATTTTTTAATGTCTGCTGTCAGCCCCACCCCCCGTGACAGCGTCACCGGTTTGTTTGTACGCACTAGCGCGTGAAGCGGACATGATTTTTATTGTAAGAGCTTCTGTAATATTATATATTAAAGTATTTTAAGTGTATTCTATATAGAAAATATAAATGTTGTTTTTTTTAACGTATTAAATACACTTATATTGGAAACTTGTTAATTATATAGAACATAACACAATAGACGTCTACGGGTACAATTAGGTACAGGAAGATTAGGGAAAATACGTTGTGTTATATTTATGTTTGTGAGTGTATATATATATATATATATATATATAGGTTATATAATATATGTTAATATATATATTTGTTGTTACTGTCTTTTTTCGTTTCTTTCTGAAGAGGAATACTCGTTACGTTTACGTTTGCATTTCAAGTTCCTAAAAATTTCATGTTCATAGAAAAATAACAGATTTGATTCTGGAATCAAAAATTCTATTTATCTTTACAAGGTACGAGAATTGTCAAACTTTTTAAATAGAAATTTAAAGTGCAAAATATTTTAAATTAAAATTTAAAACATAGTAACTATTAATAAATAAAATTATTCAATTTCAATGATAAGCCTTTATTCAAAATAAGTAGTTTTAATTCCATATATTTAATAAACGTCGGCATTAATTTGAAATGAGTAACTATTTTGGTTGCGTCTTTACAGCCGGGTCTTCAGGGATTTCGCAGATGTGCTATTATAAGGTTGTTTTTTTTTAGGTATATAATTTTAGGTTCAAATAAAACAGTTAAATGGCGTTAATTGCTATGAATTTGATTTTATTCGAAAATTAATGCTTTGCCATTTTTATTTGAATATGATTTCCGGCATATGGCCACCTCGGCTGGCTCGGAGAAAGTCCAATCGGGAAGTCCAATATTCAATCACTTCTTGCAGCAACGGAGGCCGTATATCAGTGATAACGTGGTGAATATTTTCTTCCAAGGCGTCAATCGTGTGTGGCTTATCAGCGTAAACCAGAGACTTCACATAGCCCCACAAAAAATAGTCCAGCGGTGTTAAATCGCATGATCTTAAAGGCCAATTCACGGGTCCATTACGGGAAATTATTCGTTCACCGTTTCTTTCAATAAATCAATTGTGACACCCGCTGTGTGGCATGTTGCACCGTCTTGTTGAAACCACAGCTCCTCCACATTAAGGGCATGCAATTGTGGAACAAAAAACTCAGTGATCATGGCCATGTAGCGGTCACCATTAACTGTAACGTTCTGGCCGGCATCGTTTTTGAAGAAATACGGACCAATGATTCCACCGGCCCATAATGCACACCAAACAGTGACTTTTTCAGGATGCAACGGTGTTTCGATAATGGCATGAGGATTCTCTTCACTCCAAATCCGGCAGTTTTGCTTATTAACGTACCCATTCATCCAAAAATGAGCTTCATCGCTTAACAAAATTTTCTTGTGAAATTCAGGATCAACAGTAAGTTCGTTTGAACCCATTCACCAAATGTACGGCGTGTACCCCATGGTCGTGCGGCTTCAATTGTTGCGTGAGTTGAATTTTGTAAGCTCGCAAACCCAAATCTTTCCGAAAAATCTTCCATAAAGTGGATGGACACAGCTCAAATTCTTAAGCACGACGCTGACTGGACTCATTTGGGTCTTCCTCGATACTACGCTCTACAGCAGCAATAGCTTCTTCGGTACGAACTGTTCGACATCTCTGAGGATGCGTGTTGTCCCGTAGAGTAAAAGTGGTGCGCAAACGATCGATGGTTGCTCGAATTTATAGCTTTGATGGAAGATTATGCCGACCGTAAAATGGACGAAGAGCGCGATGAGTTTCGCGAACTGAACCATGTTTTTCGTAAAAAAATCTGCACAATTCGCAGGGGTTGTTCAGGTGTCAGTCTATTCATAATAAAATGGCAAACCAAACTAAACACAAAACAAGTGACAGCTATCAAAATAGCGCGCATATTAAACAGTATTGCCAACTTAAAGCTCTATACCTCTAAAAAAAACACCCAATACAATAAATACAATAATGAGACGTAATTTATAAGAAAAATAGTCTTTACTAAAATACTTAATAGTCGTTAATAATTTTGTTGTTTTTTTAATAAAATTATCAATAAATAAAAGTAAATAATAATGATGTTGAGTAAAAGCAAATATGTACATATATTCTGCGAAGAAACACACTCATTAGATTTACGATTGCATTTCTATTCCTCGTAAAATTAAATATATGAAAATATTATTATCTCGTTTCCAAGTGCTGTAACGTTTACAGACAAGGATGGCACGTTTATCAGAGGTTCAGGGAAACCAGGTCAGTGGGAGGTCTCATGCACCACGCAATCTACCAACCGGCATTTTATCTCTTATACCACTTTTAAATCTCTAAGAGCTGTTTACGCTTGTATATATTTGTTTTCACCAATAGGATAAACCATAATATTATCCAATATAATACAAATCCTTACGTCCTCTATATAAAATATAACAATAATTTTCTAATTTAGAGAAAACTAAAATATATTTGATATTAAATATTAATTTTATATATATGTAATGGGTTTCTAGATGACTTGTTACATAGGTTATGGAATAAGAAGATGAGTCGCCGACATAAAGATATACACCAGAAACAACTGACCCCATACTCACAAAAAGAGCTTATTTAAAAGAAATAAAAGAAATTAATAATAAAATGACGTATTTTGCTTATCGAGCTCTGAGACTATATGTCTGATGACGCACTTCCACCGACCAATCAGATCAGCTCGGAGTTATTTTTAGAACTACATCAATAACACAGGTTCAATATATATGAACATGCGCCGAGGAAACACTTCTTGTATTTTATATATATATATATATATATATATATATATATATATATATATATATATATATATATATATATATATATATATATATATTTAATACTAACATTGTAGCAAGATATCAAGTACAAAGGTGTGTGTCCGCTGAGATGGAACCCGTTAAAGTTCCGTCAGAATAGTAGTATTATTGCAATTACTGTAACCAGTCTAGAGTTGTGCCAGTTTTTAATTAATTTCACAGATTCAACAGGCTCAAATAAGTTTAAGATAATTAAACTATTTCAAAGAGTGATATAACAATCGATTTTCTGGTTTTTAAAATATTTAGTGCTAGCTTTTTCCTGCGATTGCATCCGTCCGAGTATACGAGGTAGTGTTCGTAAAAACACATTTGCTCAACTGTTCTTATCGTCAAAACTGAAGATTTTTTTATTTATCTTCAACAAACAATCAAACAAACTTACAAACTCTACCTAATAGTATTGGTACCGTAACTGTTATTCATTCTGACAATTTTTCTCATAATTCCGAATTCGAAATGAAACAAACATATAAATAAAAATCAATTTTGTTCTAAAACCTTTGCTAAGTACAAAATAATAGTTTGTACTAAGCACAAAATAACAGTTTAACAGATTTTTTTTATATTTTAAAATATCAAAGATAATAACAAAAATTTTTGTTATTGATGCGACCTTGATTATAAACGAGTCTTCAACACTTCAGATTAAAATAATCATACAAGTACCTCATTGAGAATATCTTTAAATAAAATTAGCATTTATTATGAAGGCTAAAAATGTTCATTGAAAAATTTATATTTTGTAATTATTTACAATTTATGAGGGAAAAATACAAAAAATAATATGTTTACAAATTTAGTACCTTTAATGAAGGGTATTTTTAAATTAAGTATCAGTAATGTAGGAGTTC
Organism: Melinaea menophilus ssp. n. AW-2005; assembly: GCA_918358695.1. Taxonomy (NCBI): domain Eukaryota; kingdom Metazoa; phylum Arthropoda; class Insecta; order Lepidoptera; family Nymphalidae; genus Melinaea; species Melinaea menophilus. Next base: position 742,631 of record OU911059.1, read on the forward strand.
TCTTATATAAGTAAATTATACATACATAAAAAGGGGAAACCAAAAAAAACCTGGAGTGCGTGAAGAATGTAAAAAAAAGCAAGTCTCCACTGAGGTCACGTTTTATAGAAGAACGTGGAAGATATTGATTACTACTATTTTAGAAGCTGACCAACATCCTTCATGACCATACACAATGACGAAACAGAGGACAGACAGTAGACATTGAAACAACTAAATATAATTACATAATATTAAATAAAAATAAGGAAAACTGACCGCACCGATTAGTCATAGTTCTGTAAACTCTCCGATTGAAAACTAAAAACATAAAGCATTGCGCCTGTTCGTGGGACCATATGATACAGTAGCAATTTGAGGCAAGGTCGCGGTGTTTCTTCTCTTGCTGGCTCTAGTGTGCGAGGTTTGATCAAAAAATAACCGTTATTTTTAATTTTTCCAAAATTATTTACTTATTCATCAATTACTATATTGTCCTTTTCAAAGTCATCCTCCTCAGATATTATACATTTATGCCAGCGTTATGCCACTTCTGAAAAGCGCTTTTTGAAATTGCTTCGCGCAAGCGGCGCATAACTTCAAGGTAGTATTCCTTATTGTAAAAAGATTGACAATTCTCTTACCTTCTAAAGATAAAGAGAATTTTAACTCCAAAACTAAATCGGTTATTTTTCTATGAACATCAAATACAAACTTATTAAATTATAAACGTAACAAACAAACGAACTCGTTCGAATATTTGATATTAATTAAATATTATTTTATGTAAAAATTATCGTGACTTAACTTAGTACAGACATAGCAATAGTGTCTGTGAATACTTATATCAGTTTAATAACAAGTAATAACTAAAATCTTTTATTTGTAATATGTATTGGATACAAACTTGTAATTTAAGAAAAGAGCTGGGTCTAATAGGTAGATTATTATCTTACAACGAAGATATAAGTTACTGAAAAGGGTTCAAGTTGTCTAGAAAAACTATAGTTCAGATTAGCCCACAGATTTATTTATTTCTGATGTACCTCAGATAAATAAACGCAAACAGAACTAGTTTGCTGCGTACTTTGTCGGAAAACAAGTAACACAAATAAATTTTCCTGATAAGATTTAGCGACTTGGCTATAATACGTGTAAGGTGTGTCCTTTAGCAATATATTGTGAATTTAGATATGAGACGAAGCTTCTTAGCATTCCATGGATTCACCGTGCGGGTGCCGGGCCCATCGCGTTGCAAAAAGAGGAGCGCAAACAATGCCTGGGACTTGCGACCTAGATGTAGGCTTAAGGGGCCCCTTTACTATGCGCATACACGCTTACCTTCACTGTTTACGCTCCTCTCCCTACCTAACCAAATATCGTAAGAACCTACTAAAGCCGCCTTTGAAATATGTTCCAGAAATTAACTGATGATCGTTCTAGAAAGGCCGAGATCCTTAAATAAGTTGTAGAGAGATTTTGCTGTCATACCTCTCGCTCCTACTTCTACAGCGTACAAGTTAACTATAAATTTATTCCTGATCAGTTCGTTACATAGTTCGTAATACTTGTTAAGCTTAAATTTATGATCTTTGGTTATGTTTTTTTCCCAGGGTACAGTAAGCTCCACAAGTACAACGCGCCTTAGTTGTTTTGAGTATAGGAATAAGTCCGGCCTAGTTGACGAAACACAAACATCCCCGGGGATTTTGTACTGCCTTTCATACGTGTCCATCATGAGAGTCCAATCAGGAGATGCGTCCAAGATGGAATAAGGTTTTAGTTTACGTTTTTTGGACGAACCTGCCTTTACGAACTACTCATCATCTACAAAAAACATACGTAACAAACATTTAAAGAAAATAACTTATTAAATATATTGAAAATGAAAGCAATAAAAAAACATTTAATTTAAGACGTTCATTATCGAGAGATTGTAAAACGAGAGATTGTAGAACTAGAGAATTTATATTTTTTAAACCTTTTATAAACAACACAACAATATATATTCCTTGTTTAGATCATTTATTATAAGGTTATTGTTTTGTAGTAGTTTTTTTAATTAATTGATTTGTGGATCAAAACAGTGCGATGGCATGACGCCCTCTTGGTTAGTGTTGTCACCCTCCCCTCCTCTTTTCTACAGTCAGCATTGGTTATATCATAGACATATCGCTACGTAGAATGAACCGAACCAAATTTATACTTTTATTTCTTAAAAGTAAAGTGTTATATTGAGGTTATTATTTATTGTATAAGGCCAAAACGGAAACTTGGTAATCATTATCCGTACACTACCTAAATTGGATACATAATCATTACTGACATAAAAAGATAAAATATCTTCGCCTACCAACCTAGCATGATTAAAATATCAAAAATATATACCTACTGTTAAATTAATAAATCAGATTATTAAAATATATATAACATGTTACTCCTTTTTTACTTAAATTTTAAATTTAAATATAATAATAAATTAAACACAATCAGGACCCGAACATGCGACTGACATAGACATGACATCGACATGATTCATTCCATAATTGTTAAGGAAAATATTTCGCTTATCCATCACTATATTGTAACAAAATATTTATTTCATGTTTGAAACACTTAGAAAATATTTCTTTATATTATAAAATGTAGTAATTTTTAAATAACACAAATTTGATATTTTTAGACATCTCTAAAGATACGATATTGGTAAGGGGGAAGGGTGGAGAGAGATGAGACGGAATAATTAGATTTTGCCCAATTTCCGATGGTCTGGGGGACTTTAAAGCATTTATGTCCTCGGTGCGTCGGTTGTCTGAAACATTATTTTATACGTATTATATTATAACCGCATGTTTTTATTTTATAGTATGAATGTTATTGTACAAAATTTAATGTTTATTTTAAAGAACGAAAGAAAGATGGAAAGAATTTTTTTTAGAAATCTCAACTAATTGAAAACAGAACATTATAATGGTTTTTGGAAAATACATGACACTAGACTTTGGTAACGAAAACAAAAATGCGTTCTCCAAAACTATATCTTTGGAACTAGTTGTAACATATTTTAATATTTAAATATTTAATAACATTTTGAGTATTAGTTCGTCATTTGACTAACTATTGCAAATGTAATTAAATAATATTGAAGCAGTCAAAAAAGGACTAACGCCTGGTTCTATGGGGTCGGAGCAACAGTCAGTCAATTCTCAACGTCTGCTCTGTAAAGACATCATAAAGTGTCCAGTGAGTTGGGAATATCGTTTGACCAGGACTTAAAGATTGTAAGTACTATTGATGTCTATGTGTCAACTATTCCGTATATTAAAATTTGGTATTTGAATTGGTGATTATTAATCAAAGTAATATACAAATCCAGTGCTAGTAATTATAGTGGAGAGACCTAGTAATTGGAATATATGGAATTGTAAATACCCGAAAGTCATTACGATTAAAACTAGAGTTTTATTATTATTCTGAAACATTATTTTTCATAATAGCCGATTTTTAATAAATATATGAGAATTTTAAAGTTCTTTTGATAAGACTATTGCTAGCAACTTTGTGCGCGTGGTTCTATGAGCGCGTGCTATCTCGTGTGAGCTATCTGAAAAAAAAGGCTCCCCAAAAGGGATTTCTTACGGGGTATTTGTAGAACATATCCACAGAACATGAACAGCATAGGATATATATATTACTACATAATGTATAGTTCTATTATATTACAGTTATAGTTTATTAAATAAGACTCTTCTAAATATGAAGGTAGAGAAATACAAATCAAATTTGTTGATCATATTAAATGCAATGAAAAAAAAATACGAATTTGTAGTAATATTACAATGGATTCGGGAAATAAAATTAAAATATTTTAAAAACTATTAATGTGTATTAATTTAAAATTATTGCCCTGCAAATGCACCCATGCAGTTAATAATGTTATCAAGTTTCTGGTTTAACTTATCAGATTCTTAAAGCTAATTATTCTACATACAAGCTTGTATGTAATTGAAAACTAGCTCTGCATACCTCATAACTTCGTAGATATTGATGCTACAAGTGCTGGGTTTCATAACTGTTGTTAAATGTTTATTGTACTTCGGGCCAAAAGTACGAATTGAAAGTTATTTATATGATTCTATTTATTTATTTATGTATTTAGCTTCACGCCATATCTCTTGCGGAGTAGCCAGAGACGACGGAGCGCCAAACGCTATGGTCCCTGCATACCTCTTTTGCCTATATTTCGCCTATATTGTATGATTCTGAATATTTTTTTTTATATGACAGATGTGCGAACCGACCGACAGTCCAAGTCATAGTAAGTGGTCACCGTCGCATATGTAAAGGCAGAGAGAGCAGTTGTTTTGTTGGCTCAAAGTAAAGTAAAGTTACTTTAAGGTTCGGTGTCGAGCCAGCCAGTATACCAACTGCGGTCAAATTAACTACTAATTAGATATATCGAATACCAATTAGATTTGAATTTGAGCACTGTTATTGTTTAATTTTATAATGTTTTGTGCATTGCTGTTACAGAAAATCATTATGAAAATCATTATTATATATATTACATTACATAAATTCTTTCTTTGGATCTAGGAAAGAAGCTGAAATTAAGAAGATTTTTTTATTTAAAGCCACGAATGCACGATAATATTTTTATTGTTATCAACTTAGTTCTTTATTTACTGTGATGATACATATTTGATCGGTGGTTTCGAATGGTATATATGTATATATAAATGAAATTTTAATTTTGTACTATTTGATATATAGTATAATATATTAATTGCAGCTACCTCAGAAGATTGGTTTGATATGCTCGAAGTGGGAACCTATCGAGATAGCATAGATTTAACAATTTACTCCATTGATAAGTTTTACAATTCGATATATTAAGGATTAAAGAAACATCCCATAACGTACATTTTGTCTATAGTAAGTACCATCCACCACCACATCTCACCATCCACTAATATTATATGGCAGGGAGTGCCAACGTAAGAATAAAAATAAATTATTTGTACACATGATTTTGACGAAGAAACGAATATGGTGAAAAAATGCACAGCGATATTGGAAGGGCCATCTTAGTAAAATAATTATAGTACATATTATGTAACCTAAATGACATTCTCAATGCCTCTTACCATCTGCACTCAAGTCAAAAAAACCTCAGCTATTGTATGTTTAAATAATTACCAAGACGTCTGATGATTTTTTATGTATTTTAGTATGTAACATTTACCATAGAGCTAATGTTGTGTATTTGTTTCAGAGATTCTCTGCGCTATTGACCTTCTGGAGAGCGGTCCTACTGAGAAACGCTATATGAAGCCGGTTGACGTGGTTAACCAGCATTGCAGAAACCATAGATCCTTTCAGATAGTGGTACCGAACCTAAACTGAAATTTATCGACTATCCGAGATTTAAATCTACTTAAGAGACGGATAAAGTCGACAACATTATTTTGATAATAATCTTTGTTGAAATTGTAAAGTGTTGAGAGTAGATTTATATCTTTTAAATATTATATGATCTTATTAAACATATATTTTTATAGAGATTATACTTACATAGTATGTTACGATATAATTTTTTACCGAAAATTGAATATGTATATTTTATTATACTTTATTAATAAATAATTTTATAACTTTCTCTTAAGTATTGTATCGAAATATGTTATGTTATATAATCTTAGTGTATGTATGTAGTCCGGAGTGAATAAATTATTAGTTCAATCTTCCTATTTTTATTACACACCTAGTTTTAAATTCCTGTTTCCAGACAATTTAATTTTAGTCTAATTAATACCCTCTATTAGTGAAGGGAATGTTGTTACAGCTAGAGAATTAGAATTATTACATATTTTCTACTAACATAATAAACTTAAAAAAATATTATAATACACAAAAAATGTCTATTTCATTAATAGTAGACCTTATAGTGTTACTTCGGTCTAATTAAGATATGAAGTTCAGTTCAAGATAATTAACATAATCTTCTTCACATATTTATTAAATAATAAAAGAAGGTACTTGTCATGGTAGAACAGTAATAAAAACTAACCTTGCGATCTGAGAAAAAATCAGGCGGACCTTTGAACTCGAAAATGAAGGTCTGCTTAAAGTATTACTCAGGGAAAAAATGCCGCCATTTTCAACAACACAACATCTGAATATGTACGGGGTAAAACACCTAGAAATCCCCACATGGCGGCTTACAGCGCTAAAAATGGATTTGTTAAAATAATTGATACCCCCAAAGAAGAAATTGGACCGCCCAAGCATTTAACACCCGCCGAAGACTCAATACTCGTGGTAGCCCGCTGCACGGCGGTCTCGCTGGAAAATAACATCCTCCAAATGGCTAAAGTCGTAGAGGATACAGCAAGGCCCTAGGAAAAATGGGAAGCACCAAATTTCCAATGGGTCAACGGCGTTCCTGGATGTGGAAAATCGACTTGGGTTGTAAACAACTTCGTATTTGCCCGTAACTTGATGATAGCAACGACGACAACTAAGCATTAGAGCTCATGATTAAACTCGCCCTCAGTTGTCAAAAGGACGCGAAGACCAAAGTCCGAACGATCGCTTCAATATTAATAAATGGCGTTAAAGAAAAACCTGAACGACTTATCGCTGACGAGGCCTTGATGAACTATTTTGGTGCGATTCCTTATGAATCTGTTCCAAATGAAATAGCTCTCAAGAACCTAGCGATGTCCTCTGGACGTAAACTATGCTCTAAACGAGGTATTTAACGGCATATACTCAGACAATTCATTGACTCGCTCTCTGAGAACAGCCAGTTTTACGGGTGCGACCATCGAAGCTGATATCCCTAATACCTTGTACCTGGTCCACACATAGACTGAAAAAGCGAACCTTACAAACCTAGGGTATGGGAAAGGGGAAAACTCGCGCATCCTCACAATCAACGAAGCTCAGGGATTAACATACGAGTCGGTAATCATCATTCAAACCAAATCCAAACCAAAATGGTACCTGGATACGCAGTGGTGGCTTTATCTAGACACACAAGAAGATCTACGAGTACGTACCACACGGATATCGACGAAGACGCCATTGTGAGATTCATTAGGCGGGCCGGCGATACCTCCGATAAAAACCTTATAGAGTACAACCTCAAGATAGCTATTTCTCATCGTGAGTCCGAGGCTATGAAAAAGCTAGTGAACTTATTAACCTAGCGTAAATTTATGGCTTATATTGACTTATAATTAATAGAATTACTAAAATAACTTTCGAAAATTGTACACCTACATGTTTTCGAAAGCTTTCAAAAACGTGCATGTGTATAATTTCCTGCAAAGTTACCATCACAATGAAAATCATGGCAAAATTGTTTTAAAATCACAATGAAAGGCATGGACAAATGTTTATGGATATTAATTTATAACATATAACAGATTGTCTTAAAGAAGGGCTTATTTCAATAAGTATGGTATTATAATGGGCCCTCCGTTTGACGTACAGAAGTGTTCACTGGAATTGATGCAAAGTGGAAAGATATAATAAAATAAATAAATATATTTTACATAAAAACTCAGGTAATTAAACGGGCTGGTCATTTGATGTTAATAGCCGCCGTCGGTATCTCGCAATATCAGAGTATTCAGAGAATACATACAAAACTCAAGTACTTTTACATAAGTAACAAATATTTACTTTAAATATAATATTTTTAATAAATAATAAATGCAGCACTTTACATTTTTATAGGAGAACAGTATTCGTAAAATGTTTCTATGAAATCAATTTGTTCGCCTTTTGTTCTCGGAAAGGGGTGGAAGGATACCGCTTCGCATTTTACGCAAACTGTGGGTTCGAAGTTAGAAGATTATGTTGTGATAACATAAGGTTTTTATTATTTCTAATTAAATTTAAGATCGATTTTTAATTCCCCAGATAATTCTTATCCATGGATAATATTTATGTTTAGATAGATATTCTGTAGAAATATTTTTAAACATGAAATTTATTCTTTGGTTAGAATATTCTTAAATAAATAAAGACTGGTTTGAAATAATAGGTTTAAAACTCTTTTAAAACAGTTACTTCTAACATATTGAAATTATTTAAGTCGGTGTTTAAGAAATAAAAATTCTTGGTTTGTGTATATTAAAGTCTATTTCGTGTAAAACCAAAGTTCAGAAAGAACCTCTTTTACTAAATAATAAATCAAATTAGTTTAAAACAAACAACTCATCAGCAAATGCTTTTATAAACAATATGTATTTGCGTTATTCAATATCCAAAGTTATATAAATTTTCAATCTCTACATTTTTCTGATCCTCCAAACCCTGACCTTGATCGTGACCTCGTGACGAGGTCACATTAAGGTAGATTAGGAAGGGGGAGGTTTGAAGGGGAACTTCATCATCTTATCTTACTTCGTCATCTTACTGCAAAATGTGTCTATATTAGTTAATAAGGTTTATTGTTAAGATAATACTATTGACGCCCTAATGAATATTCTTATTACATGAATAAGAGCCGAATAAAAGGACAACACTGTACCCTAACTCAAAGTTTTATCTATAACGAGATCCGCAACGATGTAAAAAGTTATGAAAACCTATTCGGTTAATTCGGTATGTCTGTGGGAGCAGCTATCAAATGATATTGTTAGTTTACAAACAATATTTTGTTGTACTATATCAATATTACTTTTTCATCTAACAGTATACCAGATAGTGCTCAGAAGACCGAATAACTTCTGCTATGGCGGCTTTTCCGTATTTTTAATATTGTAGCTGTGATATGGTGTTCCACATCAAGTACACTATAACCTAGTTGTATAACAAATCTCAGCTAAAGGTTAACGGGAATCAGTGACAAAATAAAGGATCTTTGACTTGCTTTAATTCTAAAACTACTGGTTAAATGAAATGTATTTTGGAAATATATCTAGCTGTATAATTACCATCTTGGTCACAAAATGTTTGAACTTTCTAGATTTTGTTAAATTCTTTTGAAGAGCAATTGTTGAATGTCTGGCCTATTCTTGTCAGAACTGGTAGTAGACCTTTTAATGTAATAATTGACAGAACAAAAGTGCGTGTAAATGCCTACTTGAATAAAGATAACTTAAATTTGAATTAAACAACAGCTCAAGTAGTTTTATATATATTGGATATACCATTATGCATTAGAAGCTAAAGCAACAGTGTAGATTAATATTTTATTATTACGTCTATCGTTTAATAGACATGCACATAACATTTTACGAAGTTTTTTTTTTATTTATTCATATCAATAATCATCATTCTCTGTTGTATTATGTCATCCTTCAGCAATGCCTCAGGTCCTACCACGCTTATACAATCATTTACACAATCACATTGTATTGCATTGTATTGTATTTTTTTTCTAATTTTAAATATATAATTTGTAATATTATCTTAAAAGACCATAATCAGGTATATTTATAACATATACGGTAACATTAATTTGTTTTGACCAACATTTTTCGTGGGTAGTTGTACAATAAACAACACGTACTTTTTTGTCTTCCGTTTTTAATCTTTTTTTAAAATACAAAATAAAATATAATACCACATATTGGGCTTTAATAAATGTTCTAAAAAGAATCCTACATACCTGGCGTTAACAAATTTCCAATACAAATAGTTTTCACATACACATCATCACTAATGGATCTGCACTCTCAACTAAGGAAGAACATGGATGATATTGTCCACATGTTTGAATCACGGATGGAAGGTTTTGACAAAGAACTAGCACAATCTCAATCTTCAAAAACATCTGCAGGTACGTTGAAAGATCTTTCCGGACTTGCTGCTGAATATACATCTTTTAAGAATCTGGTTTGGAGAACATTGTCCATGCTTCAGCAGCAACTACAATTATTATCTGAAGGTTTTGATAAACATGAGGCCATGTCAAGAAATAAAATTCTTCTGTTACATGGTGTGCAAGAGACGGCCAATGAGAAGGCTGATTCTATATTAAAAACTGTGCTATCTGACCACATGAACTTGCCTAATGCAGCTGTTGACAATATTGATGTCTGTCATCGGTTAGGGGTAAAAAAGGACAAACCCCGAGCCATACTTGTGAGATTCTCAGGTCTAAAATATAGGCACATGGTGTGGAACTCAAAAACCATGCTGAAGGGTAGTGGTTTCACGTTTTCTGAATTTCTTACTAAACCTCGGCAAGAAGTTTTTGTAACAGCAAGAAAACATTTTGGCTTGAAGAATTGTTGGACTTCTGAAGGGTCTATAGTTATCATCTTGCCAGATAAAAGCAGGAAAAAGATAGTCACTTCAAACGAGCTTCAGTCTTTGATGGTAAAATTTCCTCATGCTTCCTCTTCCGGCCATCAGGAACAAATACAAGCTACCAGAACTCGTCGCATTCACAAGGTGCCGACATCAAAATAATGTTAATATTCCTACTAACTGAACGTTTCTTGCTCACTTGTGGTTTTTACAACCTATATTTTATAATATAAGTGTTCTTTTTTATTACGTTTAACTATTTTATATAAATATATATATTTTTTTCTTTGTTTACATTAATTTTCCACTTATTTATATTTTATTTTGCTTTGACGTTTTGAAATTTGACACTTATAGGTAAAGTGTGCTGTCAAGTCCCAGTAAGAAACGTTCGGAAATTGGTTTTAACTTTTAATAGATACAATGTTCTTTAATTTTAACAAAATATTTATGTCTTGCAAATTTTTATTATTTTTGCTTTCTTTGTTGTCGTTTTTTTTTTTTTTTTTGTTGTTTTTATATTTCATTTTACTAGTTATTATTATTATTATTATTATTTCTCTCTTATTGTTCTATGGTCTGTGTTAACTAAATATTTCTTAGTTTTTTGCCAGAAATGTAGGAGATATTATTTGATATTTTTATTAATTATTATTATTTTTATTTTTGTTTATTACACTAAAGTAATATATTTTATATAGTTATTTCATATATATATATATTATACGGATTCTAGTATGTCTGATATTTCGTATATTGATATTGCTGATGATTATTTTTCTTGTAGTTCAACGGATGTTTTTCTTAGCCCTAGTAGTGGTAGTAATTCCTCTTCCTCGAACTCTATTACCCACTCTCTTGAAGCTCAAATAAATTCCGTATTTCATAATCTTCCTAATCAACTTAATTTAATTCATATAAATGCACAAAGCATTCCGGCACATCACTCCGATCTTCTCGCATCTTTTAGCAACGTATCTATTGATGGTATTCTAGTTTCAGAATCCTGGCTAAAACCCTCTCTCCCCTCCTCTGTCTATAATATTCCCAATTTCACTCTTATACGTAATGATAGATCTTCCAAAAGAGGTGGAGGTGTATGTATATATCTTCGCGATAGTATCCCTTTCAATATAATTAAACATTCATCTGACACTTTATCTGATACTGACTTAGAATACCTTTTTATTGAAATTATCTTCCGTCATTCTAAACTGCTACTTGGTGTTCTTTATTGTCCCTCTCTTCATTTTAACTATTTCCGTTCCTTTGAACACCTTCTTGAAACTTTATCTCCTTCCTATAACCACATCATTCTAATGGGTGACCTAAATACTTGCCTCGTCAAAAACGATCTTCGAACCCACAAACTCAGATCCTTAGTTACGTCTTTTAATTTTACTATTCTCCCCCTCTCAGAAACTCACTTTCCTCCCAATTCTAAACCGTCGCTTCTAGATCTTATCCTTGTTCTTAATTCTGACAACGTTTCTATTCACGGCCAGCTTACAGCACCCTTCTCTTACCATGACCTTTTGTTTCTTAGTTACAACGTAACCTTTTATAAACGGAAATGTAAAACTATTAATCGCCGCTGCTTGAAAAATATAAATATTAATGAACTTGTCTCTGATGCACTATTAATAAATTGGTCTGTATTGTTAGAAGCTAAGTCTGTTAATGAAAAAGTAAGCATTTTCAATGCAGAAATTCTTAAGCTTTACGATGTTCATGCTCCGTCCAAACGGATAAGAGTTCGACATCTTCCCGCGCCTTGGCTTTCTCCTACAATCAAAAAACTCATGGCCAAACGGGACAAAGCTAAGAATATATGCAAAAGGTTCCCATCGCAAGATAATATGGTTGTTTATAAAAAGTTGCGAAATCTCTGCAATCGTATGTGTAGAGATGCCAAACGCCGTCACATTTTTTCTTCTATTAATAATTTATCCACTACACAGATGTGGAATTTCTTAAAGTCACTAGGTGTGGGCAAAAATCGGAACAGCTCAAATAATTCTATTAATTTAAACTCATTAAATAAACATTTCTCTACTCCTCCTATGGAATTTTCTAAACAACGCAAGTCTAAGACAATTCAAAAATTAAAAGATGCCACCCCACCTATCTGTGATACTCTCTTTTTGTTCCAGGAAGTAACGGAGGGAGATGTTAAGAAGTCTCTTTTATCCATTTCTACTAAAGCAATAGGGCATGATAATATTAGTAGAGATATGCTTATCCCCTTAATTGATATCCTTCTGCCCATTATCACTCATATCATAAACTTTTCCTTACACACTAATACCTTCCCTACGGCCTGGAAAAATGCATATGTCTTTCCCTTACCAAAAATATCTAACCCTACCACTCCTTCTCATTATCGACCTATATCGATACTCCCTATCCTCTCCAAGGTTCTCGAAGACTTAGTTTTCAAGCAACTTTCCGACTTCCTTTACAGTAATAATCTTTTGAGTCCTTTCCAATCTGGTTTTCGACCTCACCATAGTACCAGCACTGCGTTACTGAAAGTAACGGATGATATCCGTTATGCTATGGATAATAAAGAACTCTCCATACTTGTTCTTCTTGATTTCAGTAACGCTTTTAATTCAGTAGATTTTGATGTTATGCTTAACATTCTTGTAACTTACTTGATATCTCCATCCGTTATTGACTGGTTTAAAACCTATCTTTTCGGTCGTCAGCAGATTGTGAAATCTAATGAGCATTCCTCTGACTGGATGAATCTATCTGCTGGGGTACCACAAGGCGGCGTACTATCTCCATTACTCTTTTCAATTTTCATAAATGAAGTTTCCAAGATTATATCTTCCAACTACCATCTCTATGCAGATGATTTACAGCTATATAGACATGCCAATTTATCTGAACTAGCAGAGGCTATTGATGCCATAAACATCGACCGTGAAAATATACACACTTGGACGCAAGACTATGGCCTATTACTTAATCCTTTTAAATCGCAGGCCGTGATAGTAGGTAGTAGGAAACTATATAGTAAAATTGATTTTAGGACCCTGCATTGCCTAGTCTATGATGAAACACCAATTCCGTACCTAGACAGCGCAAGAAATTTAGGAATAATTATAGACTGTCACCTAAGTTGGGCAGCTCAAGTTAATGATGTAAGTAAGCGGCTTCACCATTCCATACATTCCCTTAAACGACTGCACAATTTCCTTCCTCTTAAAACGAAAATTATACTGTCACAATCCCTCCTTCACCCTCTACTCGACTACGCTGACGTTTGCTATTTAGATGCGACTGATGAGCTACTTGATAAATTAGATCGACTCCAGAATTTGTGCATTCGTTTTATTTTCGGCTTGCGCAAATTCGATCACGTCTCCGAATACCGCCGTGAATTAAAGTGGCTCCCCATTCGCTTTCGCCGGAATATGCATGTGCTAACACTTTTATACAATGTTTTAAAAAGTTATGGCCCGACATACCTTCAGGAACGCTTTCATTTATCCTCCCCTAGAATTCGACCTGAACGTTCTTGTGTTGCACTGAAATTTCTTGAAGTGCCGAAATACAATACTAATTTTTATCGTAAGTCCTTTTCTGTTCTTGCTGCGCAACTTTGGAATTCACTACCCCATTTCATTTATAAAGACTTTCCTAGTTCCACTGTATTCAAATTTAGACTAAAGAAGCACCTACTTTCTCTTTCCTCGTAATAATCAGCATCATTTATTTACTTATAATATATCCATTAGTTGTATGTATTGTGTAGACAGTTGTTTATTTATGTGTATGTAAATATATATATATATATAAGTATATTTCTATTTATGTATATTAGTATGTAAGTATATAATATGTTGATATATAAAAGCTACAATGTGTAATTTATATTATATGTACCTATACCCCATATCTATAAATATCTCCATTTACTAAGGGTTTCTGGCAGAGATCTCTTGCAAGAGATAAGTTATCCTTTGTGTAAATTTTCTTTGTTATAATGTCATTTTTAATATTTATGGTACAAAAATAAATAAATAAATAATAAATAAATAAATTATATACATAAAAAAATATAAAAATCCTGTCATTTCTGGAACATCAAATGACGTCAAAATTAAATTTCACTGAAACCGTTTTAATCAACTGCATCGCTCTTTATGATGTTGAAAGTATTCAGGCGCGGGTTCGCGTCCTGCTCGTTTTGATTAATTTTTATTCTATGTTTAATGCGTCGCTGTCTTAAATTATTTTGATAACAATTGAACATTTGTTTGTTTTAATATATATTATAAGAACAACCATTTCCGGAAAAAATAATAATAAAGATATTCTTCGTTCGTCCGAGAAAATTCTGTAAATATTTTAAAATTTTTAAAGTGCATCTCCCTTTTGTGTATATCTGTTGTGTTGTATATATTTCATTCAGGGAGAGGGGGTGGGGGTTGTGAGAGCTGCCCCCTTAACCTCCCGACCTCGTTCGGCTCCGGGGCTTCCGGTTGCTACAGTCACTGTATTCACCTCATCAAGCTATCACGTCACACGAGAACCTCTGACAGAGAGCACAAGTGAGAGCACAAGTCGTGATTGAGTTACTTCTTTGTTTGTTTTAACAGTAACTTAGTTTTTTAATTCTTATTTCTTGTAACTGTTCTTGAATAAGAGTGAACGAGACTTTAAAAGTTTTGATTAACTCCGGTTTTCGCGCCAACAAGTTTCTGAAATGTAGCGGAAGGTCTTCTAAAATTTGGGTAAGTATAGTTTGTATGAAAATAAGAAAACGTGCGTCATTATTTTTAACTTTATATAAAGTTATTTAACCTATTTGATTAACAGGCAAAAAATATTAAATCAAGAAAAAATATAAATTTTAACATTTTAGGATTTAGTAACTAGCATAATAAAACAAAAATCTTTTTGTGTTATTATGTTGGTCGTTGGTCGGTGGTTTATAAAAAAATATAAATACGTATAATACGTTGTAGATGAGAAAAGAATAAAATTTTATAATACAACAATGTGAACAAAATTATGAAGACAATTTATCAATTTGACTATTTATCATAAAAAGTTATCGTTAAAACTGAGGTCATATATTTTAATAAAATGATTTAATTCTTTTATGAAATATAAAACTTTTTAAAAATTTTTTTGTTTATTAATATAAGTAATAACTAGGATATTATCTCGTCGCATTCTGGAGACAATTAAACACAAAAAAAGGTCTCCCAAACGGTTAAGACCTTCGCTTACTCAGCTCAATAAAAAGAAGGTATGGAGTGCTCTGAATATCATTGCCACTGACTTAACCAGTAGCAAAATAATTTAAAAAATATTGGCGTATATAAAAATAAAGAAAATCAACAACGTTTATAAATAATTTTAATATGTAGAGAGATTTTAAAAGTCTCTCTAAAAATAGAGACTAAATATGTAAGAATGTAATAAAACTCTACCAATATAGAAAAATAAGTAATAAATTGTGTTGGAGACAAAAAATCATTTAATCTTCCCCAATCCAAACCTCTTATTTTTATAACCTTTACCTGTTTTATATAATCAAATGTGATTTACTAAACTAGATTTCCTTACACAGTTCCCGTTCTTATATTGTTTTTCGAATCAAATAACTGATGGATTTTTTCTAGATATTATAATAAATATCCACATATCAAATCTCCATTTTACTCTCTTTACAAAAACATTAGACATAAACGAGTTGATAAATAACAGAATTTTAAACGTACCTCATATTTACAGAGTGGAATTTGAAACTCTGAAGTCACAAAATGAAGACATGTCTGTAACAAAAAAGATAAGAAGTAATGAGAAATTATTTTAAACTATAAGAAGATAGCAGAGAGAGAGAAAGAAATAATAGAACTTACAATGCATTTGGTAATTTTAACGATTTTGAAGATATACTGTATCATGAAATTTAAGAACAACGTTCAACATGGAAGAACAACAGAGCAGATAACGATTCAGATGACAGCCAAAGATATCTACTGAGAGTATACTTTTCACTGAACCTTAATGACAACAGGTAAATTGAAATATATGTGATTATTATCGCGTTTTATAAAATATTTATTCAAATACCTATGTAACAATAATCATGTCCTTTAATATAATATCCTTACTATATAATAATGACCTAATTGACTCTGTATGAACGCGCATCACTTATCACCCACAAATCACACAATAATGTGTGATACATCAAAAAAAAGCTATTGAATCAGGCTACAAAATAGGGTGGGTGCCAACCTTATACGTGACATTTGACCCTTTCCGGCCCTTCGGGCCGGGAAGTTCCCTCGTTAAGAATATATTAATTTATTATATAATAGCTGTGGCCAAGATATCGTTCGCACGTAACATGTTTTTTTAAATAAAAGAAGCTTAAGATACTCCTTGTAATATCAGATGGCAGACAGTAGACAGAAGTCCTGTTAAATTCGAGAGAGAATTTTCAGAGATTAGTCGAACGAAACAATCAGACAGACAGAGAGAGCCACCGCTTATACTTCTATTTGCATTGAGTGGAAAGCTCTTAATTTATAATTACAAAGAGACTCTTCAATTTGTTGTATATGTATAGATGTTTAGATTAGATTATTTATTATGACTGACTGATGAACCAAAGTGCTGGGTTCAATTACCACATGCGTCAATACGTTCTATGATCCGCAGCTTACAGAGTTTTGGACCTGAATGATTCTATAATGTGGTAGGGTTTTTTATACACTATTAAAGTAACCAAAAAAAAAATTTTGTTTCGAACTGATTTTTCTTAATGATCCAGACGAGTTTAAAACTTGAACTCATACAATGTTTGTTATTGAATCCCACTCAACAGAGACATAGGCTTGGTTTATTTGGACGCGCGCCGACGGACGGATTATATTATGTTAAAACATTATTTCTGTTTCAGCGCTTTCCGTAGCCGGGAACACAGGTCACTCACTAACATCTATATACAAATCATTGAAAATGTTTTGAAAATTTCAAAATATTTCAAAAATAGAATATAATAGTAATAGCGGATTGAATATCAAGTATAGATAAGGCTTTAGTTTAATTAAGAGTAGTTTAAATATAATAAATCATTTTTTTTCTGAATGTGCACTTATTGAGAAAGTCCATTAAACTAAAATCGTCTTTATATGAAATCAGCTGTTTAATAAGATTACCTCAATCACTTGAATTAATCCTTGGAGCTTTGAGTATACATAATGTGGTACGTAAAATTTATTTTGTTATTATATCTAATGGTGATGTTTGATGAACTATATTTTCTTGTCTTAATTTATATTCGGCATCATATTTTTATTATGTTATTTAATTTTTTTTCATTTTATACACAAAAAAATGAGAATTTTGAATATAACGCTACAATAATCAAAAAGAATAGATTCAGAAAAGTATATATAAATATATATACTTTAATATATTTACTTTACTTTTTGATATCTTTCAAAACATATAATAACAGCATTTTTGTTGCCAGATTAAAAAGGTTAAAAAATAAAAAGTATTATAAATACGTTAGAGTAAATAAATACGTAAATACGTTAAATAATAGTTAGAGGACTCTGACTTCCCGGCACCAGCCAGTCCGAGTTACAGGTACGCGACCCTGACTTGCTCGAGCTATTTGCTTACAATACCTTGTCTGTCCGTGTAAGCAATATCCCCTTTCCTTTCTTTTTCCCTTGAATATACCTACCCCAATCCTATTCTCCTCCAACCGACCGATGGCGGTATATCCATCACAATCAGTGCAGCTAGAAATAATATAGACTGGTGTCGGGCAGCAGCGCCACCGGTGTGAGGAGCTGCGCACTGCGCTCGCCAACCCGTCTGCCAAGCGTGGCGAGTATGGCAAATTCTCCCCTTTAAATATGACAGACGCAAATAGGACCAGGCCCCCAGTACCCGGCAGTCCCACTGTTCCCGGCTTCGGTAGCGGCCGTAGTTATGGTGGGGCAGGGGGTGCTAAGAATCTCCGGACGGGATCGAGCTACCACCCCAAACGACACCTGGCCCTGGTAACACACAATGTCCGCACTTTGCGGACTGACGATAGGATTGCTGAGCTGGAAGAAGAGATGAGTAGGTTACGCTGGGATATATTAGGGTTATCTGAAATCCGTAGAGAGGGGGAGGACACGATAACCCTCAAATCCGGAAACCTACTATACTACCGGGAGGGCGACCAAAAGTCCCAAGGAGGTGTCGGGTTTATGGTCCACAAGTCCCTCATAAACAACATTGCGGTTGTTGAAAGTGTGTCGAGTAGGGTCGCGTACCTTATACTCAGAGTTTCTAAAAAATACTCGTTGAAGGTCATACAGGTCTACGCACCGACCTCCGCACACCCAGATGATGAAGTAGAGGCTATGTATGAGGATATTAGTCGGGCCATACATACTACAAAAACTCACTTTAATGTTGTTATGGGGGACTTCAATGCAAAGCTGGGCAAGAGAAACGACGATGAGTTGAGAGTGGGGCAATTTGGATATGGGCAGCGGAACCCTAGGGGACAGAGGCTGGCCGATTTTCTGGAGAAAGAGGGACTCTTTATGATGAATTCCTTCTTCCAGAAGCCGCCTCAAAGGAAATGGACCTGGTTAAGTCCCGATGGTTGCACTAGAAATGAGATTGACTTCATCTTGACCACTAGACGCCAGACATTTAACGATGTATCTGTGATCAACAATGCAAAAACAGGGAGCGATCACCGAATGGTAAGAGGCACGCTGAATCTCAATGTCAGGCTGGAACGATCCCGGTTGGTGAAGTCTACGCTCCGTCCATCTAAAGCTCATATTCAAGACCTCGAAAGCTTTCAACTCGAATTATCGAACAGCTTCGCTTGCCTAGATGATTGCGCATCCGTCGACCAAATTAACAACAGGTTAGTAGAAACTGTCCATACGGTCGGAGGAAAATTCTGCAGACCCGGCCGTAAAAATAGACCCCGAAAACTAGCCAACGAAACTCTCAAACTTATGGCGGAACGACGCTCGTTGGCACTTCAGTCCCTCAATGATACCGAGACTTATAGGCAGCTCAACAGACGCATACGGAAATATCTGCGACACGACATCCGTATTTTTAATACTAACCGTATTAAAGATACGATAGAGCGAAACCAAGGCTCCAAAGTGTTTGCGCGAGATTCGTCAATTGGGCAAAGCCGGTTATCGAAGTTGAAATTGGGGGATGGAAGCACAGTGTCGTGTAGGGCTGACATTTTGAGGGAGGTCGAGAGGTTCTATGGACACTTATATACCTCAGTCGCTAAACCTGTTGATAGCTTAGCAGAAGACCCAAGAGCGGAGCTTACCCGGCACTATTCCGATGAAATCCCGGACATCAGCTTGCACGAGATCAGTATGGCCCTAAAACAGCTTAAAAACAACAAGGCACCAGGTGAAGACGGTATCACATCAGAGCTTCTGAAAGCGGGCGGATTGCCAGTACTTAGGGTCCTTCAGAAGCTCTTTAATGCCGTCCTGCTTGAGGGTGTAACGCCGGAAGCATGGAACAGAAGTGTGGTGGCCCTATTCTTCAAAAAAGGCGATACTACTTTGCTGAAGAATTACAGGCCCATCTCGCTTCTGAACCATGTTTATAAGCTGTTTTCGAGGGTTATCACGACTCGTCTCACGAGCAAGTTTGATGACTTCCAGCCTTCCGAACAAGCTGGTTTCCGAAAAGGTTTTAGTACCATAGACCACATTCATACGCTGCGGCAGATTATACAGAAGACCGAGGAGTATAATCGGCCATTATGCTTAGCGTTTGTGGATTATGAGAAAGCCTTTGATTCGATCGAAACGTGGGCGGTACTGTCGTCTCTTCAGAGGTGCCATATTGACTATCGGTACATCGAAGTGTTGAAGTATTTGTACACAAATGCCACCATGTCGGTTCGAGTCCAGGAGCATTGCACAAACGCTATTCCTTTACAGCGAGGCGTGAGACAGGGAGACGTTATCTCTCCGAGACTATTTACCACTGCACTGGAAGACGCTTTCAAGCTCCTGGAATGGCATGGACTCGGCATCAATATAAACGGCGAGTACCTAACTCACCTTCGATTTTCCGACGATATAGTAGTAATGGCAGAATCCCTGGAAGACCTCAGCACTATGCTCGGCGATCTTAATGGAGTCTCTCAACAGGTGGGCCTTAAAATGAATATGGACAAGACGAAAATTATGTCGAATGTCCATGTCGCGCCTATCCCGGTATCCGTTGGGAGCTCCATTCTCGAAGTTGTCGACGAATATGTCTACCTGGGACAAAAAGTCCGATTGGGCAGGTCCAACTTCGAGGGAGAGGTCAATCGACGAATCCAACTAGGATGGGCAGCGTTCGGGAACTTAAGGAGCGTATTTTCGTCCGGAATACCGCAGTGCCTTAAGTCGAAAGTCTTCGACCAGTGTGTGTTACCAGCGATGACTTATGGAACCGAGACGTGGCCTCTAACAAAGGGACTCTTAGAGAGGCTTAAAGTCACTCAGCGTGCGATGGAGAGGGCTATGCTGGGCATTTCGCTGCGAGATAGAGTCAGAAACGAAGAGATTCGCAGACGAACAAAAGTAAGCGACATAGCCCAACGGATTTGTAAGCTGAAGTGGCAATGGGCTGGGCATATAGCCCGCTCAAGTGACGGCCGATGGGGAAAAAGGGTCCTTGAGTGGAGGCCACTTACTGGCAAGCGAAGTAGAGGACGACCACCAACTAGGTGGACAGACGACATAAAAAGAGCAGCTGGAAACCAATGGATGCGGGCCGCTTTGGACCGATCACGGTGGAAGTCAATGGGGAAGGCTTACGTCCAGCAGTGGACGCACGACAGCTGATAATGATGATGATTATAAATACGAACTAACTTCATACGAGGGTCAAACTGAAAGTTCTTAGAAAATCAAAAACTAAGCATTCTAGCAAGTTATTAGTTTTATTGTAACTTTTCAAAATAGCGTCCATTTACATCAATACATCGCTGCATTCGATGGAACCATTGAGAAAAGCACCTTGCCCACTCGGCCTTAGGGGTCTCTTCGACGGCGTTTTGAAACGCAGCCACTGCTTCTTCGGCGTCTATAAAACGTTTTCCTCGAAGTTTTTCTTTTATTTTCGGAAATAAATAAAAATCGCAGGGTGCGAGGTCGGGGCTATACGGCGGGTGACCCAGTAATTCCACGTCTGAGGTCACCAAATAGTCAATCGTTAGCCAGGCGGTGTGCGACGAGTCATTGTCGTAATGAAGGAGGATCCTGCTGCGAGGTCGTTTCTCTCGAACTTTTTCCAAGACAAGTGGCAAACAATTGTTAGTATACCACTCTGCATTAACCGTTTTCTGATCCTCTAAGACTACTGTCGCGTAATGACCTGTCTTTCCGAAGAACGAGGCCACCATCTTTTTTCCAACACTTCGACCTCTCTTCACTTTAGTTGGCAACTCTTCGGAAGGAAACACCCACTGAGCAGACTGTCTTTTGGTTTCCGGATCATAACAGTAAATCCAGCTTTCGTCACCCGTTAGTATGTCGAATACAGCATTTGAGTCACCTCCGTTAAATTTTTGGATCATTTCTCGGCACCAATCAACACGGCGGAGTTTTTGAGCCTCGGTCAAATATGCGGTATCCAGCGGGCACAAAGCTTCCTGACCGCTAAATGTTCATGAAGGATTTTGTGCACTTGACTCATACCTATGCCTAGACTTGTCCGAATCTGCTGATAGGTCACTCTTTTGTCAGTCTCTATCATACGCCGCACAACACTGATGTTATCTTCAGTCGTCGCTGTAGAAGGCCGTCCCTCACGCAAATCATCGGTGAGATTAGTTCGACCACGTTTGAATTCATTAAACCAGTTGTAATCTGTGGCACGAGATGGAGCTTCATCGTGAAAAGCCAATCGAAGTCTATCATAACTTTCTTGTTGACTTAAATGACATCGAAAGTCATAAAAAGTTATTGCACGAAAATTTTCTCGGCTTAAATTCATTCTGACGTGCACAGACAATTTTCAATTTGCCGCCAAATCGTAAAACAAATGACAAATGAATGAAATGTACACTCAATAATATTGGTAAAGAGTTCTATTTTCAAAATTTAAACTATTTTTTTTAATATAATGCTTTTAAGTGGCCCGTTCTAAAAACTTTCAGTTTGGCCCTCGTATCATAAAAACGAAAAAAACAATTACGTTTTAAAATGTTACTATAACATAATAACACTCAGAGTAATGAAAAATATTTGATATAAAATTAAAATTAAAAAATGTACTTTAATAAATTCATATGTCTGATGAGACCCTCAGCTGCAATATCTTCATAACGTCACCTTTTCAAAAGTCATTATTATGACTAAGAGAATTTGAACTCTTAAAATCCATGATCTACTCATCTTAGGCTGAGCATTGCCGGAGAGACAATAACAGCTAATTATTAAGTGTATATTTATCATTAAGTCACATAATTAATACGTATAAATAAACAAGAAAGATTCTTAAGAAAGTGGACAAAGGGTAATAAATAGGTCATCTCCTGCGCTAATATTTTATACAGTGTCTGTTCATTTATTATTAATAATACTATAATCGATATAACAGAAAAAAAACGTAATGTAATCTTATTAGGTGTTAATACTGACTATTAAAAATATTACATACAAAAACATATATATACTCGTAAATAATCACTTAAAATAATTCATTATACTAACACTAAATCTATTATACTGGGATTCTAAAATAAAAATAATTCACTAAGTACATATAACCAACACTAGTTACCCGAGACACGCCGTCCTTATTTAGTATAGAAATACACAACATGTGTGTACAGAATATCTCCTTCACGACTCCCAGAAGAGTTGTTTATTATTCATGATATCACATTAAAACTTATCAGTACTAGTAATCTGAGTAGTTAAAAAAAGGACTAACTTTATAAATAGTAGCTCGAGCACGGTATTTCCGATATATTAAGCTCCTTTATACTTAGAAAGAAAAATATATATATATATAGGAATATCAAAAGAAGTATGCATATCGTATGCAATATAATAATTAATTGAAAGCAAAACAATTATTGTATTAATTTGTACCTACTTTCCGAAAAAAAAAACAAATAATCTTTAAATTTATCTCTTCATCTCTGTGAGCTCTCCTCTCTCTCTCTTTCTCTCCCTATCATCTTCTTCATCTATCGACCTCTCTAATTCTCACTCTCTTTCTCTTTCTGACCATCTTCTGTCTCTATCAATGTCTTATATCCTTATCTCTTTTCTATTTTAAAGTTATATTATATAAGAGAAATCAGTGTATTTAAAATGTTGTATTTTAATAAGTAATTTAGAAAGTGTAGTTACAGCAGAACATTATAAATAAATGTGTACAGATGAGAGTATTTAATTAATTTGATAAAAAACTGTAAACAGTTTTATAAAATGGTAATGAGAGCTTCATTACTGAATTAAATTGTAAATTATATATATTGCTATAATAACAGTAGAACTGTATGCAATATTGGGTAGTTTATTTGCGAATATTTAATTAGAGCAAATAAATTATCAGGTAAACATATATATGGAATACAAAAATATGTCTTATGAAAAGATTTAGATGTTCAAAAAGAGCTCAATTATGTTTTTATTTGAGAAAAATCTTCAATAATTGGTATCTCATATGATTTGATGAAATGAACACATTTACTAACAAATCATGGAAAATTCATACCGATGAATTTTGGATTTGAAAGTCTAGGCCCTCGGGTAACGATTGGCCCCTAATTAATTATTTTTCAAATAAAATATCTTTCTTTTTATGAAATCTTCTAAACTTTTTATCGACTTATCAATTTATTTTAACAAAGAATGTAGGAATTTGTTAAAGTCAAATAAGATATATTAAAAATTAAATATGTTAAAGTAACGAAGAAGTAACGAGTCAAAATTTGAATATTATTTTTATCTTTATTGTGGGGGCCCCTCTCCTGTGAAGGCCCTAGGGCGGTGAACCGGGTGCCCTCTCCTAAATCCGGCCCTGTACACAACTAATAAATACAACATAACATTTTTTTTTTATAAATTATTGAATGTTACTTAGAAATTGTACATGTATAACATGATAGAGAACAGAGGTGACATTAAAATCATGTAGGTAATAGAAAATATTTTTGCTTGAATTTGCTTGTTTTAAAATACTCTTATTAAAATGGCAAAATTAGGTAAATAGGTTCAAATATAAGTAGTAATCACATAAATATTTCATATTTAAGTAATATGTTCTCTTATATTCCTTCTATTTCTTAATTTTTATTCTCATTCCAGTACAAACAGTGACATTGGTAATATTTGTCAAATGTAACTTACATTCTTAGTTATTATAACACTATTATTCTTAGTTATTATAACACTATTTTATTATAGTAGTCATTAATATCTTTGTATCATTATTGAATAGTCGAAATGTTCTCTGTATATATAATTATGATGAGCTCATCAGGTTGTTATATGACAGGTACATACATTGCGCAAGCTGCACTTGTGAGAAAAAGCAGATAATTAGAGTTAATAAAACATTATATCCAGATCAACTAGTTATAGCAATAATTAAATTGACATACCTTAGTTATTATTAAAATCTAAAATATATGATTTGTTAAATTAATGAGAATATGATGTTTGAACATCAAATATTAATGATAAGATTAAGATGAGATTAACAAGAAAACTCCATAAAACATTTCCGAAAGTTACTCGTAATGAACAATTGATGTTCAATCAATATCAAACAACAGTATACATAAAACATTATTTAAATATAATGGTAAAATTGATAATTGTTATATTATTATATTATATAATTGTTTTAAACAAATACAGAACTATTCCAAAACTTTGGCATCAAAATGTAATCAACTATTGATAGCAGCTTTGTGCGCGTTGTTCTAATACGATGTACGTTCAGAACTATGGTTTTGTTTACTTTGAAACCATCATCTAGTGCTCTTTGTAATTTTCAGTTTCAAAATCCTCACAAGAATGCGCTATTTATTTAGTGGGGCTTTATGGAAAAAAAGGGATTTGTTACGACGGATTTGTGGAACATTTCTACAGAGCATGCACATAAGATTATTTATTACTACATAATGTATAGACCTATTATATTATGCAGTAGTAAATAATTTATTATACGAGAACTATTATTACAGATTACATAAACAAAATATTACAAATGTTTAAATGTGAATTTTGAATTAATCGTGAGAAATGGTTATGTTATGTATTTAAGAAAGTTTAATTAATTATTCGTTAATAATTAATTAATAATATAAAAATATAAAATAAATTATTAAACATATACAAATATTGTCTAGAAATAGTATCTTTAAAAAAAGCTTGGTAAAATACACAATTATTTTAATGTATTTCTGGTAAATCATTATTTAGTGTAACTTGTATGTAGCAGGGTCTGAGTTATATAAAGGAATCTGTACGATCTATGAGTGCCTCCCAGGCTGTTGTTACACTGAGGTATTTTGAAATGTAGTTAACATTATCATTTATAGACTGTACTCATTTTATTCTTCTTGTAGTCGCTAACTGTGTCTTATATTAATAACTAATTCTAACATTAAGTCGCTAATTGTGTCTGTCTGTATATTTAATAGGCAATAGATCTAATTTGATTTACTAATTTTATATCGTTATAAGAGTACTTGAAGATATTTAAAGTGAAAATAATTACTTCATTCTCTCAATGTATGTATAATCGTACAATACTAATAAAATTATAATTAATATTGAACTTTTTGTATATTTGATGTGTTTTATCAAAATCTGTGTTATAATTAATTAGGCCTGTAAGAATGGATCCCTTCTCCTAGTATTCTTCTCATAGAGAATACTAGATTAGTGGTTCACTCAAACTGGTCTACAATCTTCAGATGTTTTGAAGGAGGAGAATATTTAAAACTGAATAATAAGATAAATGTTATGGAGGAAAAAGGGAGAATAGTAATATTATGGAATAATAGAAGTGTGTCATGTGATTCAATAATCAGGAGTTAAAGGAGATCTTGACTTGTAACACACACTTGTTCACCCGACTGGTTGTTCATCGTCTATAATAAAAAACATACAACTATAAAAGTATACTAATACTTGTATTAAAATGTGTATCCTTTTTTTATATTTATACTAATCTTTACTTTTTGTTGATTAAGATATCCTAATGGAGTGGAGTTTTGTTTCGAATGTAATCTCTTAAATCTTTGTATGCAAAACAAACAAAACTCTACTCTATCTGAATAATCGTGGACCCAATATAAGAATACCAAGAGGGTGTATAGAAAAAGAATGAGAGGTTCCTTTACGATATAATACTGACGACATTTTTACTTGAAGATAAAAAGTCTGTAAGGTTAAAGAAGAGGTGATGGGTGTTTCACTTAAATTAGATAATTATATTCTGATTTTAGTGAAATTGTTTATTTTCTCTTCTTTTCTACGTTTAACATAAGAAGAACCATAAAGGAAAAAGAAAATTCTTTAAAGCCATGGAAATGGTAGTTTGTTTTGAAAACACTGCTTTCAATTTAGTTATTGACGTCTTCAGATTCATTCTATATTTATGTATGTAATATTGTTATAGATAGAAGTTCTTGTCAAAAACTAGAAGCACCTGATTATTTTGCAATATGTTCTGACACAATGAACTGTAATATTTATTACTTCGTTAGGTTGTAAGCTATGGACGTAAAAAAAATTTAGGGTTTTTATAAATATCCAAGGGAACTTAAAGTTAATTATTCTTATGTTTTAGTTTATATTGCTCGAGAAATAATTAGGCCTGTAAGACAGAATATCTATGACTTTCTATAAACTTTCTATACGTCTCTTTACTTTTGACCAGACATCAAAATATTACGATAATATCTGTTGTAGTTTTTTACAAAAACTAACTAATTAACTCTTATTTAACTCCTTAAGGAGTGGAATCTCTAAGAAATTAGTCTCATTTCTTGTTTATGTCGTGAAGTATAAATCTGTGAGGTTTCTTGAGTCATTACTAAAGGCTGTTATTAATCAGTTAGGACTTATTCTTTAGAAAATGATTATTTTAATACAAAAAAGAAATAAATAAAATTGTTACAAATATAATTAAAACATGAGTCAAGCCATGAACGTGAACGTACTATAATAATTTATATTTTTTACTATAAAATTTATTGATTAAGCTTAGTTTCAGATCACATTCTTGGAGGACCGCGGTTTGAAATTGTTATTATTGTAAGGTATCTTTAACAATTTATGTGCATAAAAAAATCAACTCTGCTCTGTCTAAATCACGGTGGACGGGAGCATTATGAACATAGGCCATAATTTCGGCGTTCTACACTCAATGGCAAAGGGTGGACGCTGATGACTCGGTGAGTCAGGACATCTTTATAAATATATATTAAGATTATTTTAATAATTTTAATTTTAGCTGTAAAAAAAGTCAAATGTACATCGACAATTATCATAACCACATGGCGAATGCATGTGATATTTTTTATGTTAGTAAATCAGAATAAAATTTTAACCTGCCACGAGTATAAGCGTTTCCAATAACTTTTGCTCAAAGCAGGTTATTCTTTGCTCTAATTTTACCATAGTTACGATAAGAAAAGTCAAATAAGGCCAAGCGTTGATGTGAACATGTCTCTGACATGAAAAGACAGTAAAACATTGTACTGCACACTTGTGTATACTCGACGACTGATTACTAACCATTATGCCGCGGTAACTCTTTTTATAAGATTGATGTGAAAGTTTTGAAAATTGATATTTACTTTAATCATTCTTCCAGAAAGTGACTGAACTAAAAAAGAGAATTAAACATAGACTCTAAGTAAATGGTATTTCATTTCGTATAATTGTATAGTATTCATAGTTTTTATAAAGTTTTACATTTGTTTAAGTGTCAAATCTTAGCAACAGAATGGACAGGGAATAGAGAATTAAGCAGTGAGATAGTCGTTGTTTATTATCTAATAACTTTACGGTATAATAAACATCGTTCACCTCACTGCCTACTATCTAATAGCACCATGGCGTCTAGAGACTATTATATATATATAAGGAAACAAAAACAGTTTTATAGCAAGATACGTGTCTTTACAACTTATATGAATACAAGCTCCACTCCACTCCATCCCACGGTGGATCGGAAAATCAAAAACAAGAAGAATAAGAAAATATTGAAGATTAAGGAAAAAGTGGTAATGGACGGTTCACTAACATTAGATTTAAAATATAATATTTTCTAATGTTGTGAAACTATCCACTTCCTCTTCTTTTCTATTCAACACAAGATTATTGTTAAAGAAGTACAACAGAAGCAACGTAAATGGTAAAGTACCTTTAAATAGTTTCTTTCTCTTTATTTCTATTAATTATGTTTTCAGATTCTTAATTTTTTTGTTTTTTATATATATAAAATAAAGTTAGAATTTATTAAATGAGAATGTTCTAAATAAGAAGAGAGCGATAAACAAAATACTTTTCTCAAATTTATTGGTCATATTGATCGAACGGAAAAATAAATAACAAATTTGTAGTAATATTAGAATGGATTGCGGAAAATAAAGTTAAGATATATTTAATAACTATTTATATGTAATAATTTAAAATTACTGCCCTGCAAATGCTAGGTGCGGTGCAGTTAATAATGTAATCAAGTTTCTAGTTAAATTATTCATATTCTTAGTTTTAATTTCTATACAAGCTTGTATGTAATTAAAAACAAGTGTTGGATCTGATAACTATTATTAAATGTTTATTGGATTTCAGACCATAAATACGAATTAAAAGCTATTTATATGACTATGAATATTCATATTTTTTAATGTGACGGAATGGCGGACCGACCGAAAGTCCATTTGATAGTAAATGATCACCGTCGCACATGGAGAGGCAGAGAGAGGAGTAGTTTTGTTGGCTCTAAGGTAAAGTTATTTTAAAACACTCTTCTGTGAGATGGATGTATTAGTTCGGTCGAGTTAGCCCGTATGTAAACTGCAGTCAAATTTACTACTATATAAATAACTGTTATCTACCATCAATAAAAATATCTAAAACCAATGAGGTTTGAATTGGGACACTGCTTGGTTAATTTTATAATGCTTTATTAATAGTTGTCACAGAAAATCATTACCTAGATAAATTTTTTTTTGGATCTATGAAAAATGCCTAAATTAGGAAGATTTATTTATTTAAAGTGACGAATGCACGATAATATTTTCATTGTTATCAAGTTAGTTGCTTATTTACTGTGTTGATAAATATTTGATAAAGTAAAGATAATATATATATAATAATAATAATAATAAGATTTTAATTTAATACTATTTGATCTATACTATAATATTTAATTTGCAGCTACTTCAGAAGATTGGTTTGAAATGGTCGGAGTGTGAACCTATCGAGATATTAAAGATCATCACATCAAGGAGATAGAAACATCGCATAATATGCGTTATGTCTATAGTAAGTACCATCCACCACCACATCTCACCATCCACTAATATTATATGGCAGGGAGTGCCAACGTAAGAAGAAAAATAAATTGTGTAGGTACTCATGATTTTGACGAAGAAAGGTACATAGTGAAGAAACGAGAAGCGGCATTGGGAGGGCCATCTTAGTTAAATAATTATAATAGATATTATGTAACCTAAATGATATTCTCAATGCCTCTAACCATCTGCACTCAAGTCAAAAAGTCCTCAGCTATTATATTTTTACATAATGAACAAGATGTCCGATGATTTTTGTTTTTGAGTATGCAACATTTACCTTTGAACTAACGTTGTAAGTTTGTTTCAGAGATTCTCTGTGCTGTTGACCTCTCTGGGGAGCCGTGGGTACTATAAAAGATTAAAAATTCATTTTTTAATAATATATGATCTTATACATTATAATTATTATTATTTTTATTAGATTTTCGTACATAGTGCGTCACAATATCGTTTTTTTAACGATAATTGTTAAATAAAATGAACATTTACATTTTAGTTTATCATATCAATAAACAATTATATAATTTTATCTTATCAAGATATTGTTAGTATATTTCAGAAGTGATTAAAGTAATTGTTAAAGCTGCCTTGTTTTTATCACACACCTAGTATTAAATCGTATTATCACACAGTTTAATTATTAATTGTAGTCTAATTAATACCATCTACTCGTGAGGGGAATGTTACTACTGCTGGAGAATTAGAATTATTACATATCATATAGCAATACAATAAAAATTTAACTTAAAAACTATTATAATAACATACAAGAAAATATATATTTATTTAATAGTAGTCTTTATAGTGTTGCCGCGGTCTTATTAAAATATGAAGTAAAAATAAAGATAATTAAAATAATCATCCCCATAATATTTATTAAATAATAAACTTTTTTTAATTTTTCCTGGTAGAACAGTAATCAAAATGTCATTATAACGGACACGTTTTCTATCATACAACTTAGGCTAGTTTATTACTTTATCAAGATATACATACTAGTGCTGGTCTAAATAAAAATATCTCAAAATCACAGTAGATTCGCTTCCATAGTTATTTAACTAATAGATCTACGTTATAGAATTGCTAGTGAAATGAATTGAATCCGATTTCTATTTAATTATTAAGTGAGTCCAATTATTATGATTAAAATGATAAAAAAAAATTATAAAAGTCATGTCACGTTGTCACTAATGAGGAATCGATAAAATTCATTTACCACAGATGGTGATACAGACTATTGGTAATTGAATTGTTATCAATATATATTACAGTTAATTACAATAATATAAATTAAATAATAAAAATAGAATATATTAGATAGTTGTGTTGAATTAGACAGGAAAGGTCGTCAGTAAAGTTTTATTGTGTTTACATCTTTATAGTAAAAACCAGCCAAGCACGTGTCGGACCACGCTCAAAGTGGAGTTCTGTAGTTAGCCATGACGCATAACGCCACGTCAAATAGAAGTAAAAATATAGTTAAACTAGTAGACCTATCTCCGCTCAGTTCTTTTCCACCTTGTAGCCGTTTTGAGCATGTGCAATGTCCAGGACAATGTCGGCCCGTTAACGTATTGTCAAGGATATCGATACATATTGACTATGATAGACAAAGCTAGTGGTTGGCCCGAGGTTAAATGTTTAAAGAACATCACCGCAGCAAGTGTTGCAAGCGCTTTATATACACAATGGATTACAAGATTCGGTTGTTTTGCCAAATTTACCACACACCAAGGTCATCAATTTGAATCAAATCTTTTTTGTAAACCGAAAATTCGGCATACTGCTTACGATCCCCAAGCCAGCGGTATGATAAAAAGAGGGCATAGAACGCTAAAAACATCGCTGATGTCACGTGGAAATCCCGAAAATTGGATATAGGAATTGGATATATCTACCGACCGTTTTATTAGGCCTCAGAGCAAGCTTACAATATGATACAGGCATTTCTGGTTCGGAAATGGTTTATAGCACTACTCTTAAATTACTTTTTTAAATTAGTTTTTTTTAGCCATCAAAGCAAACTTCTCCGGATAATGAAACATTATTGCAAAATATACGTATGCATATTCCTAACCTTGCTGTGGTTCCGAGGTGACCGCACAGACAAGCAAATACATTTTTACACCCAGCCTTATCATCAGCCGCCATGTGTCGAAATCTCTAACAGCCCCCTATTTCGGGCCTCATAAACTTATTGAAAGAGGTGACAAATATTTTCAAATTAAGATCTCTAATAATATAAAAACAATCTCAATCGATCGATTAAAACCTGCATTCCTAGTGTACAATGACTCAGAAATACAATACAGAGTGTATTAATAGTAATAGTAATACCAAATAAGGCCGAAGAATTCACAACAAATCCAGAAGAGCTTAGCGACAACAACGAGAGACCCGGTAGTAAAAACAACCAGATCCGAACCCGATACGGGCGACTCATTAAGCCTACAGTGCGATTTATGTCCGACTAATTTAACATCTTATTATTATTCATACTCCCATCCAACAACATATTCACTACGATTTTGTGTAATATCAATATGGAAAAACCACAAAGTAAAGAAAGAAGTTATCATTGCCCGAAACGGATAGTCCATTCAAGCAAACTCTAGCCTACTTCATAAAATTACGCATAAAAAATTAAACCTTGTAGTTATGCTAATCATCACGGCTGTCACCATTGTCACCTGTCTAATATTTTGGAGATACTGTAAACAAAAGTACACCAACTTCCTGAGGAGAGAAATCCAGCGGTTGCGCGCTAGCCGAAGCGATCGCGACCCATTTCATTCCCCTCACGCAGTGCCAACATACGCCGTGGTGTGGTGTATTAATGAACTTGTGTTGCGCAATTAAACATGAATAAATAAATGTGTTAAATTGCTAAGTGCAATTTAACGTAGGTATATTGTATCGTGTATTATACATTTAAATTTACCTATTTATTCAATTTTCTATTATGCGGCATTTTATATCTTGTTTATATAATATACATTTAAATGTACACATTTTTTTTATAATTGAAAAATATTTTTTGTTTTATATAATTGTATAAGAGAATTCAATTTTACATTATATTTTGTTATTATTTTTTACCATAATATTTTTTTAAGGAAGGTAAGTGTTGTGCCTACTTATTATATTATTTATATAAGCAAACACCACTGTCTATATTTAGTACCTAGAAACCTAGTAAATTAATATATAATTATATATTCTTTAACCAGTCGCCATTCAAATTTAGCACTGTAATATCGTGGCATTAATTGAATACTGTTAAATTATAATATTGCAATACATTGGTATATCTATACTCAATTGTCTTTCATTTCATCGACTACAAAAATGAAATAGGTAAAAAACTATTTCGCTCTGATAATTTCACATTGCGACCACAAGGATCCAATTTTATGAGACAACTGTGAATAAAACAATATAAAATTAAACAATAACAGTGTTCAAATTCAAACCTAGTTGTTATACGATATTTTTATTGATGGTAGATAATAGTTATATAGTAGTTAATGTAACTGCTGTTCATATACGGGCTAGATCGACCGAAGTAGTACATCCATCTAACAGAACGGTGTTTTAAAGTAACTTTACCTTTTTTTTATACTATCTAGGTTAATTATTGACTACATTCCACCTGATTAAAAGTGGAAATGTAGTCATAGGTGGTAAGGCGCATTAACCTAGCAACCTATTCACTCTTCTCTTGAAGA
Organism: Melinaea menophilus ssp. n. AW-2005; assembly: GCA_918358695.1. NCBI lineage: Eukaryota > Metazoa > Arthropoda > Insecta > Lepidoptera > Nymphalidae > Melinaea > Melinaea menophilus. The sequence goes on from OU911059.1 coordinate 776,207, forward strand.
CACCTACATTGTATTGGGACGGAAATACCGACGCAGGCAAGCCGTTCCGGTCCTTCGCTATACGAACTAAAAAACACGAAGCAAAGCGCTTCGTTCGGACAAGGGGGAATGTCCACAACGTAAGGATGGATATCTGTCGTGCGTCGGACCGTCCTGTGATGGAAGGGAGACGACGGAGTTAAATCGAGTAGTTCCATTTATTGTCAAGGCGGCATTTATTGTCAAGGGTTCCGAGGAACACACACACACGAGGAGAGATCTTTAGTCCAGAAAGTCCGTTACTCAGCTGATCAGATCAGGAGATATACCGTACGCTGGAAGCTTGCTTATAAAGCTCACATGCCAGACCATGTCAAATGCCTTCGAGACGTCCAGAGAGACGGCGACCGCTTCTCCATTTTTCTCGATAGCCTCGCCTAAAATATGCGTAGCATACACTAGAAGGTCCCCAGTGGACCTATTTCGGCGAAACCCGTACTGTCGGTCACTAAGAAGATCGTTACCTTCAAGATAGGCCAGAAGGCGCGACTTCAATACACGCTCCATAATGTTGCAGAGCAAGGCGGTGATTAAAATCAGTCTATAATTGGCAGGATCGGCACAGCTTCTTTTTTTGGGGACTGGTTGCACGTTGTCAAGCTTTCAAGATTTCGACACTATTCCAGTCATGAAAGAGAGGCGATACAGACGTATCAATCCCACATTTCACAATTTCGTAAAAACCACAAGTGGTTTCCCATACGTCGACGTCGGGATTTAAATTTAGTTTCTCTATTGTACTGTGTACTATTTCAGCCGAAAACACCTCTTTCTAAAAGAATAATTTGTATTTCTAGGTCAGCGAGATACTACGAGATCTTCACAAACTCTCACTATAAAACTGCCTATTTACAATTCCATATTTTATAAACGTTCTTTATAATTCGTGCAACCAAGCTGTGGAATGCTGTTCCTTTAAATATTTGACGATCTAAACCCGTAGAAATATTCAAAAATCTGTTAAAGATATAAGAATCTAGTCCTGTATTATTTAATAATAATATATAATCCGAACTAACCATATCTATGCAAATATATAAAGCAAAATATGTAAAAAAACACTATTGTACAAACTTTTGTGAATACAAACCAAGTTAAACCAAATAGAAATTACTCTAGAATTTCAGTTTACCACGTAATGTTAACTTCTCCGACAGAAACTTACAATAATATGTAAGTAATTATTTGTTTTACAAAATACACTCAAAGTTGTTTAATGGTTATTTACTACATATGAGTTATACGCGTCCGGCTGTTCGTGATTTTATATTAAATCTATGTAATATTAACATGTACATATAAAATGAAGTTTAAAGTTTATAAAATATGTTCATTAAAAACTATTAAATTATTAAAGAAGCATAATATATAATTCAATATATTATGATTATTTTTTTAATTTTTATCCGTCTGTCTATCAATTTAGACTCGGTATCATGCTAAAATGACTACTGATAGATTCTGATATCATTTGAACTAGTTATAATATATAATATGATTTTTTAAATACACCAAAATAAATGTCAGAAAACGGTAAAGTAGCATAAAATAAATTTTAATATAAGATTTGTTAAAAGATTTACAAAAGAGTATGTGATAAGTATTTACTTAACTACGGAGCGTCTAGTTGAGTATGTACATTGGAGAATCACCGGAGGTTACCGGCGGTCACTGGTGGTCACTCAAATGAAACAATTTGCGGAAAATTAATCTTTTACAATTATCGTAAGTACAAGGTGTCTCAAAAGAAAGCTTACATTAATAAAAAAAATAAAAAGTTAGAAGTTTTTTCAAAAAAGGTTAATAAATGTTACAATACAGTGTTTGAGAATATATTTTTTTAAATGACATCGTTCAAATGTAAAACTTTAAGTTCACGGCATTCATTTAATCGAGCACTAAAATTGTCTATGATGGCTAGACAGGTATTCTCCGTGATGGCTGCGATTTCGTGCCGGATATTTTCTTTTGTTTTGTGTGAAGTTGCACCATCCTGTTGGAATTATGTTCTTTGGTTATAACAAGGAAAGTTTTGCAACTCAGGCACAAAGAAGTTGTCTAACATCTCCACATAACGCTCTTAATTCACCGTAACTATGCGTCCCTTTCAGCTTCGAAAAAGTAAGCCGATAATTCCTCGCGCAGACATTGCGGCCCATACGGTCACTTTAGGCGTAATGTAATGTGTTTGTTTTGAATTGATTGTACTTCAGTAGTAGGTTAAAGGCTTAAATATTTATACAAAATGCGGCGTAATGACGATCTGTGCACGTTTAAGGCCTCAATTTTTCTGAATTGAAAAATTCGGATCGTCCGGAATTGACTGTCTACGTTGTCCATGGTTCTTGAAGGTCTTGGACACACGGATTTAGATTTTTCCACTATTGAGAGAGTCTTTTTAATGTTCTTGATCTATTTTGCAATGAGTCGAGTGCTTGGTGCATCATTACAGTGACGAACAGGTCGAATGTTGCAGAATTTTCTTCGCGCTACAGTCGCCGAATTACCGTTTTTATAAAACTCGCGTACTCACAATGCACGTTCCGCTCACAAGAAATGCTCCATAGAGACTAAATTCTCAAGAGCCAGACTAGCGATTGACACACGCACCGCGCCCCTCCGAAATAATTGCTTTCACGAAATACCCAAAGCACATGTGAACTTTTTTTCCGACATCTTGTATTTAGAAAAGCGTTATGAGGTTGAACAAAATTTCTTCTTCTACTTATAATATTATTACATGCACAGCTTATCACAATAATATATTAACTTTACATTAATTTCAATCTTGAAATGAAGTACAAAATAAAAGAAAAAAGTAGGCCGATAAAAAATATCTCAAATAAAAAAATGTTAAGAAAACATATATTTATAATTAGGATTCTTAAGGATTTATTGGAATTAGAATTTTCATTCGTTACTAGAAATAATGTATTAATTTTGTATAAAAACTTTCGTTACTTATTAAAGCTTAATAGATATTAAAAAAAAACATAACTTTTATATTTCGGTTTCTTGGATACAATATTTCTAGTTCGTTTTTTTTTTACAGTCCGCCTACATACATATTTTTTTGCACGTTTTGGGTTGGCTGGTAGAAAATTCTTTAACTTTAAGCCCAATCTTAGTACCTTGTCGTGCAATAAAGAAATTAAATAAATATGTAAATACTAGTTTTAAATATTCTTAATATAGAAACATTATGAAATTAGATTTATACATTCAATGTATAAATAACTTATTGATTACATAATTTTAATAAAGTGTTGTTCACTTTTATCTTTCAGTTCGTTATCTTTTACTAGTAGTGGAAAATCAGACGAGTGCCTTCCTTTGATAATTCTAAGTGCGGTTATTACGTACAAAGGCAAGGTAGCTCAGTTTACTTTAACTTTTTATACAATATAGAGCCTAATAGATAGTTAGATAGATAGAACCTTTATCGTTCGGTGCAATTTAATATCAAACATAAATATGTCAATAAATATAAACACATCTAAACTATAATAAATTTGTATTAATAAATAAGTGATGTTTCGGTTTTATAACATATACGTAATTAATAACCTGACATGTGTGACAGCGTCAAAATGTATCATATTCAACTGAAGTTACAAATTGATAAAAAACATTTATTAAATATTTATCAAAACGTCTGTACAACGATATGCGAACGCACGGAAACCATTTTTGTGACTAAAAGCCTGGTTATCCAATCAATCGCTATTCAAATACCAATCAGGAAGAGAGCATTTAGCTTGAAAGCTCAAAACCGATATCCCAGAAATTCAAATGATTGATCTGATTTATTGAGCCTTAAAACGAAATTTATTTGTTTATACGAGTATGTATTTCTACGAGCTACATTAGTAATTTGTTATGTATTAAAAATGCTACAGTTGAGCTTACTTCTAAGAACACAGCCAGCCAAATTTAAGATGTACAATCATCTTCTCCACAGTTGTAGATGAGTAAAAAAACTACTAAACTATTATAAAAAAATGAAATATGGATTATATATATATATATATATATAATACTGCATAGATGAGGTAAAGTTTTTTAACTTGGCCATTGAAAGCGTCAAGGGAAGAAACCTTACCAGTTAAAATATTTTTATATATTCAACAATTCAACAGGTATAACACTCTGTATCGATCTGACGGGAGTTCACATTCAACAGACTCTACTAACTCACCTCAAATTTGATGTGTAGGGTGCATTTATTGATTGATTATTATTTTTCATATTTATAATCATTTCAACATTAACGTATAAGTTAGAATCATATTTATAGATCATTAAAACTACAATAACACACATTAAAAACAACATATCCATACATATATAATACAAAAAAAGAAACACATTAAATTGTTTATATTGTTAGCCATGTTAAAATTATGCCTGTCTGTCTGCCTGTTCGTGGCGGTAATTTATAATGCATATATTTATTAAAATTATATAAACAGAATATATTTAATTGAAACCTACAGTTGAAGGGAAGCAAAATCAATATCAGATATCCCTTCACTTACAAGTTCATAGAGTATAATCCCCTTAAACACAAAGCCATTGTCAGAGTCCCATTTCAATATTCTATGAACGAATAATAATTTCTTGGAACCCAAGTGACTATGACGAATAAAGACAACTTGATACTCTGTCACTAATAAAATACAGTCCATTATGAAACAATACAATCATATATTTCGGTCTAGACTGCACTAGACTTTATTTTTTATATAAGTACCGTATATATTTTTATATTTCATAGCATTCAGTGAATTTTATTTATATGTATAAATTTGACTCGTGGAAAGTAGCTTCATTATGTTTATTATAAACTTAATGCAATTTATAACCTTTCATCCATTGAATGATTGATATAAAAATAAACTAGGAGGGGCATGCACTATTAATTTTAGAATTATTTGTTCTCTACAACTACATTCATCTTTTTTTGTAGTATTTTGATTGCGGCACACATGTGTTGTATGTATACATGTATTTTTAATGCAAAATTATCCTCATAAATAACTGCTATTATTGTTTTACGCTACCTATTAGTAAGTAATTCAAAATCTTATAAGTGTCCCTTAAAATACAATATTCCTAATTCCCTGGACAGGGTTCATAAACTCATTATTATTATTATTATTACTAGCAGACCCGGTCACGCGTTGCTGTGACTATTGTTTTTGATATATAACATTGTAGTAAACTATTTAAGGGGTAACGTTCAGAGTACATCTGTCATGAAAACCATAATGTTTTCTTATAGTCGATATTAAGCAAAAATCAAAACAAAATAATTATAATTATTTTTTTAATTTTATCCAAGTTTATAACACTATTTGTATATTACAACGTTTTTAGTAAATAACTTGGAACACTAAACTTATGAACGAGGTAGGTAGGGTAGATACCTCATTCGTAATTACTCAATCCAGTCAATAGATACCGCCATGTTTTAGCATTGTTAGGAGCTAACTGCAAAATAATAAACAAATAATTTGCAATAAAATAATATTGCGACTTGATGAATTGAGATGAAAATTATTCTATCTTTTAAGTTAAGTCAAACTGTACGTGGTGTGTAAATTTATTAAAATCGGTTAAGTAGTTTAGGAGTCCATCGCGGACAAACAACGTGACACGTGATTTATACATATTAAGATTTCTGGTAGATCTTTTTTATCATTTAATATTTTAAATAATATGATAAATAAATCGTAAAATTATCCTTTTTTTAATATGTTACTTTATCATTTTAATAAGATGAAATAAAGAATAATGAAATAAAACGTATATAAGTATTTTCAGTAATCGTATTAATAACAAAAATCTGTTTTATTTTTATTGTAGTGCTTTATGATACACAATGTTTTTTGTTTGATTACCTGGTGAATACAAACAAATCTGATGGTTTTCCAACATGGGAACAGGCAACGTACAATTGACCCCTGGGACTTATTTATGGTCATAGCAAAAGCAAGCCGCACTGGAAACTGTCAGTCGGAATCATTGCGATGCGTGGTATCAACACGTCTTCTCCTTTATACTTTCCTTTCAGTATAGTTGCTTCTATCACGTTGTTCAATAATTTTTTTTATCGCTAACCGTGTGCCGTTGCAAAGACGTGATTGGTTGATATTTCTCAACATTATAACTAACGATAATTAAAGGTTTAATTGAAGTTTGTGAGGTGGCAATCCTGGTAAATCCAGCGAATTTAAAAATTCAGGCCGATAGTTGACGACATCATCTTGGTTAGTAGCCGAATCAACTGATATATCCTCAATTCGCCTGTAATTTGTTCTTGAATTTTGAAATTTAATTCATTTACATCTATGTTTTTTGCAGCCAATATAGCCCTTTCGCTCAACCAATCATGGTTTCTGTAATTTTGAGCAACATCTGGAAACACCTTTTGAATAAGTTCATCTTTAGATCTAGTTAACTGACAAAAACTTTGAGGAAAGTTAATGCAACCAGTCAAGGTGTTTATAGGAAATTTGCCATTACCAATGTAAATGAGTGGTTTAGAGAATATGTCTCCAGATTGGTCATTTTGCAACTTGACACGCATATTCTTGCTTAAATGCTTCCACAAATTGGAGGACTTTAAATTTGCATTAAGTTCATCAGCTGGCGTTGATCGTAGAATCACTGGCAATATTTGACGAAAATCTCCTGCTAATAAAATCATTGCACCACCAAATGGGTTATGATTGCTCCGTAGATCTTGTAAGGTTCTATCTAAAGCCTCAAAAGATTTTTTATGTGCCATCGTGCATTCATCCCAAACAACCAATTCACATTGCTGCAAAACCTTTGCCATTGCAGAGTTCTTCGAAATGTTGCAGGTTGTGGTTTCGTTGCTTTGCATGTGTAATGGCAATTTTAGTGCTGAATGAGCTGTTCTACCACTTTCAAGCAAAGTTGATGCGATTCTCCACGAAGCGAGTGCAAGTGCAATTTTATTTTGTGAGCGAATTGTTGCTAATATCAATGAAATCAAAAAAAAAAATCCTGTACCACCAGGTGCATCTAAGAAGTAAATCCCTCCTCTTTTATTATTTATTACTTTCATAAGTGTATCAAATACATATTTCTGTTGTTCATTCAATAGTGGAAGATTTGTTTGAATTAATTCTTTCAAAGTATTGAGATCATACAGTTTTTCTCGGTACAACTCTTGGTTAAAAGCATCATGCATTGGACGATTGGGCGCGGCCAGGCCTAATTGAAATAATAGTTTGTTTGACATCATCAAGCACATGTCCTCAATTGAAATCAATACTTCATTGTAAATTTCTTCGCTTATTTGTATATTTGGATTTCCCCTTCTAATCCGTATTTGATACAAAATATCATCACACATATTATCTTTGTACTTGATCCACAAATCCTTTGGGTTTGATGGGAAGCATGTAGATATGATTATAGAAAACAATGTTCGTATTTGATGAGATTGTGATGATATTACAGCACCATTGAGAGTTTGATCCCAATGAGCATTTTTCTAGCAATCGCAAACGTTGGCAAGCTCTTTTGTATGATCCACACAAATCACCATCAACAGTTCGTACATGTTGGAATGATGTTGGGCCACGTACATTGTCTAATAGCAGTCGTGAATAAAAACTTTCATCATTGCTTTGATGTACTGAATAAATTCGACCAATCGCATCGGTAGAATATACATCGGGGTATCCTGAAACTGGTTTTCCTTGATTCCGTGGTATAAATCTCCTTAAGGATTGATTCCAAGTATAATATTTTGGCATTTCAGAATATAACAATGTTTGAGCAAAAGCATCGTTTTGGCATGTCAAAAAAAACTGGTTAATGTAATAGATGGTGGCTGTACAGCTCTTTGTACTGCGTTCTGTGCTGTAAAATATACTCTTTGTCCATTTTCTAAATGCACAGCTAAATGAACAACAGTAGGGTGTCTTTCATGAATAGGAAAAAAAAATATTCGCCAAACTGCTTCATTACTACTAACATAGCGACCCATTTGGTATTGGGTAATTTCATCATTGGAATTCTCTGCATTAATACCAATCACAGCCATATCACTCCCTTTGGTTACATATTTGCAAATGTATTTAATAGATTTTACTGAATGGCAAGATTCAACGTTGATGTGCGCTTTGAAGGTCTTTGATAAAATGGGTGAATATGGAACAATCACAACAATTATCTATTTCAATATCTTGTTGATTTAATTTGACAATTGTTGATCTTCCATTTTCTGCTGTCGATCGGCGACGATACGAAGGATAACCGTCAATACCAGTAATTGTTTCAGATATTAATGTCCGTGGATATCGTTTTGAACATTTACCATCCACCATACATGGTAAATTTTGATTAAGAGTTCCACAGGGACCATGTACCATGTTTTTGATACCTCATGCAATCCAGGATCTACTTCTACATTAGGGATTTCAGCTGATATTACTGCATCAACTTTATTTGACTTTATCTTGTCAACTAACCAAATCAAAATATGTGCATGTGGCAATCCCCGTTTCTGCCACTCCACAGAATGCATCCAGCGGCGTGTCTCTCCAAACACATAATGTTTCACAATGAAATCCATTAAAGATTTCAACTTTTGTATAAAGACTCTGGCTGTGTCTATTTCTATCCAGTGTGGATTGCATGTAAATGTGATAAACAAATCTGCTGTACCATAATGACAAACATATGACATGGCATTTTGAGCATATTCATGCATATGTCGAGGGCTTACGATGTATGTTGCTGGAAGAATAGTTATTCGACTAAGATTCTGTGCATTACCATCAGTATTAATCGCATCTCGAAAGTGAATATACTCTTCAGATCTGAGTTTTGTCTGATTCAACCTTATGAATGTTAATCTCCATGGCCATGGCCAAAACAGGGTAAGTATTACACCTAAAAATTCCTTTCGTCCCTTTTTTCAATAATTATAAAAACGATTCTTGTACCATTTTGCACCAAAATATAGCGGGATATTTAAATAAACAAAATTTATTCGAAATATACTTAAATGAATTAAATGATAGTAGCGTGTGCGTGGATGTTGTCTGTTTGTCTGAGACTTTTATAAAAAGTGGTTCTGAAGCTAATGCCAAACTTCATAACTTCAATTTAGCAGCTAATTTTTCTAGAGATGTAAAACGTGGCGGTGTGTGTATTTTCACAAGGACAAATTTAAAAACTAAAGAAATACAAGACGTAAAAAAATTCGCTCAAGTCTATACGTTTGAGTGCTGTGCTGTTGAACTAATTGAACTGCGTTGCATCATCCTATGTGTGTATCGTATTCCGAACTCTGACGTAAATATATTATTTGAAAATTTGGACTTAACACTGAATGCATTCAAAAATACGAAAAAAAGTGTTATTATCGCCGGTGACTTGAATATTGACCTACTATCTGACAATAATGTGACAAAGAAATTAATAATGTTATTAGATAATTATAATATTAAAGGCCATATAAATAAACCCACTAGACGTAACAAATGTATTGACCATATAGCGAGTACCATAGACGAAGTTACAGCAGGTGTGTTTCAATCAGAGTTGTCTGACCATAATACTTGTCAAACTATAACTTTTAATGTAAAATCGAAGCCACAACTTCTCATGTATTATTTTATTACTGTAAGAGATTATAGTAAGGATAACATAAAAAAATTTAAGGACTGCATGAAAGCTATTACATGGAAACAAATAACAGACATCACCGATCATGCTGATACTGACACTGTAAAACAAAATTACAATAAAATCTTCAACATATTTTTCAATGAACTTTTGTTATTCTATGAACTCTGTTTTCCTCAAATACAGATAAAAATTACAAATCAACCCAAAACTATAAAATGGATAACGAGTGGATTAAAAAAATCAGCAAAAACAAAAAGAAAATTGCGATATAAGAGCTACAAAACGAATAAAATAGAAGATAAAGATAATTATTTGAAGTTCACTAAAATATTAAAATCTTGTATTAATCAAGCCCAAAAAAAGACAAACAGAAAATATATTGCTGCGTCAGTTAACAAATGCAAAGCTGCTTGGACTGTTATTAAAGGATGCGATCATAACTTCAATCAACTTAAAGATCTGGAAGAAATAGTGATTGATAGTATGAGTATTAAAAATCCTGTTGATGTTGCTAATAAGTTAAACGACCTCTTTGTCGACAAAAAAAATAAGTGTGACTTAATGAAACACAATAAAATGACCCTGACAGGAAATGAAGTCAGCAAATCAATTTTCTTGGAGCCTTGCAGCACACAAGAGGTTACTACTACTATAAAATCCTTAAAAAACACAAAATCGGTCGGACAGGATGGTATAAGTACTATGGTGCTAAAAGTTGCTGTTGTAGAGTTGTCGCCAATATTGTGCTATTTGATTAATTTGTCTTTTATCTGTGGCACTTTTCCGTCAAATTTAAAAACGTCCATTATAAAGCCAGTTCATAAAAAGGGTAATATTACTGACATCAATAATTATCGTCCTATATCACTTACCTCAGTTATCTCTAAAGTGTTTGAAAGAATTATGCACAAACGTATTATTACTTTCCTTACAAAATGCAAGACAATTAAAAATGAGCAAAATGGTTTTCAAAAAGAGAAATCAACGACATTGGCACTTTTTATGTTACTAAAAAACGTTATATCGTGTATTGACAGCGGTAGTCCAGCCTGTGTTATGTTCTGCGACATGACAAAGGCTTTTGATTATGTGTCGCATGACTTATTATTGAAAAAATGCGAATGCTATGGGCTACGTGGAGTATGCAATAAATGGTTGGAAAGCTATCTTAAAGACAGAAAACAGTTTGTTCAAATTTCGAAATTGAACGAGAAAAATATATTAACAAATTTTAACTCGTCTTTCGAAATAAATGCTTTTGGCGTACCCCAGGGCAGTGTTCTTGGGCCACTATTATTTTTAATCTATATTAATGATCTTCCTAATTGCACAAAACACAAATGTATTTTGTTTGCAGACGATGTATCAATCATCGTACCGTGTATAAAAAATAATAATAATTGTATAGAAATAAACAACACTTTAAAAGATGTGCACGAATGGCTAAAAATGAACAATTTGTGTATAAACCTAAAAAAAACCAAATATATGATGCTTAGGAATAGGAAAATGTCTATTAAAGGTAACGTAATAACATGTGCCCATGAACGAATAGAACAAGTTACAGAAATAAGTTTCTTAGGTGTACGTTTAGACGAATTTTGTTCCTGGGGTCCTCATATATCAACCTTATGTCAAAAAATTAATAAATTTGTCTATGCCTTAAGAAAAATTTCAAGGATTGCTGATCAGAGCACAGCACTATTGGCATATCATGGTTACGTTGAATCAAATCTTCGTTACGGGATTTTGGTTTGGGGAAATGGCTCAGACATAAATAAAGTATTTCTCATACAAAAAAAGTGCATCAGGGCAATCTGTAATATGAATCCGATGCAATCATGTAAACCAAATTTTAGACATCTTAAAATTCTTACGTTGCCAGGCATTTATATATACGAACTTGGGTGTTTTATGAAAAGATTTGGCCATGACTACTACGAGACTCGTGGAAATGTGCTATCATTTAATACAAGGGATAAGAATAAAATCTATTACCCTCAAATTAGGACTGCTTTTGGTTCTAAAAACTGCTATCACATGATGATAGTCATCTATAACAAATTGCCTTCTGCGATTAGAAATTTGCCATACTTAAGATTTAAGGTGAAACTTCGTGACTGGTTGGTTGACAAATGCTTTTACTCCCTAAAAGAATTTTGTAATATGTGATTTTGATGTAAAAATATATATAAATAATTATTTGACATATAATTATTTGACTTAATTTAATCTTGTATAATTTATTTTATTTTATTTAGTTAATTAAATGTAATTTTATATAATACAATTTAATTTGATAATTTTAGTTAATGTTATTTTTATGAAGTTAAAATAGTCTGTAATAAAAATTTTGCATGTCACGCCTTTGACTAAACATGTACACATATATTAACGATATTGTGTTATGTATGCCATGTTTTCTGCAAATAAAAGATTATTATTATTATTATTATTATCTCTCCGTTTCAATTTTAATATACATGTCTACAACATACTTGTGATATAATCGCCGACGTTTGAGTATGTGATTATCATCATTAGGCGGTAGGAATAATAGTTCATTGAACTGACTTTTTTGTTGGTTTTAGAACCTGAAAATAGATTTTTGTTTTCATAACATTGAAAATAAAAATAAAATAATATAGTGACTGATAATATATCTCCTTGCTAAACTAATATTTTTATTACCTGTAATGGGATTTATCATCTTGTTTGAGAAATCATAGCCATCTTCACCTTGCCAAAATATATTGGGATATTGCAATGCGTCATATGAGCGGTGTGTTTCCTTTATACGTTGTAATTGATCATTCCGACGATGTAAAACAATATCAAGGGATTCCAAGTTTTCTCCAACTACAACGATGGCAACTTCATCAATAGTTGGTGCATTAAAACGTCTTGCATGTTGGCCAACAGGTGTTTTATCAGCTCTGATTACAATTTTGTGATTATCAGATGGCATCAGATCCAGTGCAGTTTTAAACAACATTAGCAATTGATTGTACTCATGAAATAAAGTTTGTAATTGTTCTACAATAGACCTCTTTACTGAATTGTTATTTGAACAACGCATATCAATTTCTTGTGGTGAATTGCCAATGAAATAAATTTGCAGAAATTTGTAATTGCTATCTGACACTGGTAACAGTGAACCTGCGCTATGATATAGTTGGCCTTGTATCCGTAAATTAAAAAAAATGATTTTTGTCAAATATAAATAATATTTGTTCGTAAAAAGTATATCTGTCTCCTAATTGGAATCCCCAATTTATAACTGATATGCTTAGGTATGTCAATATGTAATAATTAGTTGCAACTAATATCCATCATCAAATAATTATATTGTGTTTCAAAATAATAAAAGTATTGCTAATACTGAATCACCAAATAATATTATGACTAAGTAATATATTTCTTGGGGATTAAGGAACTGAAGGTTAATGACACACCTTTACTTAATTAACAGGAAATTTTGTTCACTAAAATAATAATGATTAACTGCTATAATACCTACCTTAAAATTTGGCATGAAATTTTCCCGAACTACGTTTGTTGCCCCAAATGACGTCATTTGAAAGCAATTGTTATATTGTTGGATATTTAACAAAAAGTGTATGGAATCTGGTTCTATTCCTGAAACCAATGTACTCATTGGTTTCAGGAATAGAACATGGCTCTGGTGGTAGATCCAATGGTATCAATTTCACTTTCCCATTTGCGCAACACAATCCATTGGCTTCATTTGCCTTACAATGAGAGCAAACCAAGTTCATAGATCCAATAGTAACACATTGGTGGTTACTGTAATCAATTGACAAATCATAATTGAAAGCAGCTCGATTCAAACTTTCGAGATTATTGGTTGAATCTCTCGCTCTCGCTTCCCGCGTTCGTGATATACGAATTCCTTCACGTTCTTTTCGGTCGTCACGTTCTTGTGCAGTATGATAAGATCGGTAATTAGTTTGGTTTGTAGCATTTCGGGTTCTTCTACCTAAATTACTTCGTCTTATAGGAGGCCTATCGAATATACTCACCTAAATTATGTCATATGCAATAATTATTAATCACAGGTATTAAAACACTTTGCACAAAACACGATATAAAACAATCAAAATTAATTATTAAATATTATAAACGCTTTTTAACGCGGTTTGTTTGACAGATCCAATGACGTGAAAACTGATGACAATTTATGTCGCATTCCAAAACTAAAACAAAAGAAAGAATATTCCAAGGCCAATCAAATCTATAGCTCTTAAATTGTTTGACTTTTCAATTTGGTCGGGTTCACGATATTATCACTTTTGCGTGAACCTGCACACACATATATTTGATTGAATGTGAACTTTGTGCAAAGACAATAAAGTGCGAATTGACTCTTCGACGTTAGCAACACACCTACATTGTTTAGACAAAAATGAGTGCTTGTAATTTAATATGAACTTTATTGTATAGCAATACAGTTCAAATTGACTCTATATTTAGTTAGAAAATATTTGTATAGGAAAAAGAAAAGGGCTCTAGTTATGTATTGGCAGACAACGAAGTTATTAAAAATATTTATTTATAAAATATTCATTAATAGAAATACATGTTTACTTGATTAAATCTACTACAAGACTAACTTAAAATATTATTAAAATATTATAATTAAATCTTATTACAAACAATGATAAATGTCGAGTCAGGAGATTGATGCTTTCCTCGTAAGCGGGAATCACTGCTTAGGCTGTGATAACTCCTCCGTCCTTCAGAGAGAAGCTGATCTTACAGCTTCCACTAGTGTCCTCACTAGTTGGTGTCGCCTTCGGATGTTCATTTATCTTGGTGGCTTTTGTATATTGATACAGCTTCCATGATGCTGCGCTGACCAGGAGCAGATACAGGATGATAGTCGGCCAGCTCGGGGTTGCCATAAGTGTGGGCCAGTCTGCGACGTCATCTTCGTTTATGTCTTCAGCTTGGTCCAGAAGTTTGTGTATGTTGTCCAGATCTAGGTCCTCTATTTTGAGTTGATATTTTACAGCTTTCACAGGTGCATTCTGTTTCAATGGCAGCGGTATGACTTCATCTATGTTTATAGTAGTCATGTGAGTCTGTAGAGTTATGTTAATGACGTCAATACGACAATCTTCGGTGAGTGTTACGAGATGAATTCCCGAAGTGCGTTTGTATGAGGTTTTGGTTCCACATTGAACTCGTACTATTTCTTCTTTTCTAAGGATAACCAGCCAAGTGTTGTCTCGCGTCTTCTGTATCTTATCTTCTGTTAATATCATTTTAGCGCGAGTGCAGTTGGCGTTCTTATGCTGAACGAGGCTTATGATACAATCTTGCGATGTTGTAATGTGCTTGGTGTTCATTAACTCGCAGAGATGAGCGTTCTGGGTTAGTTGCTTGCAGTTATCTTCCAGATATGCGTACTCATCGCTTCCAAGTGCTAAGTATTTGGATTTTGGGATAATAGTAAAATATTTTGTATCAGGGATAGAATAAAGGTGGATAAGGTCATATATATTTGGGTCGGTATTAGGAATTTCTAATATAAATGTTAACGAGTGTTCTGTACTGTAAGCTTTAACTTTAATTGACCTTTCTAATATTCTAATATTATTTAAATTTATATCTAATACTGGTACTAGGTTAAACTTAGTATTAAGTTGTCTTAATTCTAACACCAAACTTTGGGGACTAATTATACTGGGATGCATAACACTTAATTGGGCCTAATTGGGAAAATGTTATAGCATCTTAACTTATCTAAGATAATATGTAAGCTAAAATCTATTTGAACTTAAATCTCTAAATAATTCAAGTGACTATGTAACCCATCATAGTCTTTTGTCACGTTTCCTATATATGTAACTAAATTTCTCTGATTGTTGTTAATCTTATCTAATTGATTACCAAATTCTTTTACAGTATTTTCTGCAATAATTAATGTCTTTTTCTCCGAATTTTGAATAGAAGTTATTTTATTTCTTATAGTTGAAATTTCAGATTCAAATTTTAAGCATCTTGATTATCTAAATTTCCAGTTATCGATTTTACAACTGAACCTAACCCGTCTGTAAGGCCACGTTTACGCCTAATGTTCCGGGGAATCATAAATGAAAGTTTTCTATTTACTAAGGATA
Source organism: Melinaea menophilus ssp. n. AW-2005 (assembly GCA_918358695.1). Taxonomy (NCBI): domain Eukaryota; kingdom Metazoa; phylum Arthropoda; class Insecta; order Lepidoptera; family Nymphalidae; genus Melinaea; species Melinaea menophilus. The sequence goes on from OU911059.1 coordinate 792,067, forward strand.
AATTGTATTCTATTTGATTACGATAAGAATTTTGAATACGTTCTGATTGCGTAGTAGACGTTTCGGAAGCTTAATACTTGCATATAATGTAGTTAATTTTAAAAATGTAACATTATAAACACAAGCTAAATTAAAAATATTTGTTTGTTTAATTATTTGACCTTGCTTAAGCAAAAGGATTCCCTGTTCGAGTAAGTTATCGACTTGCTTACGAATTTCAGCACGATGTTTTGGAGGCTGTCTGTAACTACGAACATGGATTGGTGTTTCGTTCGATAATCTTAACCGGTGTTTAACCGCATGTGTAAATGTTAATGGTATATTTTCCGAATGAAATATTTCACGGTAATTATAACAAAGCTTAGTTATTTCACGCTTTTCCTCCTCATTCATGTGACTTGTTCGAATTTTATTTAAATTGTCACACAATTCTTTATTAATGTCAATATTAATATTTAATGAGTTTAAATCTACAATCTCGTTCTTAGTATCAGAGTAAGTCTCTAGTTGTATTGGGATTTTATTGGGGATATATTTATTTACATTAGTATAATTTATAACAGTAGTTTTAAATGAACCAGCTTTGACTGTTACAAAAGCTGTAGGGGATTCTAAACCTTCTGACCAGTATCGTGAATTAGGTATATATTGTCCGTCAATATAGTTTGTTCGATTCGATTCGGTTCGATTTTAATCTTTCGTAATGGGTGGTTAAAAGAAATCGGAATATTAGCGTTTTTTGTGCGTAACATGTTGCTATTAAGATCGATATTACTTTTAAGACTTAATAAATCAAATCCGATTAATCCTTTGTACTTGGGATCGAAATCAAAAATTAGAAATTTATGAGTCAGATCTGTATTAAAAATTGGTGGTAATGGGAGATAAACTACATGGTTATGACAAGACACATTATGCGCGGTAGCAATTTGAAACGGTTCATGTTCAACACATAATTCAAAAATATTATTAAAAGTAACATCCGATGCAATAACGCTACGACTCGCTCCAGTATCGATTAAGTACTTACCTCCTAATTCCGCCAACTCAATATACGGCAGATGCTCCCTCTCCTGCACATTGATTTCAGCTATCTCAGGTTCCTGTGTTCCTGAACCTCCATAAAATCCTGGGGGTTCCTCCACATCCGTTCCCTGATTGTACTCTGTTTGGTACTCACCTTCATCCTGTTGACTATCATCAAAATTAGAGTATTCGCCCTCATTTTCGGTGTATTGATCTTGTGAGTCGTTTTGGGTACACAATAGTTCCTCCACTGCAAACTGTGGTTTATTCGGCCTTGAGACCGACCTCATAGTGACATCTGAGTTTTTCTGTGGTGGGTTATTCTGTTGGGGTATATTAAAATTATTCCGGTAGTTACCAGAACTCCTACCTGGTTGTTGGTTCTTCCATGATAGTAATGACTTAACTAGTTGCACGCGTTGCTCAAGAGTCATGTTGTTCGTTTGAGGCACGTAGTTTTGGGGCCTAAATTGCTGTTGTGGGTAAAATGGTCGTTTGGAAATAGGTAACCTATTATTGTATTGGTTTGGAACAGAATTAAATTCCTTATGCTTAAACATATTACCCTGTTGTAAAGTTGAAGGGCCTGGTTTATTAATAGCAAGCCTAGCTTCCTCCTGTCTAGCCGCGACTATGGCCATTTCTAATGTATCTGGCCTAGCTATTCTAACACCTAAGGACACGTGGAAATCTAAGTTATTAGTGTACTGTTCAATAACCATTTCTTCATAATAACTTCTATCTCCATGCCTTCCAACGAAATACAAGGTATCGAGCAACTCGCGTAATCGCTTACCAAATGACTCAGAATCTTCAAATTTTAATTTACAGGTTCTAGTCAACTCTTGCATCACTTGTATCTCGTTACGGGGTTCTCCTAAACGTCTTAATAATGCATTTTTTATTTTAAGCCATGAATCTAAGTTTTCTTCATATGCAATCGCTTCTATAGCTGCTCCACTTAATTTACTTTTAATAACACTCAATAAGATAGGGTGGCTGCTACCTGGTGCTTCTAATTGGCTAAGGACATTTTCAACCTCTCTTATGTAAAAATTAAGTAATTTTTTATTGCCGTCATATCGCGGAATTAAATCCACAACGAGTTTAAAATGGGGTGAATCTATTACCGACATACTAATATATATATATATTATATATATATATATATATTTTTATACAAAAGTATATAAAAAAATAATAATAAAATTATAGTAAAAAATTATAAAATTAACTAATAAAAAGATTTTTGCAATATAATAAAGACAATGCAGTATCGTGTTACAGTTACAACACGTTCCACTGATAATATATGATTCTATTAAAGAAACAATGAATGAAATTCGAAACCTAAAGAATTTTTATTCGAGTTTATTTGGATTTTAATATTACAAAATTAACTAGGTTTATCGCTATTTTAGCTTTAAACACTTTATATCACCAAAAAAATAATGTACTAAACTAAAGAATGCCCGCTCGATTTTAGAAATAGACAAACTTTCACACTTAACTAGGTTTATCGCGATTTTAGCTTTAAACACTCTTTAACATTAATACGAGTATAATATAAATACTAGGACAGGAAATAGAGCAGGATAAATACTTGGATTATCAGCGAGAGTACTCACCACACCAGTATCTGCATCTCCCGTCGAGTCTTGAGTAGTACACGGGGACGTCCAATTCTCCAGAATATCCTCGTGTAGCCTTCGCTTGACCGCCGTTAGGTTTTGGATTACAGGAATGCGACTTGGGAATCGCCGTTTGTCAGAGTATGGAAGAGTTTGATTCCAAAACTTTTACGAAACGCCGTAATCCTACCGACTGCGCCAGTTATGTATTGGCAGACAACGAAGTTATTAAAAAAAAAAAAACCCCGTAAGACTCCTAAAGTCAGAAAGAGAAGACCCAAGTCGGTACTTTTCGACCCGGACGACGCGATTACATTAGGGAACGCTACGTAAAAGCGGCAAAGCGAACATAAATACTACACATACACACACACAGCGTCTTCGCCGGCGAAGACGAGGCCCCCATCCAAGCACGTTGCTCCGGCGTTCTGCCGTCGGAGGACGTTAGTGTCAAATTCTAACCCACATCCAACCCTCGCTTCCCACCTAACGGCGTCCTGAGCCGTGGTCCGAGCCTCACTGGAGGCGCCCTCAGGACGCGCGTTCCCCTGGGGCCCTTCAGGCCCCCCTTTTCAAGGGCGGGTCTCTGCACCCGTCCATTACACCGGTGACGCTGTCATGGCCAGTAGGGCTAACAGCAGAGACAAACAAAAAAAAAAAAAAAATTATTAAAAATATTTATTTATAAAATATTCATTAATAAAAATACATGTTTACTTGATTAAATCTACTACAAGACTAACTTAAAATATTATTAAAATATTATAATTAAATCTTATTACAAACAATGATAAATGTCGAGTCAGGAGATTGATGCTTTCCTCGTAAGCGGGAATCACTGCTTAGGCTGTGATAACTCTCTTTTAGGGTTTTTCTGAAAATTATTCGATTTTTTCTCGCCGAAAGAACCATCCTTGGGCTTCAAGGAATATTTTAAAAAAAGAATTGTTAAGATTGGTCCATGCGTTGTTGAGTTGTGCGCTTACCAACACATTTTGCGATTCATTTTTATATAATAGATTATTCCCATTAAGCTCATTATCGATTAGAGTTTGTACTTCGCCGGTGACCGCTACATCATGTGAAAATATTTATAAATATAACCCTTTTCGGTACGGTAAATACTGCAACTTCTTGAAGTAAAGTTGTAGTGTTTTATTCGTATCTTATTTTCGAATAGAATCCTTTAACATTATTATAAAGTACTAGACTTTAGAATAGTTTATTTATAATATGTAATCTAATAACTCTTATACAGTTTTAAAGTATTGCTTAACACGTTGAGCCCGGTGTCGGTTCCTGGGGACCGACAGTGAACTTTCCGTTTAGCCGGCGTCGGTCCCTAGGGACCGACAGTTAAAGAATAAATGTATAGTAATTTTAATAAAGTTTATTAAAACACTCTTAACAAAAATATGGTTTGTTTTTACATCTATTACAAAACGTGATGACTTTTTTATTCACATTTCTGGCTTTCTTGCGTCCAAATAACGTGGAATTTTTGTTTATTATATGAGTTGATTTCGTTTATTATATGAGTCACTCAGAAGCCAATGCGGTTGCAATGAAAATCTTTTATTTCTATAAAATTTACAAAAATCAGACAATATCAAAAAATGGACTTAACCGCATTGGCTTCTGAGCAATTCATATGTTAGCAGGCTTGAATATTCCCGATTTCTCGCTCATTGCCGGCTAAACGGAAAGTACAGCAATATTGATGCCGGGCTCAACGTGTTAAGTATTTCAAGTATTCATATTGCCGATACTGATAGAAGAGCTGGGAAGACATTGATATTGATATTGCGTCACAAGCCAAGACACGATACTTTCACAATACGCACCTACAATAAATAATACATATGTTATGTTTGTTTATATTAGCTATTGGCTAGTACTCCGTCTACTACTATATTCCATTATCTTCTACTTAGCTTTCATCTCTTTGAGTTTAAAATTGTAATATAGAAAAAAATATCTTATTAAAGTAGCCATTTACACGGACTCTAATCGACAATTATTACAATAAAAAGCAAGTACTCGCACACGTATCTTCATAATTTCTTAATTCACTTTTCTTTTTATCTTTCATAATTTCCTTAAACAATTTCGTTGGAAAACCCTTGATCAACTAAACATATTGTATTTAACCCTTCACCTCACACACACCCACCCGTCATCACATCGTTTTATTGGTTTCCGATAGAAGTGTAATTTCAGAGGGATTTTTCGCTCACGATTCATCGAGTAGACAGACACCTTACACTTTACGAAGACGCCATATATAATACAAATATAAATGATATGGTGGTATATCATTAGATTTGGATTAACTCAGTACAAGGCATAACATTACAAACCAAAGAATTTATTTCTCCTTACTGATACACCTATATCAAGTATGATATATTTCAACTCAACAATTTCAGAAGATAAAATAAAGGCAACTTGGGATGTTTTATCTAGTTTTACTGGAAAATCTAGGGCTCCCAATGGACCTATAAAGTTAAAAATTGATAATATTGAAATAAATAAAGAATCAAAGGTGGCGGCTGTTTTTGAGACCTTTTTTACTGAAATCCCAATAACAGTCACACGTAATTTAAATTCCTCATCATCTGTTGCAATCGCGGAATTGAACAAAAATGTTAAAGTCAATAATAAATATTTTGCTTTTAAACCTATTTCATCAGATGAAATAGTTAACACATTTAGAACCTTAAATTCGAAGAAAACCGGTGATCTCTGGGGTATGTCAGTTAAATTGCTTAGCACTATTATAAATGATATTGCCCCTCAATTATCCCTTATTTTTAACAAATGTATCGAAACCGGTATATTTCCAGATTTGATGAAAAACAGTAAAATAGTTCCTTTGTTTAAAAGTGGCGATAGATTGGATCCCGAAAATTATAGGCCTATCTCGGTTTTACCGACCTTGAGTAAGGTCTTCGAGAAAATCATTTTAAATCAGATTTCAGAGTTTATGTATAGCAGTGGGATCATGCATAGTGAACAATATGGTTTCACCAAAGGCAAATCAACGACTGATGCGGGTGCTGCGCTTCTTAAGCACATTTACGACGCGTGGGAGAAGTCGCAGAATGCAATTGGGGTGTTTTGCGATTTGTCCAAAGCCTTTGATTGTGTGGACCATCGGACGTTACTATGCAAACTAAACCACTACGGTGTACGTAGCGCTGCGCTTGATCTTATTGCCTCTTACCTGAATCAAAGAATCCAGACAGTTTACGTAAATAATTCTAAATCGTCTGGTTCTTACCTAAAGATGGGTGTTCCACGAGGATCTATTCTGGGCCCCTTTTTGTTTTTACTTTATATTAATGACTTGCCCTTTTTTGTTAAGGGTCTGTGTGACATTGTACTCTTTGCTGATGACACCTCGCTTATTTTTAAAGTTGAGCGTGATAGGATTAATTATGACGAAGTAAACAGTACTTTGTCACGAGTCCTGCATTGGTTCGAAATTAATAATTTAGTGTTAAATGCTAAGAAAACTAAATGCGTAGAGTTTACACTTCCTAATGTAAAAAGTAAAAATTGTAACTTGCTCCTTGACAATGAAGTGTTAGAATTGATTGACTCGACAAAATTCTTAGGTTTAACATTAGATAGAAAGCTCCAGTGGAACCCCCATCTCTCAACACTCGCAGCCAAACTCAGCTCCGCCGTCTTTGCAATTAGAAAAGTTAGACAATTAACGGACATAAATACGGCTCGACTTGTTTATTTTAGTTATTTTCACAGTATTTTATCTTACGGTATTTTATTATGGGGCAGTGCTGTCGAAATTAATTCTATATTTATTTTACAAAAAAGAGCTGTGCGGGCTATTTATAACTTAAAAGCTAGAGATTCTCTGAGAGATGTTTTTAAAGAAATAGGTATTCTTACAGTCGCTTCCCAATACATATTTAATAACATTTTATATATACGTCAAAATTTAAATAGTTATATAAAAAACAGTGACAGACACGCGATAAATACGAGAAATAAATACAAACTCGTAACGCCAAAGTTTCGGCTTCAAAAAGTTAATAAATCCTTCATGGGTTTGAGTATACGCATATATAATAAAGTTCCACAAGATATCTTAGACCTTCCATTTCTTAGTTTTAAATCTAAAATCAAAAGTTTATTGTTAAATAAAGCTTATTATAACGTTCAAGAGTTTTTAGTGGATCGAAATATGTGGAACTTAAGTTGTTGAATCATTTGCAGGATTTATATTATATTGTAAGATACATCACCTATTGTTATATTTCTTTTGAAAAGAGCAACTGTTGAGTTTCTGGCCGGCTCTTCTCAACAGAGCAGCATTCCGAGCCGGTGGTAGCTTGCTTACGGACGGACTACACTGACCTTTTTTTGTATTGTAATAATTGACGATTCAAAAGTGCGTGTAAATGCCTACTTGAATAAAGATATTTTGAATTTGAATTTGAACAAAAATGTGTAATTAAATTCACAACGTTGTTTCGTTTAACAAAGAAATCATTTTTTATAATGAAGCTACAATAAAGAAGAGTTCCATTTTAACTATAACTCTGAACTAATATTATTTAAAAAATCATAAGTTCTTTTTTAGAGGTTCAATCTACGTATAGACTTCTTCGTAGGTAGAGTTTTTCATCGCAGCCCTTAAACACCCTCTCGCGTGTCTTTTAGTGATAAAAGACTAATAGTCTGTCAAACTAAAAAGATTACCTTACTGCACGGACTATCCGGTTTATAAGAGTCTGTCGTACAGTGAGTTATTCATATTTGGTGAAACTTTCAAGAATTTTATAGTGTACTGTGTGGAGTAGTAATAAATAAAGATTTAGTATTGATATTTATTAAATCATACTATATATATATATATATATATATATATATATATATATATATATATATATATATATATATACGCAGGTGCAGCAGTGAAACAGTTTATTAATTTAACACGAGCCGAGTCAGACACTTCCAGCTGTTAATAAAACTGTTAATAAAGTTACTATTTGAACAAACATGAATTAATTTATAACTAAAAGACAAGTTAGTATTTTATGTTTTGTATAATATTTTTATAGTTTATTCTTATATTATTTTAACAAAAGTGAAAAGATATTTATATTCTACAAATGTTTTCAAAATTTTTTCACGAATTGGTTAAAAATGTTTGCACAAAAAACTCAAAGTGGTCCAAATACTATAATTAATACTTTAATAATACTTATTTAAAAAAAAGAGTATAATCTTATTTAATCGGTTGCTATTATTTATTATATACAGATAGACAGATAGATCTCCATCTGGTATATGTATATACTATTCAGATACAAATTTACATAATCGAATTTATATCAAGATGTGAATCGCACTGCTTCATCATCTAAGCTAATACAACATACAGACTACCAATGTTACATTATATACATTATACATTAATATTTATGAAGTTTCTTGTCGGTTTCTCCGTGAGTATCCTTTGGAGCCGTGTAACTAGAGTCCGAGGTTACATAAGTAAAAAAAATAATATTTGTGTTAACATGATATACACGAATAATGTATGTTTTGTTTTATTTGTACTGAATATTAAGTCCAATGGAAGGAAAGTAGTAGATCACAGATTAAAATATATTTTATATAGTCTTCTGTTACGGATCAGTCTGTTAAAGATCATCTTAATTTCAGTTTAGTTCAGACGAATGAACTCGTTAAGTTGTTATGAATTAATGTCATAGTAACGTCACGATTCCTTTAATTCCATCAAAATCAAAAATATATTTCATATTTTTATGTCTTTCGTATAACGTAAAAGCTAACCCTTATTTAAAAGTCTGATAAAGATCTATTTATCTGTAACTTCTTTTGTTTTAAGCTAAAATGACCTAATAAATAAATATCTCCTCGAAAAATTTGCAATGCAGCATTTTGCAATGTTAGATTAACACATAGGAGTATGTAAAACTAATATTACTAATAGTCGCGAATGAATAAGAAAACTTTTCTTTTCATAAAAAAAACCCAAACAAATGTCTATAGTTTTCAATTAATTGACTACAGCATCGCATTGTTCTCAATAGTTAAAGATATTACTTCAACTTAAACATCACCTGTTCAATATGGGATACCAACATACGCTGTACTGTTATCAGTCGCCGAAATTAATATTTAATCCACATTTCGTAATTGAACTATTAGCAAAAACATTTGGAGCTTCCTACATTTACACATAATAAATCTGTATCTTATCGCTGTCTATACGTAGAAGATATTTGTAAGAAATCTCTCCTGGAAATCTGTTTAAATGTGCGTTTGTGCGAGCTAATGTGGGGAACGGAATACTTTAGTTTGAATTTTTACCTTAGAATCACATTGTTGTATGGTCGATATATGAACAAAGTTTTCGGTTTAATTTTCTTGTTACCGCTCCTACATAATGTAGCGTTGTATTATATTGAAGGAAATATCCACGATAATGTGATGATTTTTATTGTGATCTCCCCGACTTTATACATGATGACGCACGACTCTCAATAACCGATCAGAGTACGTGGAGATGATGTTATTTTTAGAATTACTTTCAAAAATATATATTTATGCACATGTGTCGATGGTAAAGAGTTTCTTTTGTTTTTTATGATTTTAAAATGATGGAAAGAAAAAGTCATCTGCATCTAGAATTTTGCAAAAAAAATGTTAAGATAGGTACCAAATAAGAGAGCTTCTAAGATATCTCTCTAAAGATTTCGAAAAGCAGATTTTAAGTAGTGTTTTAAAATAAATTAATTTTGTCGAAGATATCAATAATATTTAGTTCGTTCGTCTTAGAACACGTACACTTGTTTTGTTTAATTCAACTCCTCTTGGGTTAAATTAGATTGTAAGTATTAACGACGAAATTGTAAAACTGAAATTTATGCTTTCAATAATAAATAAGTTATTCTTTTGCTAACAAAATGAAGTATGTAAGTATTTTAAATGAAGTATGTAAGTATTTTTATAAAAAATATACAAATAAAATTGAAAAAATTCAATCAAAATTTTTAAAACATTTGCGATTTAGAGGTGCCTCTTCCGACTATTCAGACAGTAAATATCTTGCTAGTGTTACCCCATTTAGTATACGCAGAGGCTTGAGAGATCAATTATTTCTTTACAAAATTGTCCATAATCTTGTTGATTCTAAAAGCTTCCTTAGTAAAATTTTATTTCAATGTCCACATCTTAGTTCAAGAAATCAATAATTATTTTTTGTACCTCGTTGTAGAAATGATTATGCCAAAAATGTGTTTTTCTTTCGTACGTGTAAGAATTATACTAAACACTGTAAAAGTTAAGATATATTCAACATGAAAATTAGTAATTATAAGAAAACTTTGCGTAAATTGTCATAGGCTCTAATATTTCAACTGTTTCATAATTTTGCTTTCTGTTTTATTTTTTGTATTGAGTATCAATTATTTGTTTTCATTTTGACAAGTCATTAAGAGTATCTTTGAGCAGATCATTATTATACACATCTTATTCAAACCTAGCTGGTGCCAGCGGCGTCTGTCCGCCGAACCCTCCTCCGTCTAAATTATGTCAAACGAACATATTTTTAGATTATGACAGAGACGAAGTTTCTTAGCACTCCATAAATTCACCGTGCTTGTACCGGGCCCATCGCATTGCAAGAAGAGGAGCGCAAACAATGCCTGGGACTTGCGACCCAGATGTAGGTTTAAGGGTCCCCTTTACTATCCGCATACACGCTCACCTTCACTGTTCACGCTCCTCGCCCTACCTAAATAAACATCGTAAGAACCTACTAAAGCCGCCTTTGAAATACCTACCAGAAATAAAGTGATGATTGTTCTAGAAAAGCCGAGCTCCTTAAATAAGTTGTAGAGAAATTTTGCTGTTATACCTCTCGCTCCTACTTCTACAGCGTACAAATTAACTATAAATTTATTCCTGATCAGTTCGTTACATAGTTCTTAATACTTGTTAAGCTTAAATGTATGATCTTTGGTTATGTTTGTTTCCCAGGGCACAGTAAGCTCCACAAGTATAACGTCCTTAGTTGTTTTGAGTATAGAAATAAGTCCGACCAAGATGACGAAACACAAACATCCCCGGGGATTTTGTATTGCCTTTTTCATACGTGTCCATAATGAGAGTCCAATCAGGAGATGCGTCCAAGGTGGAATAAGATTTTAGTTTAGATTTCTTGGACGAACCTGCCTTTACGAACTCTACTGATATTTTGGTGGTTGTTATACCCTTCTGTGCTCTTGCTACAGAAAGACTAACCGCTTCTCGTACGATTTCTAATACTTTATCGTGGCAACGCGAGTATTTACCTCTATTTTAAAGTACCCTACAAGCAAGTGTTTCGCCGTTCCTACTGCCTCCCCACAGATGTTGCAAGATTTTTCGGTTGCTCTGTCCCATCTCACTAAGTTACTTTGATCAGGGAGAGTCATTTGGAATGCATTAAGATAAAATTTTAATAATGCTGGGCACCAATCATGAAGCAGGGTGCGCCATCTCAAAACTAGTGGAATACAAAAATCTCCTATAGTCACCCATATATTTTGCAATTTTAGGCTCATCGCGTGCAACCGGTAATTATCATTTACATCTTGCCGCCGAATAAAGGATTTTATTATTTCTATGTCTTGTTCCTTCCTACTTGATCCTAGCCCGGCTTTATTTGTTTGAGCACCTATCATAAATTGTTTATGGAATTGAAGTCGTGACTTAGACTTCAGTAGTTATTTACAAATACATTTGTACATTCATAGATAACTTGAGTAAATTAAAATAATTTCAACTTTTAAGTTAAGTTTTAATATTATAATTAACTAACCAATATTATTAAAAAACATATCAACAGTTTTATTAAATGCAATGCAATGAAGTAGAAATGATACCTTAAATAATGTTTCATTCCAATTTTAAGTTTTCACATATACATTGTAACATTATAGATTCCAAATACATATGTTCACAGTACATGAGTGGGGCTGGGAACCTCCAGGTAGCTCCAGTACCAGCTGGGTCGTAGTTAGTGAGGACAAGAAACAAGTGACATTCCACCCCTTCTTCAGCACTGGCACTGCTGCAGCCGAGGGAGCCATCCCTTTACATCACAGTTACCATTATCACTGGGAAGTCAGTCAGATACTTACAGAGACATATGGCGCAGATATTGTAAGTAAATTTTCTTATCTGTTTAATGTATACTGAATATATTTTTGTACCTAAATATTTGGTTATATTTAAGTCATGTATTGTCATAACAAAATTGATACTTATGATGTATATTTATTAGACAATCCCAGTAAGTGACATATTAGAAGTAAGTGGTTAAGTTTACATTAATATATATACTTATTACAGTCTCTCTGAGTTATATTATAGCAGCTCTAAAGCTTCTATACATTTTCCATTTGAAATAAAATGTATATTTTTTTACTAAAAAGTATCATATGTTTTATTTCTTGTTCAAATAATCAAATAACTTAAAGAGATGTAAAAATTAAGAAATGTCACGAGATGATTACCTCTAAATGATTTTCTAATTGTTACTGCAATGGTACAGCATTGCTGAGATATAAATGACTTTACATTTTTAATATCAATGTGATCTCAACCCACTGCTCGTTGCTGGTTGTTAGTAACTCATTAAACAAGTTGTTATTTTAATTATATACAACATTATATGGAGATTGTTATTAATTTTGGCTATAAATGATCTGTAGCTATTTAACTAAATGACTCACTTAATATTGATGTTTGTGAAATAGTGATGATAATAAAGTAATACCCAGTTGAGTTTACTGTGTGGTTCTTCTCAGAGCAGTGCACGTTTGGAACACTCGTAGTCTTATTTCATTTAAGTTCCATACATATAGACCAAAAACATACCTGTATTTTTAATAGGCATTCTAACTAAATATTCCTAAAGTCAAAATATTTGTATAAATTAGTTATTTATCTGGATTGTATTGAGTATTAGCGAAATCAGTTTGATGTCTTTTAATGTACAATTCTTAGTCTAATTCAATATTTATTGATACCCATTTGTCTTGTATTAATTATTATCTAAAGTTATTGTTATTGTAATTAAACTGAATAAATGTTCTCAGATGGTAGGTCTAGCAACTAACAAAGTAAGCTCAAGCGACTCCCAGGTCAAGTTCGCGTCTCTCCTGGGTCGCGAGGGGCGCGGTGCGACACGACGCGACAGTCGCACGCGACTCCGCCGGCTTCTGTCGCGGAAGCATCGTCGGCGTCGCGTTGATATGTGTCATGGGACCTTGGAGTTCTATATGAATAGAGAACCTCAAGGTTTTGTATTTAACATTTTTTTTTTGATATTGAAATTTTCTTAAACTATCTTTTTTGTTCAATAAACCCGGAAATATTCATAGTACACTGTCACAACAAACTGAGACCTTTTAAGTTGGAAAAACTTTTTATTAAAAATGTTTCATCATCAACATCTTCCTGCCCTTATCCCATTTTGGGGTCGGCACAGTATGTTTTTCCTTCCATACTCTCCTGTTACTCGTCATCTCTGTACACACTCCCTTCTTCTCCACATCGTCTTTCACGCTATCCATCCATCTTTTCTTCGGCCGTCCTCTACCTGTCCATCCCTCCACTACCATACCTAGTACTCTTTTGGTCACGTGCCTTTCATCCCTCATAACATGCCCATACCATGACAGACGGCTACCTCTAATTTTTTCTGTCACTGGCGCTACTCCAAAGCTTCCCCTATTATACTCATTTCTTATTCTATCTTCTTCTTGTCACCCCACACATACATGTTAACATTCGCATCTCCGTTACATGCTAACGCTTTTCATCCATCACCTTCATCGCCCAGCACTCAGATCCATACATAACGACAGGTCTAATGATGTTTTTATAAATTCTCCCCTTTAGTCTAAGGGGAATTCGGGCATCACATGTCGTCCCAGTGACTTGTCGCCATTTCATCCATCCCGTGTTGATTCTGTGCTTTACGTCCCGGTCAATATTGCCATCGCTTTGAATCAGAGAACCAAGATAGCGAAACTCCGAGCAGATTGGTAACGGTACTCCGTCGAACAAAATAGGAATAAAACCGGAGACACCGCCGAAATCGCAGAAAATGTGCTCTGTTTTAGTTCTGCTCACTTTCAGGGCGACACTCTCCAGGTTTTGTTGCCATTTTACCAGTCGACTCTGCATCTCAATTCCATCCTCGCCGACAAGAACAATATCATCATCAAAAAGCACGCACCAGGGTGCCTCTTCCTGTATGTCCAATGACAATGTCCAGAGCATCCATTATCAACAAGAAGAGGTAGGGACTCAGAGCCGACCCTTGATGCAAACCTACTGCCACATTGAGCTTGTCGGTGTTTCCAGCAACCGACCGGACTTGTGTACTAGATCTACTGTACATTGCACGAACCAACTCCACATACTTCCCAGGTATACCCTTCTCTTTCAAAGCTCACCATATCACATTACGGGGAACCAGGTCGTATGCCTTCTCGAGATCAACGAACATCATGTGCCAGTTCTTGTGGGCTCGTCTGTATTTCTCACACAACTGACGAAGAGCGAATACAGCATCCGTCGTACCCCGACCAGCCATAAAACTGAACTGGTTCTCCGAAACATCACTCTCGTCTCGCATCCTTTTCTCTATCACTTTCTCCCACACTTTCATAGTATGTGCCATGAGCTTTATACCAAGACAACTGTTGCAGTCTTGTACATCATCTTTATTTTTATAAATGGGCGCTCTGTCACTATTGCACCATATGAAAAATAAAGTCAGACACTTATACCCATATTCATTTAAAACCTTCCATACCTCCACTGGTATCGCATCCGGCCCTACAGCTTTTCCATTCTTCATACCTTGCACAACCGCTTTCACTTCATCATCGGTCACTTCTTTCATTAATCTTTTATTTACCGGCTGGTTTTTCAAAACTCCACTCCATTCATTTTCTTCATTCATCAATGTTTCAAAATATACCTACCATCTCTTTTTTTATATCCTCATCTCTCATCAACACCTTTCCAGTATCATCTTTTATGCATTTTACATGTATGACATGTCTAGCATACTTCTCCCTATGCTTTGTTATCCGGTAGAGTTCCTTTTGACCTGCAGGTAACTTTAGCGACATATATAACTCCTCTTGCACCTCAGCTCTAGCAATGACTACAGCTACTTTCGCTCTCTTCTTACATCTTTTATATAACATTTTCTTTCGGTACTTCCTGCCATTGCTTAAACGTATCTTTCTTCTCTTTCAGAACCTTTTGCACATCTCCATTCCACCACCACGTTTCCTTATTTATCACACCTTTTCCTTTCATTTCGCCTAATACATCCTTTGCCACAGTTTTTATCTATCCCGCCATTTCGTTCCAACTATCGTTCAAGGATTTTTCTTCTACACTACTCATATTTATAATTTCATCTGTCACTCTTTTTTTTTAATTTACTCGCACATTCTTCCTTCTCTAACAAATACCATTTTATTTCAGGTGGGGGTCGTTTCTTGAACATATTTGTACGGACTACATGTTTAATTTCCATAATGAGGAGCCTATGCTGTGAGACTACACTTTCGCCCGGCAGTACCTTGCAGTTTTTGACGCAATTGATTTTATTTCTTCTTATTAAGTAATAATCAATCTGCGTCTTATGGCGGCCACTTTTGTATTTAATTAAGTGTTCTTCCCTCTTTTTGAACCAAGTGTTGGATATGGCCAAATCGGAGGCTAGCGCGGCCTCCAGCAAGGCCTCACCCTCGTCATTACGGTGACCGAAACCCCAACCACCATGTACTCTTTCATAACCGTCATTCATACATCCCACATGCCCATTAAAATCACCCCACACATATATCTGCTCATTGTCCGGAACATCCATCATCCAGAAGCAAAATCTTCCCAAAACTCTTTCATCCTATCATCACATCCGGTTTGAGGAGCATACACACTTAATACATAAATGATTAAACCTTCTAAAATCATTTTCACAGCAATGATTCTATCACTCACCCTGTTCACCCCCGTCACACACCCTTATAATTTTTAATCAAGCATAATTCCAACACCATTCTTTTTTCCATAATTTCCGCAATAATGAAACTTGTATCCCTCACCAATCTCTCTCGCTTTTGATCCCTTCCATTTCGTTTCCTGTAAACATGCTACATTTCTTCGTCTTCTCTTCAACACATCCGTAATTTCTCTGCCTCTTCCAGTCATTGTACCAACATTCCAACTTCCAAATCTCAGTTTTACATCCCTTTGTTCCCGGGCTAGCTTCTCGCGTGGCACCGGTATTACCATACTGCTTTAAAGATTTGGCTTTGTTTTACGGCCGGCTGCCTGCCTGACGCCAACCCTCCTTGGAAAAAATAATTAAACTTGATTACAAAAAAAAAAGTTTGTTTTTCAAAAATAAGAATTGCAAATATTGAAAGTACATATAACACATTTAACAGTAGTGTGTACGTCCTTTTAACCTCTCGATAAATATAATTAATATTAGAAATACGATAAATATCAGAATAATTGATAAACTATCACAAAGGTCAAATGGGGATTAGTATTGACAGTGAACTAGCGGAATGGTTTTTAATTATCTTCAAAAACATTTCACTATTACGGAGACACGGGCGATATGTCTGTGCAAAAATAAAATATCCGTTTCGAAGTAAAAGAAAGATATAAAAAAATCGATTACCGTTAAAAAAAAACAGAAAAACGGTCTTCCAGACTTAAAACTTTTGTATGAAGAGAGATCGCTCTATATCATAAAATAATTAAATCTATGCAAACAATATGTCAATAAGTAGAGAGAGAGAAAGAAAATATTATAGTCCAGATTATAGATAAGTCTGATTAATTCATTCAACTTAATATCTAAAAATTCAACCCTAGTCTAAGACTACAGTTAGACCTAGATGAATGTAAGACCATTGTTTGTGATAACTTACGTTAAACCATGAACTAATTCAGACCCTCGATTAGTCATATGGGTCCATTTCGTTAACCAATTACGAACGCACTGTTTGATCCCTGAAATAGTGAGATAAAAAGTAACTACAAATTACATTACACTAAGTGGAGAAAAAGGACCTTGTGTTATTAGTTATAAGGTCCTTTTGGCGATGGGAGCTGTTCCACTAGACAGAGTAGGAGATGAGCGAGGTGGTAGTGTCCAACTCTAGGTCACTAACAGCCTTTTCATTACGAGATCTCATTAGGCTAATTGACTTAGTGCTTGATAGATTGAATCATAAAATGGTTGCCATGTTGCCATGAGAATAATTTCAAATCATAATTTTCACCGTCTCATACAATACTCAGATTTGAAACAATGTCATACATAGAGTGGTCTTAAGTCAAAGTGAAAGATCATCAAGATAAGTATCATTTAGATATCAATCTATAACTATTTTTGTTCCTGTTTCGGCAATATATGAAACCCACTAGTACCAAAATGGTCTAACGATGTAAGTGCTGTAATGTATACTTTGCTCCATTTCCTCCCAATGTACATAGAATGTCATGTCTGTACCGCCCTCCCCACCGTACATAAAATATCACATTCCAGGAGTATCGTTCTACAACCTGCGCTGCCATGGTGCCCTGTACCCCACGGTGTGTTCGACGGCGGCACGGTCCTCCATGCGGCTTATATACGCGGGCACGTGGCGCTCCTCACTACTCGTGGATGTTGCCAAGATCCTGGCTGCCTTAGTGAAGAAGACTCAGGTGAGGCTGCCCTTGTTCATTTTGTATACTTGTAGATCTCAGATCTGGTTAACTCTTCCTTCTGAAGGTAAGTCCAATTATCTTTCATTAGGTCATTATTAATTCATAATTAATAACAAGCAGAAACCCTTTATCTTTCTTTCTCGTAAATGCGTGGTGAGAGCGTTACGAAAAGTGTTATTTTTCTAGCGTTACGCAAACGGTGATTTCTTTATTATTGAAGTAAAATATCTTTACGCTCGATTGAATATTAATTTATGTATGAAAACCGATAATAAATTTAAATATTTGTAGAAAATTATTATATGTATATACTTGTATTCTAGATACATAGTACATACATACATACAAATATATATATATATATATATATTTTATTTAAAGATTTTATTAAATATACAAAAGAACGCAAACATTGCTAAGACTTAATGGTATATGACTATGTATTTTGTTATTAATAACAAACTGTTCGTTTCATTATACATCTATCTATCTATCACACGCACGGACTGATAAATGAAACAAGTGTGCACTGTCCAAGGGTCATCTCACTGACTCATTTATTACACATAATGAAAATATAAGTAAAAGTATGAAGTTTGAAAATACGTGTTTCATTATTGTTTTCAATGTCGTGGATATCTATGTTTGTAGATAGATAAGCAACACGACCACACAGACAGACAGTTAAAAGCAATCTCCAACAGACAGCCTTCAGTAACGAGTAGGGGATAGTGCTAATGTGAAGAAATAACGCTTAAAATAAGTAAGAATAAGAATGTAATAAATTATTCTATTAATTTTTTATCATGCAGACAGTACACGTACTAATAAATAGATAATCTTTTCTTTAGGTGATATTCCAGTGAGGTTTGAGATATTGCTTATAACAGGGTTGTGTTTGATACTTTATTATACAACAAAATAATAAGCACAAATAAATAATGCACAACAATATCCCATGAATAAATAAGTTTTTATTTTTTTCTTAAAATTAACTATAAAAATTTGGTAACCCTTGGTTGGTCGGTTAAAAGATGGCCGCAGCTTCTAACAAAGCTAATAAATAAATAAATGTAAAGATAATTGTAATATTATATTGAAAATCTTATAAAACTAATAATAAGAAATTGTACTCACAAAATAATCTTTTATTATATATATAAATAATCTTTTTTTTATCTGTTGAATACCTTCTGATGAAGTAAATAGGGAGTAACATCCATTTCATTCATCTGTGTGTTTTATTATTTCAAGGTTGTAAAGAAAGAGAGACTTTGTACAGCGAGTCGCTTGTTCTGGGCCCTGTGAAGATGCCCGCTGATGTTGTAAGTTCTTTATATTTTTTTCACTTTTTTTGTATATATTTTTACAAATTTCTGTCAGTATATACAATTTTAAATTTGTTTACCATTAAATCAATGTATATTTTTATAGTTATGTGAAAGGAAAACTGATTTGGTACAACCGCGTGTTAAAACTAGTGTAAATATATAATTATGTCATCGCTCGTGTCTAAACGGCCTTTATCATTGTTTAAGTCAAGCAAAAGTGATTAAGTATTTGGTATCAGTTGTTTATACTTATGGAGTTTTACCATTACAATGGTCATTTTCACTTATAACTTCTGTAAAGTAGCTTACGAGAGAGTGAGATGGATATAGAGTATCAGGAGTATTATCATAAATGTGAAGGTTTTATTAAGTAGCAGTAGTTTTATAAGTTTCATTATTTAATACTTTAATGTATAATATTTGTATTTTTATATAAAGCTGCTTATATTATGTTAAAAACTTACCTCAACTAACGATTTTACAAAAGTATCAACGCCATCTATCGTAAGTTTTGAAAAATAATTTAACTATTATGGAGGCATAACTTTAGTTTAAAGATTGATCAATAGATGGCGCCATAACGGCGGTGGACCATGTGTATTATATCTCATTCTCTATACATTTATGTGTTTGTTTCTGAAGGAGTTACTTCAAAGGATTGTATATATTGTAGATATAATAGTTAAAACATGGATAATGATTTTTTAATCACAACCTTACCTACCTTACATTGTAACCTTACATTGATAATATATTAAAAACTTTGCCGGCAGAAGTTAATTGTATAATATTCATACCTTATTTAACTTAAATACAATATTTATGTTAGAAATAATAAATATACTTTTAAAAATATCATAGAAATATTAAACCATCTTTTTTATTTATTTTTGGAGGGGAACGTGATATTCAATCATTAGATATACTACAATAAAAGATGTATAAGATATTGTTATGTAATTTAGTGATATCAAGTACAGTCAGCACCAAACTAGTCAATACTTCCAAAATATACAACACGGCTTCACTAGAATACAAACTTAACATGTGTAATACAGAATTAAATGAATATTAAATACTTAAGTGTGAAGCTTCTGAAAGCTTTGATACAAAAGCCTGGTGCTATGGAGTTCATGGGCATAGGTATAGTTAATCAGGACCCAATGTCACCAGAACGAAAATCCTTTATAGATATCTGATGATGATGATGACGACGACGATGATGATGATGATGATAGTGATAGTGATGTACCTTCACACTTCAGTGACTATGTTAGGAACACTGTTAACTAAAATCTTTGATCGGATCCAGATGGAAGCAACACGCATCTAATTCTAACATATATTTCTTGTACTAGACCAATGTGTAAGCTAAGTGTGCTGCTGTTTTGGAGATTTGCATCTGGACTCTTCTAATAATTTTTGTACAAAAACTACTTATTTTAGTTTTATCCTTGATTTACATTATGTTCGCAGACGCTGTGCACCGGTGTGAAGAGACGACACCGGCAGATGAGATAGCCACGGGACAGAATATCTCATCTCCTCTGATATTTTGAGACTGGCACCGAGACTAAAGTTGATAAGAATTGTTACGAGATTGTCAAAAGGTTATTGAGACTAAGTGAGGGAGTTAAGTGTTGCCTTAAAAAGACGAAATGTTGACAAATAAAATGTTTCCTAATTTTATGTTATGATAATGACTGAAAAAAATCTGTCGCTGTCAAATAACATTCTAATAATTGAATTCAAGCCTGTTTGCGACAGAATCATTACAGTAAAAATGATTTGACAGCTCAGTGAAGTGTAGTAATTGGTCAATTAATTAACATAATTTATGTCCTCTGATTGGTTGATGTCTGATTGTATATCACGAAATCAACCAATCAATCGAGTGTATGGTAACTAACCAATTTGTAATAATTTTTAATCACAATAGTGACACTACACAAGATGGCGCTCTTGACACATTCGTGTAATGGTCTTCACCTCATAGATACAGGTATTGAATGAGTGACACTGTTGTCTATGCATTGCTGCGGGATGCCAGGGCCGGGGTCGCTATAAACATTGTTTTTTATTAAACACTGTTCACAAACCTGCCAAAAAGAAGTCATCAGCATTTAGATGTAGTATACACTCGCGTTCTAAACCAACCTTTGGATAATTAACTCATCAACTACGTTCTGTTCCAGATGACTTTGTCTTCTTGAAGTTTGTTTACGAGTCAATGAAACGGGCTGATAATGTCGCAATTGCGATTATCATAATTTACATTTAATTTTATTGTTTTATTAAACCGGATTCTCAACTTCATATTGTTTTTAGATAATTATGAATCTCAATTAGTGTTACTGTTAATTGTTATTATTTAATTATTTCCTATCACTTTGACGTTCTTGGACAATACCATTTATTTATCATTCATTCAACATTCAACATTCGTTATGGTTAAGAAATTAAACCGAGTCTTAAAAGAATGAGAAATAGATCACGTAGTAGGTACTTAATACAGGGTGGGCCAAAAATTTTTGCACTTTCGAAACATGTCTAGAAATAAAAGTACAAATGTTATTTTGTTTATGATTTATTTAACGTAATTATCATTTATTAAAATTTATTTTTTAAAAATGACATCGTCGAGATGTGCTCCGTCTCGTCGTTGGCACTCCTGCAATCGACTACGTAAACTTTGGAAAACTCGTTGACACATGCTGCGAGGAATCGTGGCTATCTCCTCGTGGATGTTTTCTTTTAATTGGGATATGGTCGTCGGTTTATTAAGGTATAGTCGACTCTTCAGATATCCCCATAAGAAAAAATCGCAAGGTGTAAGGTCCGGGCTTCTGGGAGGCCATGGGATATCACCTCTGCGAGAAATCAATTTGTTACAACACTGTGGAAACATTTCTTTGACCACCGGTAAAGTCACGTTTGATGTATGGCATGTTGCTTCATCTTGTTGCATCCAAGTCCGGCTATTGTATCCTTCAAATTTGTGGTGTCAAAAACTCACGTATTCCACTGAGTTCACAGTTACGTTATTTCCTTGATTATTTTCAAAGAAGTATGGACCGATTATGCCCTTTGCGGATATGGCAGCCCACACTGTCGTTTTTGGTGAATGAAGAGGCGTTTGGTGTTTATAGTGAAGGTTTTCCGTGCTCCAATATCGACAATTATGTTTATTTACGTGACCATTAATGTGAAAATGGGCCTCATCCGTAAACAATACATTCTCAAGGCTAGAGAATCGCTCCAGTATAGTGTCAGCAAATAACTTGCGTTGAATGTAATCGTTTGGTTTCATCTCCTGTACAATTTGAAGCTTATATGGGTGCAGTTTAAGGTCCAAATGCAAGATTCGCCCCAGACTAGTTCTTGGTATAGCAAGAGCCGCCGACCGCTTCCGCGTAGATGATTCTGGATCGTCCCTTACAGAAATTTCAACCTCCCGAATGTTCTCTTCGCTTCTTCTTGAACGTGGTCGCCCAGTTTGTTTAATATTCGTTGTCGATCCCATTTGCTCAAACTTTTTAACCCAAGCTTTAATTAAATTAACACTTGGACACTCACTTACACGTTGTAATCCGTATTCAACTCTAAAGAGGCGTCGTACAGTAACGTAGGAATCGTTGTTTTTGTAAAATTGTTTTACGCAAAAAGCACGCTGTTGTCCCGTGAAGCGCTCCATCGTGACTAAAATTGCATTAAGCGACGCACAATTCCCCGCCACCCGCGCGCCCCTTGCTCTCAGGGTTTTGGAGAAATCAAGTGTTGCTATTTGCAAAAATTTTTGGCCCACCCTGTACTTCTGCTTCCGCAGTTCTATACACAAGAGCTAGCAAGAGAAGAAACACTAACCTAACCTTGTCTCCCATCGTTACATATATATATATATATATATATATATATATATATATATATATATATATGTGTGTGTGTATATATATACATATATAACAAATAAGAACAAAGAAAATCTGTTAAACTATTATTTAGTGCTTAGTACATGGCAAAGGTTTCAGAATAAAATTGATTTTTAAATTTATATGTTTGTTTGATTCGCATCAATCAATCAATCAATCAATATTATCTATAGAAATATATATATCTTATACTTAAAAGATAATCATGTGTAAAATTGTCTTAGTTTTTATTGTTTGTAACATCGAATATTATTCTTAGGTATTAATAAAAATATTATCATTGCTATGAAGTACCAAAGGGTTCAGATATCCGATAGGTCCGAGTGCTGTGCGAGAGGACTAATTCTGAATTAATTCATTGTTCGTTTGTCCTTCATCTATTTGGTGTCAATATAAAACATGTACCTATGTTGATTATTGTAATTATATCATTAAATAAAAAGTAGATAATAAAAGATTTTGAAGAAGAAAATTTACCAAAATTAAAAATAATTATGGTACCAATACTATAAGTTACACACACAAGTACAATAAATCCAATACCAAATCACAGCTACAAGTTATCGGTAACCAGTGACAAAATATCTTTTCCATATATATATATAAAATGTCTTTTACATATATATATATCTAGCTATATATTTAACCTCTTGGTCACTGAAAGTTTAAACTTTCTACATTTTTTGCAAAGGAGTTATAGAGGTTTGAAAATGTTTCGAATCGCTTCGAGAAAGGTTTACGGCGGAAAGAGTAAGGCCGCGTGTTTTTGCTCGACCTGGCGCAGGCACTTCCGGGCCTTCAGATACAGTGTGAACGAAACTGGGAGTGAATATACTATTGTATATTATTACCCATTAGAGGCTAAAGCAACAGTTTAGATTTA
>OU911059.1:815694-990657 GCA_918358695.1 Melinaea menophilus ssp. n. AW-2005
GATATAGAACGTGCAAAATGTTTGTTGTTCTAATCTATAAAACGATAAAGCGAAAAAGAACAATGGCAGCTTTCCATAATATTGCATAAGTTTAATAATAAAAAATGTTTTTTTTAGAAAGCCACAAAAAAAAGATATTAAGTTTTGGTTTAATAATAATTTGAGGTTACCTGTCAATACTAGTTGTCACTGGTTGTAGGTACAGTCTATACAAACAAAAAAATACGTAAGAGATTTCTTAAATGATGTTTTAAATATTAGTTATTAGTTTAGTAAAGGGTTAGAATAAGTCTTGAACGGATTTTATCGCCTTTGTTAACGCGAATATATATTTGCAATGAATAATATTTGTCTAAATATAAGAAAACCGATCTTTCTTCTTTGCAAATGTTTCTGATAGCTGTCTCTATTAACTAAGCTTCAACATCTAACATTCCACTACTGGTCATAGGCTTCTTTCACCAGATAGGAAAAGAATCGCAGCTTAATCCGCCGATGGTCCAATGCGTGCTAGCAAATTACCTACTATCGAACCCGCGAACACCATCGTGTAGGCAGCGCCGATCGACAAGCGCACCGCTATTCTATAGCGATCATATAGTATAGTATACAGGTGAAAAAAATATATTTTTTAGAAAAATGTAGTTGTACATTTATTTAGATAAGGATAATATAGGACTGACATATGTATAAAAGTCTATAAATAAAGAAAAATAAAAAATAAATATAGGTATTTATAGTAAAAATAAAACAAGATGGTATTTTAATTACATAATATTTTAAACACTGCCTTTCAATATTATTGCAAAGAGGCAGTGATTACAAGTATTGGCGGCTCTCCTGTAATCTGGTAATGCTATAGTTCCATTCTCTTTATTCTGAATGCCTGATGGCCTGACAATATCTTGCTCATGCGGATCTTCATGAGATTGGTGGTCCTCCAAAGATATGCCAACTTTGGCATTGAGATATACTCCACAACAGTGGGCTCGTTAGGTGGCTCAGTATGTGAGGCATCATCATCTCCATGTTGAATGGTTTCTTCAACTCTTAATTCATTAAGGCGATTCATGTGTAGGACCTCTCTTTTGGTTCACAACCAACAGGCATAGCATACATTGTCTGAAGTTGTTACCTGGCAAAAATATAAGAAATCTTTCTGATAAGTAAATAATAAATCTTTAAATATATAAAACACATATATCTAGGATTAATGTTATTCATATATTGATAAATCTTTAGCATATAAAACACATATATCTAGAATTAATGTTATTCAGGGTAAATTAAACTTATAATATAAATGTATTTATGGAAGTTTCACAATCTAAATAATTGTAAAAGGATTAGATATTCAAATAAATAAAATCAAACAAATATTTTAAGAGAATAAAACCTATAAGTTCAATGTCTATAGAAAACATAAAAATAATAGCATAAAACAGAACTTAAACTAAGATGTACACACCTGTTGTGGTTCCTTATGGCATTTAATTATTTCTATCATCTGCCGTTGTAGTTCAGAGGGATTATCTCATAATATTTTCTCATTTTGCCTTTGTATGAGAGAACATCTGCATAAAAACAAAAAAAAAAAAAACCACAAACCGATTCCTTGGAAAAACAAGGCCAAGTACCTAGGAGTGACGCTGGACAAACAGCTAATAATATTCACTTCACATATCGAGGACATTCGCAACAGAGCGGCCTTTATCCTAGGGCGACTTTATCCCCTGTTAGGCAAGCGGAGTAAAATGTCCCTTAGAAATAAGGTCACACTTTACAAAGCCTGCATACGCTCCGTCATGTCCTATGCAAGCGTTGCCTTCGCTCACGCGAACCTGACGCCCCTTCAGGTGCTTCAGAACAGATTCATGCGGCTCGCCACTGAGGCACCGTGGTTTATGCGTAATATCGACTTGCACAGAGACTTAGACCTACCGACGATCGCACAGTATTTCAAGGGGCTCTCCAAAACCTACTTTGACAATGCTGTGGGACATCCAAACCCGCTGGTGGTTAAGGCCACAGGATACACGGCCCGTAAGACTCCTAAAGTCAGAAAGAGAAGATCCAAGTCGGTACTTTTCGATCCGGACGACGCGATTACGTTAGGGAACGCTACGTAAAAGCGGCAAAGCGAACATAAATACTACACATACACACACACACAGCGTCTTCGCCGGCGAAGACGAGGCCCCCATCCAAGCACGTTACTCCGGCGTTCTGCCGCCGGAGGACGTTAGTGTCAAATCCTAACCCATATCCAACCCTCGCTTCCCACCTAACGGCGTCCTGAGCCGTGGTCCGAGCCTCCCTCGAGGGAGGCGCCCTCAGGACGCGCGTTCCCCTGGGGCCCTTCAGGCCCCCCTTTTTCAAGGGCGGGTCTCTGCACCCGTCCATTAAACCGGTGACGCTGTCATGGCCAGTAGGGCTAACAGCAGAGGCACACAAAATAAAAAATAAAAAATAAAATAAAAATAAAAACAAACATTGGTATGACCACGCTGACTTAGTGTCGGTCCACCATGTGGTTCATTACCAGTATTCTGTTGAAGATTCTGATTTACGGCATCTATTAAAAGTTTCCAACATGCTTCACAAACATAATCCTCATCAGTTATCTGAAAGTAATTTGTAATAAGTGTTAGCGCATTACAACAAACTATGTTTGAAAGTATAAATAACGAGTTAATTTAATATAATTTAGAGATAAACATGGGCAATAGCGTTTTTAAGAACTTCCGATTTTTGGGATAAATCCAGTTGCAGAGCATCGTACACAATTGTGTTTTGTTCTAAAATCCGATATCGGCGAAGAGTATTCACGCAAATATTACAATTCACGCACAATATGATATCCATGATAAAAGAACACTCAGAACAGAAAGACAATCGAAATCTGTTAAGGCGTCCGAGAATAAATAGTTGCACAGAAGTCGCGATGACAGCGTAAAACTAAATAAGTAAATAGACCACGCAAAGCTAGTTAAAATGGCTTTCAATAGTGTCAAAGTCAGTCAAACTATTAGTCAGTTGTCAGTCATTTAAATTGCCCTGTAATAATATATTTGATAAATCTTATAGTTAAATACATACAACAAAGGCAAATATTTAGTTACTTTATTATGTAGCAATTACAACAAAGAAAAATTAATATTGCTATTTATCATTCTAAATAGTTTTTTTTATTTTTTTATTGTATTAAACCGGAAAAATATAGAAGAACAGAAATTAGAAGCTTATTAAATAAAAGTTTTTTTCGCGGCTTACCCACGTAAATCTAACACCGTGTAAAAAACGACTAAATAATACAATTAAGTTTCGCTTTTGTCTTGTTTTTAGACGCGTCGTAAAACGTTCAGGTAAACAATTGCCATTGTTCTTTATCGGAAGAGAACGTACGAATTGGGACATGTACGATATAATTGCATTTTTCAAAAAGACTGACCCCGATGAAACTCCGGTTTTTGTTGCAAAGGAATTGCATAAACTACCTCCTTTGATCACCTATATGCAACAGGGTTGTTAAAGGATATTAGTCTAAGGAAGAAAGAAATAAAAACAAGACATTAAAAAACTATCGGTTCATACCACATATGACTGTTACATGAATAAAAATCGTGGCGGTAGTTGTGCTACCTATAGTTATTAGCGGGCCTACTACTACTACCGCACATTGCAGAAATTAATATTACTTCGATAAGTGGAGACCACTCAAACAAAAGCAAGTCACCTGATAGGGGCGATCTTATCTCGTCTTTGTCGCACACCCAAGCCGCTCAGCATTCCGTCCCACTCGTCTAAACGCATAACGAAAAGGAAGCTAGACTCGCACCGGCCTCGAACCGCGGTTTCGAACAATGACACACAAGCTTTTACGCAAGATGGCCTCACCGTTCCGGGCGGCACTGCGGTTTCGAACAAAGATGAACGACCGTTTACATATGACGGCCTCAGAACCGCGGCCGTAAGTGCAGGGGTGCGTCATCAGGGAGTGCTGTCGGCGAAACCCACGAGGGTGGAGACATTGGCTGGTATCGTAGAAGTTGGCGGGCTTTGGAAGAAAGAGAAGCGAAATCGTGAGTGGGAGTTAGTGTAAAGGAAAAGACGGAAATCCTTTTAGTACATTTGAAGGTAAAGTACCTACTAATGAAAAATTTAAAGCGGCGGATGTTAAAATTTCGTTATTTATAAACAACGTATCAAAGGAAACTACGGAAAGTGACATAACTAATTATATTTTTGATAGACAATAAATGTAAAGACGCCTAGTGAATACAACGCGTATAAAATTGACATTCTGAAAATTAAGGTAGCCGTCTTAAGGATAATTTTTGGCCGGAGGGTATTACATTCCGAAAATTTATTGACTTTAAGAAGAAAAAAGATGAAGGACACACTAATAAATATTAATAATACGGAAACATGTACCGTATGGTAACTTTCAATTGTAAGTCAATTCAAAGATCAATAGACGGAGTAAGAAAGTTATGTCGGAGTGCTGATAATGTCGCTCTGCAGGAAACTTGGTTATTTCCCCATGAACTGCCTTTCTTGGGAACGGTTATTTCGGCAGGACAGGAGCATCGTCTATAGACACGGGTGCTGGTCTTATCTCGGGACGTGTCTATGGGGGAGAAGCGCTTCTGTGGAGATCTAGTGTTTTTCCGTGCGTGTCTATGGTTGAGTGTTCTAACCCTCGCATTTGCGCTATCAAGATATCCCTTAGCAATAAATCTATAGTTGTATGTAGAGTATATATGCCAAGCGATAGTCGTGAAAACCTGGCGGAATTCACGGATTGTCTTAGTGCGCTTAGTGCAATTAGTGACGAGTGTGCTGTGGAGTCAGTTTTTAAGCTTCGTGATTACAAGTACTAGGTCACGCAAGCGGGGTCGTGAGCTGAGCTAACTTTTGCTCTGTGCACGGCAGGCTATTTACTACGATGTTCTTTAGCTTAGTCCTTACAATCGCTAAATGACAAATTACAAGAGTTAAATGGAAATATAGAATATTATCAATAAATCATTTGCCAAACATGTCAAGCTTGATATTCGTTTCCGGTCTTTAAATGGAAAATTTTCTACAGAATTGCTTATAACCCTTCTTTTCGTAATGACATCACGCTGAAACAATCAGGTCCACTGCGATACTATTGATACAGTAGAAAGCATTAGACCTCCTTGGGGATAAAACCTGTTGCTGTTGCTGCTTCGCGTCGTACAATGATTATTTGCAGATCTGCAAATCGTTGGGGAAGTACAGTTGCCATCGTTTGAATTTCTTGTTCGACGTTAAAAATATGTCCAGCATAACGAAACTGTCCGGGCCCACCGCTGGCCCTGAGCCGATACACTCGCGTAATTGATGGTATGCGTGCAATGAGCATAGTTTCGATCTGTGTCAGCCCTTGTAATTGTGGTGGCACTGCCCCAGGATCCATAAAATTTTCTATGGTGAACATTTCTGATGTTCCAATGGAATAGCATGCAGAGCAAGTATAGGGAACTCCTGCTTCTTTTAAATCGGTTCTTGAACATTTGAACAGGAAACGTATGCCAATTTTTCGAACTCTTTATTGAATCGACGCTTATTTGCTGCGATATTAGGAAGCGTGATATGTGTGGCTGCACTATCTCGATACTGTTGTGAACGGCCAGAAGTTGCTGTGTATCGCGATATGCCACTTGCACGCCGTCTGCCTCTTCCTCTGCCTCGTCCACGATCCATTTTATGATAATGGGATGATATAATAATTCGTGACAGATGAGTTAAGGAGACGTAAAGTGTCATAGGAACTAATGACGTCTCGCTCACAATCTCACGGAACGCTATCTGCCTCTCACTCATATTACTTACCGTGAGCAATGTAAACTATTTTAATCATATTAGTAAAGATTTAAGATGACATTTTTACTATGTGGTAACGAATAAAATGGTTGCCTATTCAAATTGTGGTTGTTAACAATATTAATTGTTATTGTATAGAATATGTATTCTTCGAAACCTGATCAGAAGTGGCTTTTTTAAAAAAAAAGAACCGCACGTGACGTGCTTAACAATCAAATTATTTATTTACAACATTCACAGTACACAAGTAGGAAATAAATGAATCTAACACAGAAAAAGAAACCGCACTAAAAATGAGCAGAGTGACGACGTATTTTCTAAACGATATGTTGCCGATTCGAAACGCGAAACAAAAGTGTCCGTTCCAATGTTCTGCACCGGCTTATATAGGGTTCCCCCTCCACTGGTCTAAATGAATCCAACACGGCCTTTCCTGATAGTGAGACCGACCCCGGGCTCCATGTTTTCCTTGTCTTAATTGCTGTCAACAGCACAGGTCTGTGTCTGGCATTGGTGCGGAGGGTACGAGACTCTCTTCGTTCGTAGTTTTAGCAGCACTCGATTCAGAGTGTCTCTGTATCCCAGAAGAACCGGGCTGTGGCTCAATGTCGTCGTCCACCCCAGAAACATGGTCATCATCAAGAGCTAACTCATCTTTTTGATTGTTTACATCTGTAATAACAAAGAAAGGAAAAACCAGAAAATCTACTACAGGGAAAAAAAAACATTTAATAATTACGGCTATCAGAACTAGCCACTTATAGGTCAAAAACCTAAAGTTTTTCCTATGCACACTAGGCGTAGAACATCCATTTATATGAACCGACCACCCTTTTACAATCTAGCCTATGCCTGCCGACAGGCATGTGTAATGGTACCAGAACAGTGCGCCCGATCTACCTCCAAGGCTAACACTAATTCCAGCCTAAACCAAACAATCGAATACCAAAACAGTGCGCCCGATATACCTCCAAGGCTAACACTAATTCCAGCCTAAACCAATCGAATACCAGAACAGTGCGCCCGATCTACCTCCAAGGCTAACACTAATTCCAGCCTAAACCAAACAATCGAATACCAGAACAGTGCGCCCGATATACCTCCAAGGCTAACACTTATTCTAGCCTAAACCACCCAGTCGAATGCCAGAATAGCGCGCCCGATATACCTCCAAGGCTAACGCTAATTCCAGCCTAAACCACCCAATCGAATACCAGAATAGCGCGCCCGATATACCTCCAAGGCTAACGCTAACTCCAGCCTAAGCCACCCAATCGAATGCCAGAATAGCGCGCCCGATATACCTCCAAGGCTAACGCTAATTCCAGCCTAAACCACCTAATCGAATGCCAGAATAGCGCGCCCGATATACCTCCAAGGCTAACGCCAATTCCAGCCTAGCCTATACCCCATAGTTAGCCCTAAAACTAGCACACTGACAAGTTTACTAGAATAGCACAACACCCGATGTACCTCCAAGGTGAGCGCTAATTCTAGTCTAAATAACATACCTATCCTATAACTAGGAGGGATTCTTAGCACAACATGAAATAGAAATAAAGGCTATGGAATGTATTAATAAATAAGGCAAAAAAAAAACTCACTCACTCACTGAGTGCTGGGTCGTCTTGTGCTTGTTTTGTTCAGGATCAGTTGCAATTTCCACATGACTGCCGGCCATTTTTGCTGCCTATGATTGCATTCAATGCGAACCATGTTGCGCACAGTAACGTTCCACCTGCCCGTTTGATTGATGCATCTCTGGTGTGATAAGGTGGATGTCACACCCCATATTTCAATCCAGCCTTGAACTTCGGTGCTTTGGAACATGCGCCCTCGGTCGGCAACAACTAACTTAGAGGTCCCAAACAAAGATATCATATTCGTGAAGTGTTTCTTAAGCTCCTCTGCGTCTTGTCGGTACATTCGATACAATAAGAAGTATTGCGAGAAAGCATCTACGACTATTAGGACATGATGATAGCCATCAAGTACAGGGAGAGGGCCTAATGTGTCCAGATGGACAGTTTCAGAATGTGTTTCTGACTTTTCCTACGAATGGATGGGCTATAAAGGGGCACGAGGGATTTTTTTTTATGGGATAGGCATGTTACACAATGCGAAATATACTTCTTCGTAAAAGCTCTTAACCCCGGAATCCAGAAGTGTTTCAAAAGTAGATCAAGATTTTTATCCACCCCATTATGACCATGCTCGTCGTAGAAGACGCGCAGAAGGCTAAGTCTGTGACCTTTTGGAACAAAGTAACAGAGTCTGGGGTTTTTACCCGTATGTTGGATCTTGACATAGACGACGTCCTTTTTGACAACATAACGACTCGCTTATAATTGCCCATCGGTCAACCTCTGAATAAGGGCCTGAGTTTCTTCGTCGGAAGCTAGCAACCTGCGCCCAGCTCAATGGTTTCTGAACCGTGCACACATTGGCTTAGAAACTCAGCATGGGGTAAGAGGCTACCCGTGCGATAGTCCAGGCCTAAATCGAAATCCTGGAGATATACCCACCACCGAGCCACTCTAGGCAAGAGATCTTTCTTACGTTGGGTGAGCTTTAGCGCGTTACAGTCGGTAACTACGGTAAAGCGCACTCCCACCAGGTAGTGATGGAAGTATTGTAAAGCCTTCACTACAGCGAGAGTCTCAAGCTACCACTCGTATAGTGGTATTTATTTTCAGCCCCCTCGATCAATCTACTAAAGTAAAATACCACCAGCTTACGATTAGCCGCGTGAACCTGCATCATAACAGCACTATACCCAATAGAACTCGCATCCGTATGAATTTCTACCGTCAATGAGGAATCATAGATTGCCAGCACCGGTTAACTCGTGAGACAATCCATGATATACTGACGAGCAGCTTGTTGTTCCGCACCCCAATGAAAATCTAACCCCTTTTTAGTAAGCGTCGCGATGCAAGAGGCCTTCTTGGCGAACCCAGCTATATATCGTCTAAAATAGTTAGCTAAATCCTAGCCCTAGCCCATAAACTGCCGAACTTGCTTAACATTTTTGGGTTCAGCTGAGTCGAACAGCGCCCAAACTTTTCTATGGCTCGGTCTAACCTGACCTTCACTGATGGTTCGGCACAAGTATTCTATTGAGGTGGCTAGAAACGAACATTTCTTCAAGTTGATAGAAAAACCAGCCGTCGTCAACGCATCAAGTACATCTGAACAGTACATCTAAACCCCGAACGACGGTCTTGCTCATAATTAAAATGTCGTCAATGTAGACAATGATGTCTCCAGTATTTATAAATTCGCTAAGGGTCTTAGTGATGATACTTTGACAGACGACTGGGGCACTCCATAAAGCATTTTAAGGTACTGGTAATGCCCTTCCGGTGTAACGACTCAGGATCTTTGATTATGCCGCGTACGCGAATAGTTTCAGCACATAGTGATAGCTGATACCGTCGATAACACGCGGGAGCGTTGGTATTGAGTTTCATTGACATACACCCCGTATTCACAATTGATTGAGCAGTTCCGGAAATAAAGTACTGAGAGAACTCGTTTATTATACCGAGCAAGCGGTCTGAATCTTCTCTCACCAGAGGCGTGTTAATTGGAATTGAAGCCTCTGGTTGGACGTTCATTACTGCACCTGACAGTCTTTGGTTCGGATGTATTTGACGCCGTCCCTATTCAAGACATCCCGCACCTATAATCACCAGCGTATTCATATACTCTTCAGGGATTGCAAATAGATCTACATCGAGGATCAAACCGTCAAACTCAATTGTCAACATGACATAAAAGGTACTTTCGATTTCCTGAGCTCCTAACCCTTTCAATATTCGTATCGCGGGCGTACGCGAGCATTAGAAATGTTTCAACAATGACGAAGATATTAGCGAAATAGTCAAACTGCTATCGATTAAGATGTCGACCGATACGCCCTGTATAACCCCGCTGCTACGACATCCCTGTTGGAACACGCGCGACGCAAAAATTTACGCTGTTTGCGTCCTGTTGGCGGCTTCTGATCGCTGCTTTGCAAAACAAGTCTCGACCTTGTGACCCGGCTTTTTACAGTAAGAGCATGGCTCCGGTCTGGCCGGTACGAATCTAGGTGACGGTACGTTGGTCGATGCACCTCCCAACGGTTGCTCGATCCAAGGTCTTTTGGTACACTGAGCCTGCCTATGGCCTAGTTGTCTACACGAAAAACACCTTACATCACCAAGCTTGCGTTTGCGAGACACTTCCGTATTGACTATACCTAAGGTCGGGTTTCCCGAATCCGGACGTACGCCTGTCTTTGATGTAATGCTTGGATTCGGCTTGATGTATATGGAGACAAACTCTACTAAATCGTTCGGCAATAATTTTGCGTTAGTGGCTGAAGCCCTAATACTCGGATCGGTAATGCCGCGAATTACTATTGCCGAAGTAAGCTCGTCACTTAGACCCTTCACTATGCGCAGACGAAGCAACGAGCGGCGCACATATTCCGCGTACGTGGAATAGTTATCAGAGTTCTTTGTCATGACATCAAATAATATACCCGCAAAATCAGGTATCTTCGGACATAATGGTTTGAATTCCTTTTTGAAATTGGTCCAGCTACGATCACTGGATACCCATTCATCGAGCCAAGACTTCGCGTCACCCTTTAAGCAATTTCCTATGCGCGAGAGACATTCGAAGTCACTCCAATCGTTTAAGTCTTTTGCGCGGTCTACCTCTACGCACCAATCATCGATATTGTGCAAGTCCGGATCGAAATTTGAGATGTAATAATTCTGGGACGATTTCGCTACCGCACCGATGGAACGAATCGCGCATGCAATACTATCAGCCATAGAAACCTTCGCTTCATCTGAAGGTCCATCCGAACGCTCGGCTTTATTATTCGATGACCCTAACGGCGACGTGTTTGAACGAGAACGCGATCTGCGCCGACGGCTGCGGGTCGCAGATGTAGGAAAAGGCGAAATTGAGCGTCGCCTCGATGGTGATAGTTGGCGCACGCTACGTGAAACGCGATAATTCGACGGTCGCGGGGACCCATCGGGGTCTTGTAGTGGAGTTAACAAACGTCGCGATGCCCTATCACATACGCCAACTGACGATCGGTTTCCATCGCGACTACGTCGGCGCACCGACGTATGTGACCTACGAGTTTCTTTATGTCCACGCGAATGTTGCAACACGTTATCGCACGATGGACCCGGCAAGGGTGATGTACTAGTTTTCGTTTCTAACACCTTTAGACGGGACTGCATTGCTTTCAGCTCGAGCCTCAGCATGCTATTATCGTCCATCGATTTCTCGCGAGACCTACTCTGAGTACTCTGCCCATTACGATTATTGCGGCACGAATCACGATTACTGCGGCTTCGAACGCGTTCGCGGTCAGACATTTTGCCGAGAAGAAACGAAAACCAAAGTTGAAAGGAGTGGGTATTCGCTACTAATGCCGTAAATCACACAAAAACAAATGTGAACAAAAGAAAAAGATAATACCGACACGTAAAAACGAAATGAGGATACTGTAAATCACACTAAAACAAACGTAAACAAAAAAAAATATAATACCGACACAAAACTAAAGGAGGGTACCGTGAATCACACTAAAACAAACGTAAACAAAAGAAAAATATAACACTGACACACAAAACTAAAGTGAGGGTACTTGGAAAAAGAAACGAAACACACACACACTAAAACAAACGTAAACAAAAGAAAAATATAACACTGACACACAAAACCAAAGGGAGGGTACTCGGAAAAAGAAACGAAACGCACACACACTAAAACAAACGTAAACAAAAGAAAAATATAACACTGACACACAAAACTAAAGTGAGGGTACTTGGAAAAAGAAACGAAACACACACACACTAAAACAAACGTAAACAAAAGAAAAATATAACACTGAAACACAAAACTAAAGTGAGGGTACTTGGAAAAAGAAACGAAACGCACACACACTAAAACAAACATAAACAAAAGAAAAATATAACACTGACACACAAAACTAAAGTGAGGGTACTTAGAAAAAAAAACGAAACACCAGCAGGCCAAAACAAGTGTGGACGAAAAGTAAGAATCCCACTTCTGATCTTCGAAACCTGATCAGAAGTGGCTTTTTTAAAAAAAAAGAACCGCACGTGACGTGCTTAACAATCAAATTATTTATTTACAACATTCACAGTACACAAGTAGGAAATAAATGAATCTAACACAGAAAAAGAAACCGCACTAAAAATGAGCAGAGTGACGACGTATTTTCTAAACGATATGTTGCCGATTCGAAACGCGAAACAAAAGTGTCCGTTCCAATGTTCTGCACCGGCTTATATAGGGTTCCCCCTCCACTGGTCTAAATGAATCCAACAGTATAATATATATATATATATATATATATATATATACTTACCATTCTTTTAGTGTGCTTCGAGTTCAATGTGACCTGCATTCTGACGAATTTATAGTCAGTTCTGCTATGTATGAGAGCAGTTACAAACTTTATTAGATTTCAATCCACTCGTAACTTGTGCATCGAGCAGGCGCGCGCTGGTGAGTCACTAATCGAACTAAATTAGTTTTGTTAATTGTTGAAGATCTGTCGATCGAAATTATCCGAAATTTAGCACAGTCATAAAACAATGTAGCATCAAGCACCATGCCGAGTTTCGAAACTGTGGTATGCGTAGTTTCTGAGCTAGCATGTAAATTGTCCTAAACTGAATTAGTAAATTATACTGAATTTACAATTACGATTTTTACAAAATTAAATATATGCTTAGCGCCTTATGTTCGCAATCGTTGTGGCAAGTTTCGTCAACGTAGCTCAAATAGTTTTTAAAAACAGAGAGTTCGTATTTTTTGCGATCTGACCAGTAAAGAGCTTCGCTTCGCTCAGCTCAATAATGCCCATCCGTGTGAGTTGTTT
Organism: Melinaea menophilus ssp. n. AW-2005; assembly: GCA_918358695.1. Taxonomy (NCBI): domain Eukaryota; kingdom Metazoa; phylum Arthropoda; class Insecta; order Lepidoptera; family Nymphalidae; genus Melinaea; species Melinaea menophilus. The sequence goes on from OU911059.1 coordinate 828,473, forward strand.
TACAGTGAGTTAGAAAATTTTGTTTAGAGCAGTCATGGATTTGTGCGGATGTACGTAAGTTACAAATTTTACCTCAGACTTTTACGTTCGTTAGTGATGCACGTGGCAGAAGGAGATGGTTGGATGACTGTGTGGTTGCCGAGGCAGCATGGCAATGTATCAGTAGTGTTTCTGTTAAGTGTGATATGTATTGGTAATCGATAATCTCCCGCTAACCATTAATTGAAATTTATATTTAACTTTGGGAAAGGTGAAATTGAATAAAATTGTTATTAATAAAATTAAATGGGTAAATAGAAGCAAAGAACAATCTGATTGTTATTTTAATATCTGTAACGATCAATTAAGACATGTTATCTTTGCAAATGAGTGTGAAAACTGTTACAAAAAGATCTGTCGTGACAAAAGTCATAGATGTATTATTGAAAATTTGTATAACTGTTTGATATCAATATTGTCTAAAGCAGCTACAGTATCTTATAACATTAAGGGAGATAACTCGAGTGCTCCTTTGGCAGATAGGCTAAGAGGCTGGTATATTCACGTAAGTGACGCGGATAGGGGACTAGGTCTAAGTTTCTTATGTGGGTTTCGTATGGCAGGCCTAATAGTGGTACTTTGTATAATGATATGGTAACTAGTTGTAAAATCTTTAAAAGTAGACTGAAATGGTGTCAAAATCATCAAGAACAAATAAGGATGGACGCGCTTGCCACTCATCATAGTAAGGGTGATTTTGGCAAATTTTGGAAATCTACGAATAAACTAGGTTCTAGACCTGGTCTGTCGGCAGTCATAGTCATGGTGCAGGTGATCCCTATACTATAGCGAACATTTTTAAGGATAAGTTTACTTTGTATTCGGAGTGCTCGGAGCCGTATAAGTTGGAATGTGGGGTGAGATAGGGAGGGTTGAGCTCCCCTAAGCTTTTTAACCTCTATGTCAATGCGTTGATTGAGGGGCCCAGCGGCATGAGTGTCGGATGCCACATCGGTGGCGTTTGTTTTAATAATATTAGTTACGTGGATGACATGGTGCTGTCAGTGCTTTTAGAAAGATGCTGGCTTTTTTTGCGAGTCATACGCTGAAGTGCATGGATTGGTGTACAATAACAAGAAGAGTGACTATCTGGTCGTCGAGGCTGGTAACAGACTACTGAGAAATGTGCCACCAATAAACCTCAACGGGGCAAATCTTGTTAGAGTAAACTAATTCAAGTATGTAGGCCACATTGTCTCAGATGAGCTAAAGGACGATTTAGATGTTGAGCGAGAACGCTGGGTGTTGTCGATCAGGGCGAACATGTTGGCTCGCAGATTTGCTCGTTGTTCAACACCAGTTACGATGACGCTTTTTAAAGCCTATTGTACTTCTTTTTATAGGAGCAATGTGTGGGTCAACTATACTCAAAGGTCGTATAGCGCCTTGCGTGTTCAATACAACAATGCCTTCAGGGCATTGCTGGGGCTGCCGCGGTACTGTAGCGCCTCAAGTATGTTCGCGCACGCAGGGGTCGACAGTTTCCCGGCCATTCTTCGTAAGAAAGCTAGCTCTCTTTTAAGGCGAGTGCGCGGCAGCCGCAACAATATCTTAAGGGACATCGCCGATAGTTTGGACTGACCGCTAATCGAGCACTTGTGTGGCAATCACAAGGTCACTATTAGTTATTAGGTACTAACACTAGATATTAAGCTTTATTTGAAAATATATTTTTATAATTCTCAGTGATCTGTCTGATAAATATTAATACCTGATATATTTATTATTAATTAATGTAAAAAAGTTCATTTTTGTATTTATTCTAAAAATATCCATTGACTATGTTAACTAAGAATTGTGCTCTTTATTAAAATATCTGTGATATTTATTTTATTTTTGTTGCTACCTAAATATTTTATTTCAATATAAAACTTTGTGAGCTGCTGTCCAAGTCTTCTTATTTTTGAGTAAATTTAAATGTTTATATTAAATTTAATAAAATGCTTGCCGCTTGAAATGATTTTATAATGTTTTATTATTTTGTTTTAATTTTTTTATCGATTTTAAGTATTTTACATTCATGGCATTTGGTCTAAATAAAAAAAAACAACTTATTCTAAATACTATTTTTCCTTTTACATTTTTGGTATTATTGTAATAGTGGATAATCTGAAGTGTTTGTTGCAGTCGGGTGAAGTAGTTCCGAGTCCGTACATGACCGGCTTGTACGTCCACGACGTGGACGTGGACGTGGACCTACACATGGTTGTTATTTCAAGCCCCCAATTAACAGAGACTTTTAAAAGAAGTGTGTTTTATCGCTGACGGTCGAAGTTTGTTCCCCCCCGCCCATAAGGATTAATAATTTATATGTTAATGATTTATCCTTATCAATAAAAAGATAATTTTTATTTTGACTATAACGTATTATGCATTACCTGCACTTTGACAAGGCTCACATTTCGCGGTTAACATTATTGTTATTGTAATAATCGATCTGGTTCATTTGTTGGTTGTCTGAGACATCTCTATCGCAGGCTTCGGGGCGATTAATAATTTATCTTTTTAACCAACCTTAAAATATATAAACCAAGAGAAGCCTTTTGATATATTTATTGATTTTGCTGGATATAATTTATTTTCTCTCCAAATGGTGCCAAAAGGATCCCATTTGGTCTGTTTGTCACAGTATCTTTTAAGCAGTAACTTAAAATAAATAACAGAGTATGTATATCAATGTAGCCATAGTGGTCATATATATAATAACAAATAAGAAAAAGGTAATTTTAATGTGTCATTTTATTAATGGCAACACACACACTACTAATTAGTGTATTTATAACGCATACATTTCAGTAAAGCAACAAATAATATGAACCTATGAAGAGTAAGTTTGACCCACACTAGAAATTGCACGGTCGTATTGAACTGATCTGCGGGTTTGACGCGCTTAAAGATTTTTTGATTTTAACACTTCTACTACTAGACGAATATGTGTCGGAGTGAGTAATATTGCCTTTGTATCGTATCAAATTGAAACTATATTGATAATATTGAAATCGGCTTTCGGAACTACATATTTTTGAATCGCTATATCATAATAGATACACTTATATACATATATATTTACAAAGTAGAAAAACACAACTTCCATTAGACTTAAACCTAATAAGGTTTATAAGTTTTTAGTTGCTTCTGTAAGTTAATAAGAAAATGATTTCAGATAGTTTTTTGTGGTATTTTTAAATTATAAATATATTTTTAATCTAGATTAAATAGCTAACACTTGCAGCGGCGCATGAAACGTTGAAATAACAAAAGTATAAACACTATTATATTAGATCCGATTAGATACAAATCACACCGGCGATACCGAATGATCGTATTGTAGTGCAATATAGTGTTTGTAAAATATAATTCTACCGCGATATTACTAGGATCCGCCAACTGTGCGCGGCGGGTGTTGAGCTCAGCCCCTCTCCTTTCATCTGAATAGCTACAAGAAATATCAATTTATTAGTACTAATTGTTACCTTCTAGCTCAGCACATTGCTCGCACGCGCAGGGCAGCTCTAATGTATTGTCTATAGCAGGAGTGATCTTTTTTTTGATAACTTTTGAACGGCTAAACATTTTTTCAATATATATTCTCTAAAAAATTCGCGTTTGACTCAAACATACATGAAAAAATTTTTAGCCAATTATCTCGTCGCATTCTGGAGACAACTAAACACAAAAAAAGGTCTCCCAAGTGGTTAAGAGCATCACTTACGCTCAGCTCAATTAATTTATGGAATAATGATGGAGTAAATAATTAAATTTGTTTATTTCTATTGATATTTAGAGTTGATTAGAATCACGCGGTAATAAATGTCAACAATAAAAATAATAATTGATTTTAAATGAACTAGTTCAAAGTAGTGTTGTATTGTGTTAGATTGTTCCATTGTGATTATGTTATATTACATTTATATAATAAAAAATTTACGAATACTTCAGTATTGGAACTAAGTTGAATATTTATATAACATAAGTTATATAGTAATGAAGTATACATAAATAATACATAGTATTACAATGTCGTTTTATTTAACAGATGCCAGATGCCCGAATTTCGTGTTTTTATGATAATGATCTCTTAAACTTTTGTTCAATAATTTGGATGACCACAGGACAAACTATAGTGTCATTTGACTACTTTCGCATGTGACCCCTAAGGTCATATTTCGGGAATCTTATATATAATGTGTTTTTTCTGTGTTTGTGTGTTTTGTGTGTATCAAGTTATCAGTAGAACCAAAATAGTTCCGAGCAAATCAGACCGCGTATTCTTTAAGATTCATAAAATTTTGTAAACAGAGGGTGTCAATAACATAATCTTACCTAGCAAAGTTCGGTCCAGTTTGGACTGTAAGATTATATACAAAATTAATGTTTGAGATATAAAAATACAAGTAAACAACAGTAACAAAAGCTGGTAACAATATTTTATATATTTAAAGTGTGTATGTTATAATAGGGCCCTTATTATGATGACCCACAAGATACATTAAAAAAAATACGTTATTATCAAGCAAATACAAGAAGGGAGGGAATAGAAGCTACACTTGAAATGTGCTACTTAAGGTCCTTCATTTGATATCCCACACCCTTCAAAGGTTTGGTGGTTTTTATCCACGGCCTAGTTGCCTCTAGAGGGTGCCATATTGGATTAAGTGTGACGTCACAGGTCTAAGAACACTTGGTCTATAAACACGTTCCTTAATTACACAAATCTGTCCAGGCGTATAGAAGATAAACGACGCGCAAAAAACATAACCCATGTGCATGTTTTTATGTATTGCAATTCCTTTTAACCCACTCACCTTCCTGCGCCAATTAAATGATGATTATATTAAATACCAGGAACACCGCCTATGTCTTTCAAGTAGCAAAGTGCTGGCGGAAATCTCTCCATATGTTTTATGTACATCGTTAATAGAATTAGAATATCTCTATGATTATTTTATGTATTTGTTTTTGATTAACTGGCTCCTTGTGAATATGATTGTGAAAGTCTGGATTAAACGCATCTTTCTTTCGTCCTTTAAAATAATTTTGTACAATGACATTCATACTATAAAATAAAAACATATGGTTATAATATAACACGTATAAATGATGTTAATATACAACCGATGCACCGAGGACATACCATAATTGCTTTAAAGTCCCCAGACCATCAAATTGTGACAAATCAAATTATTCCGTCTCATCTCTCTTCACCCTTCACCCTTACCAAAGTTGTATTTTAGAGAAGCCTAAAAATATCAAATTGTTGGTATTTAAAAAATATTATAATGACTTTATTTTATAATATAAATAAATATTTTCAAAGTGTGTAAAAATCATATAAAATATTTTTTTTTACAATTTTGGTAGCGATGGACAAGCGAAATATTTTCGATAATAATTATGAAATCAATGTATAATTTAATAATCTGATAAGCCATTTTAAAATTTAAAGGTAGGGACACATTTTTAAATTTTAATCACGCTAGGTTAGTAGACTTATCTTTATGTCAGTAACGATTAGGTATCCAATTTAGCAAAATCCACAGATAATGCTTGCCGTACAATAAATAATTACCTCAATATAACACTTTACTTTAAGAAATAAAAGTACAAATTTAAAAATTATCGCGCTGAGTTGCTTAGGAAAGAAGAATATTGATAAATATTATTATTAATATTCTTCTGTCGCAACGCAACACTAATTTTATGATAAAATATTTTTTTGTATTATTTTTTAATTAATTCTTTCTTTCATTCACTAATACACATTAAAACATACCTCCTCCAAATAACTCTCATCACTGTTACTTGAATTTAGGCAACAATTTAAGAAGGGGTGCAGCACCCTTCATTTCATAGAATATTGATGTGTCCTACTCTTATCATGGTAAGTCAATATCAGCTGATGTTACTAATAATTACGAGAAAATATATATTTGTTATACTTGCTTTGTTTTTGAGAAACGATTGCTTTGTTTTAAAAATAGCGATAGGCTTGAATCCGGAACTTATAGGCCTATCTCTGTTTTACCGCAATTAGTTAAGATCTTCGAAAAAAATATTTTAAACCAAATGACAGAGTTTGTGTATAGCAATAAAACGATGTATAGAAAAACAATAAGGTTTAAATCAACAACTGATGCGGGAGCCACGCTTCTTAAGCACATTTACGACAAATGGGAGAAGTCACAGAATGCAATCGGGGTGTTTGTGTTCGTGTTGGGGTCGACGGCGCGTAACGGTTAAAGTTTAAACACGCAGGCTAGTTTCACAGACGTCCAATAACACTCGCGGATACGATATGGCACTACCACTTAACAGCGAGAGACTATAACAATGGCTCTTCACGATACTGTAGTGCAATACTCAAAGATCGGGCGGTGAGCTGGAGTTGAAGACGGAGTTGTAGGGCTTCGTCTTCTGCTAATGCGATCACTGCTGTATCCAATACGTGACTGCTCGGTCGCCGTAGTTGGTGCTGGTGTACATGGTTTTAAAGAAGAGTGAAGAAAATGAATTGCAATATCAAATATAATTAACTTATTCACTGTTATGAATAGAAAGCCACACAAGGTGGCGTTACCATATTATATAACTTAAATGACATTCCTAATGCCTTTTATCATCTGCAATCAAGTCAAGAACAAATCAGTTATTGTTTTTCTTATTATTAACAAGATGTCTGATGATTTTTAACGTATTTTTGTATGCAACTTTTATTTCTGTTGTAAATCTTTGTTTCGGAGGTTCTCACCGGCCGTGGTTAACCAGCATTGCAGAAACTATAGAGATAGTGGTACTAAGGCCCAGAATTTTATAATTCATTCCAATCCGAGGTTGAATCCAATGTCAGTATGTATTATTAAATGTATCACAATATTATTAGTATATTTCAAGAGTGAAATTAACTGTTCAATCTTCTTTGTTGTAATTACATATCTAGTATTAAAATTCCATTAACACAATTTTCTTTCATTCTAATGAATTCCTTCTATTTGTGACGGGAATGTTGTTACTAGAGAATTAGATTTATCGCATATCTTCTAGCAATACAATAAAATGTTTAACTTAAAAAATATCACAGCACTAAGAAAATGAAAATTTAATTAATAGTGTTAGTAATTTATAGTGTTACTTCGGTCTAATTAGTAACTTTACTTTAGCAACACACCATATCCCTTGCGGGGTAGCCATAGACGACGGAGCGCCTAACGCTACGGTCCCTGCATACCTTTTTCGCCTCGGCCACAGACATCAACCTATTCATACATGCCCTCCAGAGGGTTCTCATGCTTTTTACTTGACGTTCCTCCAGTATAATAGATACAGTGTCGAAGGCCACGCGAGCCCTACTCCTGTCTCTCTTACCGCTCACTTTTCCTGCATAAATCTTTTTTATCATTCTTTCATCACTCATTTGTTCGACGTGCCCAAACCACCTGAGCGCGTAACATCTTCACTAATACCTGCCATTCTGTGGATCTCTTCATTGCGGATTCGGTCAGCTAGGCTGACTCCGCATATTCTGCGAAGAGATCGCATTTCCACAGCATTCATCTTTCTTACATTCTATATATATCATTCGTATAACAGCGTCGGTAGCAAAACTGCATGGTGTACAGCCAAACGTGCAACTATACTGACGTTTCGCCGTCTCAACAATGCAGCTAGAGCACCATTGACTCTGTTACCGGCAGCAATACGTCTTTCCACATCCATTTCGTATCTTCCGTCTTTGCTAAACATACTTCCCAAATATACCACTTCATTCACTTGATCTATTATCTTACCATTCACGTTGATCTTACATTCTGTTCTTCCTTCATTTCTTTCAAATGCCAGAACCTTCGTCTTATCTGCATTCAGATTTAGACCATTATTTTCACACCCATCTTTCCGAGTAGTGATCAATGCCTGTAAATCGCATTCTGATGATGCAATGAGCACTGTATGATGCAGTGCTCATTGCATCATCAGAATTGACTTTAAGGTCAATTACTTTAACTCCCATGTCACTGTCTTTCAGGCCTTGGAGACAACTATCCAAATATAAATTGAATAACCAAGCTGACATAGCGCAACCTTGCTTAACACCCGATTGGAAGTCAAACCAGGGCGACATGCCAGCTCCTACTCGCACATAAGCTGAGTGATCTCTGTAAAGAGACTTTACGGCCTGCAGCAAGGGTCCGCTCACATTGTATCGGGGCAGTATCTCCCATAATTTCTCTCTCACAACCCTTTTAAACGCCTTTTCCAAATCCACAAAAAAAAACCTTTTGGTTTAGGACCAAAAACTTTTCCGTGATCATGCGGAGGGAAAAGATCTGATCTATGCACCCTCTTCCAGGTCTAAAACCTTCTTAGGCCTCCACAACAGTCTTTTAGATCTCTCTTGCATTCTTTTGCATTATTTTAGCATAAACTTTACCGCCCAAGCTAATCAAACTGATAGCCTTATAGCTTGCTTGCGTCTATCTGTGAACCTTTGCCTTTATACAAAGGTACGACGACTGCACCTCGCCAATCGTCTGGGACCTCTCCTGATTTCCAGCATAAATTGCACAAAAACCGGAACAAGTCGAAGCCAACAAGTCCATATTTGATCATCTCGGCAGTAACTTCATCTGCTCCCGCAGCCTTACCACATTTCAGACTTCGAATCGCGCTCTCCACTTCTTCCAAACTGATTTCATCATCGGCTACATCTGGACTCAGCATTTTGCTGGTACTCAAGGCCGAGGCGTCCTCACATTCTTACGTCTCCTTGTAGAATTCCGCCCACCGCTGCAAAACGTGTGCTTGCTCGGTTAAAATTTCACCGCTCTTCGTAAGCACCCCTTTCATTCTACAGGTTACCGAACAACCCTGAGAATCACTAACTTCTCGCCAGAAAAGCTTCGTGTTTTCCCGGAAGTTGTTCGTCAACCTTTTATTTCTTTCTCTCTCAGAATTTTCACGCTTAATCTTTATAAGTGCTTTCGTTTTGTGCTTTTACAGCTTGTACTCTCTTATTCTTATCTCTCTCATACTTTTATCCTTACCCAAGGCTTTATAATCCAGCCATGCTTTCTTCTTTAACTCGACAGTATCTTTCATTTGGTCTTATTACAATATGTTCAGTTTAAAATAAGTTCAGTTCAAGATAATTAAAATAATCTTCGCCATATATGTATTAAATAATAAAAGAAGGTACTCGTCATGGCAGAATAATAATTAACACTCTTTTTTCAGGAATTAAGACAATGTCAATATAACGGACAAGTTTTCTATCAAACAGCTGAGGCTAGTAAAAGTAACAGCTTTGGTCAAAATCTACATATCAGTGCCGGTCAAATATTGGAGTGTCTTTACAGAAGGGCTTCTTTCGATAAGTATGGTATCATAATAGGTCCTCCTGACACTTCCGTTTCACGTACACCAACGATTACTGATGTTGATTAAAAGTGGAAGAGATATAGAGAGATAGATAAATAGTAACGAATGAAGCACCATAGAGATTGTATTTTTTATGTAAAACCAAGGTAACTAAACGGGCTGGTCACTTGATGTTAATAGCCGCCGTCGATGTCTCGCAAAACCAGAGGATTCACAGAATACAAACAAAACTCAATAACTTTTGTATAAGTAATAAATATTTACTTTAAATATTATACGCATTTCATACAAATACATACATCAGGTACTAGGCTTCACTGGAAGTATAATATTTTAATTCATACATAATAACTGAGAAGCATTTCTTCTAGGTATTTATTATGTTATGATTGTCAGATATCAGAAGGTTTATATTATTTATAATCAAATTTAGGATCGGTTTTAAATTCCTCAGATAATTCTCATCTATGGATAATTTTATGTTCGGATAGATATTCTATAGAAATATTTTTAAACATGAATTGTGTTCTTCGGTTTAAATTGAATAAATAGAGACTGTTTTGAAATATAGAATGAGAGTTTAAAATTCATTCATAACATTTTCTTTGAAGCGATTGGTATGATTTATATGGGTATTTTATTTTGTGTAAAAAAAACTTCTGTAAGCAATCTCTTCCTCTAAATAGTAAATCAAATTAGTTTAAAACAAACAACTTATCAGCAAATGATTTTAAAATAGATATGCTTTTGCGATATTCAATATCCAAGGGTAACTTAATTTTCGATCCCTACATTTTCCTATTCCTCCAAAACCGTCATCTTTGACCTTGATCCTAATCTCGTTACGATCAAGGCCATTGTTCAGGTTCAAAGTCAAACACATAATCACATAAAGGAGGTCAGGAAGGGAGCGGTTTAAAGGGGAACTCCTATTGTTTGTCTGTCATCTTACTGCGAAATGTACCTATACTTTTTAGTTAATAATATTTATCTCACTTTATTTTATTGTAATACGTTTTAATGACGTCGTTTTTAATATATTGTATAATAAATAATATTATTAAGATTATATTATTGAAGCCTTAAAGAGGGGTTTTATTTTAAGTTGGTAATAAGCAGTCTTCCAAGTCATTCAATGAAAATTATTTTTATTTATATTACGTCATTAAGATCCGATTAAAAGGAGTGCAGTCCTGTTTTAAAGTCTTGTTTATAAAGAAACTCGCAGCGCTGTAAAAGTTATGAAATCCAATCTGAACCAAGTCGGTTAATTTAGTATACCAATGTATTTTGATGATTTAGCTGTGCTATAATGTTCCACATCAAGTACTATACGTCTTCGATTTTAAAAGTTTTGATACTTTTTTTTATGTAGACACTAAAACCTAAATATATACCAAATCTCAGCTAAAGGTTAACGAGAATCAGTAACAAAGTAATAGATCTTTGACTTGCTATAATCCTTAAACTACTGTTACAAATTAAGTGTCTTTTAAAAATCTATCTAGCTATATAAAAACCGTCTTGGTCTCTGAAAGCTTGAACTTTCTAGGTTTTTTACAAAGAAGTTATAGAGGATTGAAAATTTGCCCGAATTGCTTGGAGAAAACCTTACGCCGGAAATAGTAATTACAGTACAGTACAGGCACCTCCGTGCTTCCAGATACAATCCGAACAAAATTGGGAGAATGAGGTACACAACCATAAAATTAATAAAAATGAAAACATATAAAGTATTGTATCTCCAAATTATTTTAATTATTTTAATATTTGTATTATACATCCATATACTAAAATAATTTAACAGATTTTAAAAATTCTTTTAAAGAGCAATAGTCTAGTTTTAGGCCTGTTCTTCTCAGCAGAGCAGCATTCTGAGCTGGTGGTAGACATTTTTAATGTAATAACTGATGATTCAAAATGAACTGATGAGCCATCCTTCGACAATCCCTCAACTCCTACCATACCTATACATTACTCACACAATCACAGTCTTTGAATCTATTTATATTATATAATATCTTCATAAAATATAACATAATACGGTAATAGTAATTTATTCTGAACAATATCTTACGATACGAGCTACATTTAGTGTTTGATGTTGTATAAACATGTTTAGCCATGTTAAGCTTTACTTTACGGGATAATTACCGAGAGTGTGGATCGAATTTTCATTCTATATTTAGTATCTACTTGTTTTTAGGTTTCCTTGGATAAGTAAAAAATCTCTAAATAACACATTTATAAATGCGTTGCTGTCATTAATTTATTGTTGACAATAATTTAACATGTATTTGTTTTAATAGATATTATAATAATAACTATTTCCGTGAAAAATAAAAAAATAATAAACATGTTCTTCGTTCATCCGAGCAAATACTGTAAATATTTAATAATTATTTAAAGGGCACCTTGCTGTTGTGAATAGGTATCTGTTGCATTTATGGCTGTTGTAATTGTCTGCCACCCTCAATTTCCCGACCTCGCTCGGCTCCGGAGCTCCTGGACGTTGCAGTTACTGGATTCACGTCAAGGAGCCATCATGTCTCACGAGCACCTCTGACGCTCACAAGTTGTGATTGAGTTCCTTCTTTGTTTGTGTTAACAGTAGCTAAGTTTTTTATTTCTTATTTCCTGTAATTGTTCTTGAATAAGAGTGAGAGAGAGTTAAAAGTTTTGATTAAATCCGGTTTTCGCGTCAACAAGTTGCTGAAATAGAGCGGAAAATGTTCTGATATTTGGGTGAGTACGCTTTTTATTAAAATAGGAAGATGTACGTTATTATTTACAATTTTATATAAAGATAGTTACGATTTCATTAACGAAACAAAAATATTAAGTAAATGAGGAAAAAATGTTACAGTTTAGGATTTCGTAAATAGTATAATAAAGCAAAAATCTTTTCAAATAATCCAGTCGGTTCCGTCATACAGTCCTCGTACAGTCGTCGTACAATCGTCATCGTCTCACATTAATATAAATATATAAAATACGTCTAATCTAATCTACCAAGATGAGAACAAAAAAATATTTTTTTGAACAAAATTGTGATGACCATTTTTTTGTATCGTAAAAAAAGATCGTTAAAACTGAGATCATATATTTTAAGGATATTATTAATTTATATTTTGAAAATATGATTTATATTTGTAAATGTTATTTTTAAATAATAATAAAAACAAGGAGTGAAGCGCTCTGAATATAATTATCACTGACTTATCGAGTTATAACTTTAAAAACATACGCCTATACAAAAAGTCATATTTTTGAAAATAAAAAAATCTTTTGTACCAGAAACGTTTATAAATGATTTTAAAATCTCACATAGACAACTAAATGTGTAAGAATGTAACAAAACTTTACCAATATAGAAAAATAAGTAATTTTTAATTAAAGAAAATATTTTCTTTATAAAAAAGATAAAAATGATATAAAAATATACGTAATGTGGTTTTGTATCAAATATAAAAATAGATACAGGAGCCGTATTTGCGGCTGTATTTCTTTTTATCATACGTAAAAATTGTGGTGAAAACATGAAAAAAACATTTAATCTTTCCCAATCCAAACCAATCTCGTATTTTTATAACCTTTACCTGTTTGATGTAGAAAAGGCGCCGTTCACTAAACTTTGTTTCCTCCTACAGTTCCCGTTCTTATATTGGTTTTCGAATCAAATAACTGCTGGCATGTTGTTTATTATAGTTTATTATTCAAGGAAACCTAATTTATTATTATTTCAAATCAAAATCTCGTATTTCTTTTTAGATGTTACAATAAATAACCAGATTTACAAACACATTAGACATGGACGAGTTGTTAAATAATTAAATTTTAAACGAATCCCATAATAACAGTTGAATTTGAACCTCTGAATTAAAAAAAAGAAAACATGTCTATAACAAAAAAAAGTGAGGAGAAATTATTTTAACCTATAAGAAAATAGCAGCGAGAGAAAGAGAGATATATATATATATATATATATATATATAAGAAATCATACAATGCATTTTTCAAGCGTGACGGTTTTTAAGATATACTGATTCTAGATATTTAAGAACCAACATTTAACATAGAACAACGACAGAGCAAATAACGATACAGATGACAGCCAAAGATGTCTACTGAGTGTATACTTTTATATACTTATATATTTTTTAAATACTGAGAATATACTAATTTAATATGTAATGTAATGTAATGGACACAGCCAGGTCCAAGACTTCGTTCACGCGGAATATATAGTTTAAAATAAAAGTAGCGTACTCCGTTACTCCTTACACCAGTTATCCGACCGTAAAATTCCGGTTAAAATCAGTCCAGCGGTATCAGACTTTGGCCGAACCAAACCGACAGACAGATAGAAAGAGCTACCGCATACTTTCATATGCGTTGAGTATGAAACTGTTCATAGTTAAATTAAATTTTATTTTAATTAAATTTTATTGACATGTATATACATGTATATATATGTATAGAGTATATTATTTATTATCGTCTGTTAGACTGAGTCAAAGAGACTCTGACTGATGAGGCAAAGAGTCTGAGTTCAATTCCCACATGCGACAATTCTTGCTATGATCCACAGACTGCCAAGACTTGATATATTTGTAGACCAATTATTCTGTAATGTGAGAGGGTTTTCTGTATACACTATCAAATAACTAAAATACAATATAATATTGTTCGAATAGATTTATCTTAATGTTCCATACGAGTTGAAAACTTGAACTCATACAATATTTGATATTGAATCCCGCTTCATAGAATCATTGGCTTGGTTTATTTGGACGCGCGCCGACGGACGGATTATATTATGTTAAAACATTATTTATGTTTCATCGCTTTCCATAGCTGAGAACACAGGTCACTCACTAACATCTAAATACAAATCATTGAAAATGTTTTGAAAAAATCAAAATATTTCAAAAATAGAAAATTAAGTATTGATAAGGCTTAAGTTTAATTAAGAGAGAGTTGTTATAAATATTTTTTTTCTAAATGTGCACTTGTATAGACTAAAATAGTCTTTATATGAAATCTGTTTAATAAGATTACCTCAATCACTTGTATTAATCATTGGAGCTCTGACTACATAATGTGGTAAGCACAATTTATTTTATTATCGTAATTATGGAAGAACTATTTTTTATTTTCCTAACTTATTTTCACTGTCATATTTTTATTATTTTTTTAATTTTTGAATTTTTCTTAATTTTTCCACTTTATACTCAAAAAATGAGAATTTTGAATAAAACGCTACTATACTTTTCGAACCGATCAAAAAGAATAAATTTAGAAAATATGATATTTTCACAACATACAATTTATTATGGCATCTATTCCGGCTTCCTTAAAGAGGTTAAAAAATTAAAAAGATAATAAATAAGTTACTTCATGTATAGTTTTAAAATGTTACTTATAACAATCAGATCAGAGTTGTAAAGTATTTGATATAAAAATAAATTTAAAAATGTACTTTAATATGTGCATATGTGGGATGGGACAAATAATCATTTGAAATAATTAATTATACTAATACTGAATCGATTACACTGGGATTCTAAAAAAATATTATTATGATAAAAAAATTAAATAAAAACTTACTGTATAAAATAGTTTATTAAGCACATATAACCATCACCAGTTACCCGAGACACGCCGTCCGTATTTGCTATAAAACAGTTATATAAGATGGTAATGAGAGCTTTGTTATTGAATTAAATTATAAATTTATATTGTTATAAGAACAGTAGAACTGTGTTCAATATTTCCTATGTTACCCAAATTGTAAGTAATGCCGGGTAGTTTATTTGCAAATAGCATATATATTATATATTGAATACATAATGTGTCATGTCTTACCAAAAGATTTGGATGTTCAGAAATAGCTCAATTACGTTTAATTCGAGGACAATCCTTGATGAAATCCAATCCACTTGATGAAATGAACACAAATACTAATTAATCATGGAACATTTATACCGATGAAATATATATTATTATTATTATTATATGGAACCAGGGCCGATTTGTAAAGTCTGGACGCTCTTGGGCATCGAGTGGAGGCTCCCATTAAATAATTATTTTCCTAATAAAATAAATGCTTCTTTATGACAAGTCTTTCAAACATCTATTGTCAGCAAATAAAATTGTATAAACAAGCGAAGCGACAACAAAAAATAAAAACGTAAAAAATGCTGACTCGTCAAATTTAGATATTATTTTTATCTTTATTTTTGGGGCCTATCCCCTGTACAGATCCCGGTGTTGTAACCCGGCCTGCTCTCCCCTAAATTCGGCCGTGTAATAAGAAAAAGACTAACAAAAATACACGCTTATTGGTAAAAATATTTTATAAAGTATTGAATATAAATAATGTATTAATGAGAATAAGAAATTGTACGTATAAGACATGACATTGAAAAGTGACAATAATGTAATTAATGTAGGTAATAGAATTGCTTTTTTGTGATAGCATTTTTAATTTGTTTTAAAATACTCTTATTAATGCGGTAAAACTAAATGTAAAGCTTCGAATAAAAATAGTACTCACATACTCGTAAATGTTTCATATTTAAGTAACAAGTTGTCTTATATTCCTTCTGTCTTAATTTTAATTCCAGTACAAACAATGACATTGGTAATGTGAAGGTAAAGATTATTATCTATCAGCAATTATTTATTAATTTATTTGTCAAATGTAACTTGCATTCTTAATTATTTTTACACTTGAATAGATGCTCTTCCAATTTGAGTATCTTCCCTCACTGCAGTCATTAAAATCTTTGTTTCATTATTATGTAGTTAAGATGTTATCTGTACATATAATGATGATATTTAAGAAATCTCCACAAAAAAAATCCAAAATATAATTTTGCAGACATCTTAACTAATTAAAAACAAACCATTATAATGATTTTTGGAAAATACATTAAAAATATAATATATATAAATGAAAACAAAAGTCCGTTCTTCAAAACAATTTCTTTGGAACTTGTTGGTTTTAAATAAATATATTAGAATTTTACAGCTCTTTTGTTTAGACCGTGAATAATTGTTGTTCAATCAAATGTAATGAATAAATTAATATATTGGTTTTGAGCAAATGTAGAACTATTGCAGAACTTGGGCAGCGAAACTTAAAATAACTATTGACAGTAACTTTGAGCGCCTTGTTCTAACAAGATGTACGTTCACACTTCACAACTATGATTTTGTTTACTTTGTAAGCACATAGTGCTCTTTGTAATATTCAGTTTCAAAAATCCTTACAGGTAAGTGCTATTTATTTAGTGGAGCTATATGGAGAAAAAAGGTAAGTCTACCCTATATTAGAAGACTTATTCCCGCGGTATAATCTATTAACCACTATAGTTGCTATTCACTATTCACTAGCGACTTCACTTCTTGATACTAGCAGTTCCACGATACGAATGAGCTCAACTGACCAGCGAGTGACTTATATACCGTCTAGAGGCAAGTTTCGTAATAGCGGTGCTACCCTCTTTAACAATTAATCATGGCAAACTTCACGCATCAAGTATCGAGAATGTTACAAATACCCTCCGAAAGTACTGGCGATAACATCCGGCCTTCCTGCAACGTATTCGCCCTCGAATTACGTCTTAGTCTGATGTTATTGCTGAGAACTGTAATAATTAATAATAACACTTAGTAAATAATTCACGATTATATAACAATTATTCTTTTCCGAATGTTAAAATTGGATTCAGAGAGAATGTATAAAAATAATATGTGTCATAAGATGTCTCTATATGTCTGTGCGGTAATTAAGATCATTAAACCTTGGAAGGTCTTAAGTCACTTCTGCAGCACCATATTGACATCATGTTCGAAGCAAATACATTAGACATTCACCACATTACCAATATAGTAGTGTTCACAACGGATATCTACTGCAGAACCATGGTTTAGAATAGAGATGCCTGAGGCCACTCTAAACGTGTATCACCACATTACCGGTACAGTAGTGTTCACAACGGATATCTACTGCAGCACCATATTGACAATCTTTAATCAATCTTTGATAACATCTGGATTACAAATCATTATTTCCTAGTTGTATCCATGGTTTCATGTTTTCAATACATGTTGTGCTATTATATGGCCTGGTACTTTGTTCTGCTCCTTGCATATCATATACATTGTCTAGACACGAGCCAGCGTCTACCATATTCTGTTCGTCTGTAAATATTATTCCCCAAAAGTTTGCCTCGGCCTCTCCTGATTGTAAAATATCTCTAATACTACAAATTCTTGGATCTTGTAGTTGTACGGAAAGTAACCAATCAGCCTGTGATGTGATTTATGACGTATTTATTTCATTTGTGATACTCATCAGAGCTGCTACTTGTCGAGGTACTGAATCGGTATTTGAACTTCATGTTGATGCTCTTCGAGATTGTCTATGGGTTTTCCTTTTTCGCTAAGGCATGGCGGTGGGCAATGTTTCACAACCACTTCTGATATTAGAAGACTTATTCCCGCGGTATAATCTATTAACCACTATAGTTGCTATTCACTATTCACTAGCGACTTCACTTCTTGATACTAGCAGTTCCACGATACGAATGAGCTCAACTGACCAGCGAGTGACTTATATACCGTCTAGAGGCAAGTTTCGTAATAGCGGTGCTACCCTCTTTAACAGTTAATCATGGCATGGCAAACTTCACGCATCAAGTATCGAGAATGTTACAAATACCCTCCGAAAGTACTGGCGATAACACCTAAAGGGACTTGTTACGGGGGGATTTGTAAAACATATCCACAGAACATGGACACAAGATTATTAATAACTACTTAATTTATTGACCTATTATATTATGTAGTAATAAATAGTTTATTATACGAGAATATTACACAATACACACATATAATATTACACCTGATTAAATGCGAATTAATCATGAGAAATGGTTATGTTATGTATTTAAGAAATATTTATTAATTATTCGTGAATCGTAAATAATAATTCATCATATAAAAATATAAAATAAATTAAGTATATCGAGCACTATGCAAATAAACAATGTTTAATTTAGGACATAAAGAGGAAGAAGGAAGGGGACAAATGACCCTTACTAAATAATAATACCACATACAAATATTATATCTTATACGTGTTACGTATTATACAGGGTGGGCCATGAATTACATGACATTACATGACATTACATGAATTACAATTACATTTGAAAAAATCGTATAAAAAAACCATTTAACATATTTTAGAAATAGTTTATTTAATTAAAAAAGCTAATTAGTTGTAATTTATTTTTTAAAAATTATTTCGTCTAAATGACCACCGTTTCGGTTTTTGCACTCATCTAAGCGAGTCCTGAAGTTTTCGAATACTCTTCTGCAAAGCGACCGCGAAATCGCCGACATCTCTTCGATGATTTTTTCTTTAAGTTGACGGAGTGTATTCGGATTATCAATGTAGACACGACTCTTTAAATAACCCCATAAAATGAAGTCTGCTGGGGATAGATCTGGACTTCTGGGCGGCCATGGGATGTCACCTCGTCTGGAAATCAGCTTTTCCGGAAACATTTCTTTGACCACCGGCAAGGACTCGTTCGATGTGTGACACGTGGCTCCATCTTGTTGAAACCATGTGTTACGATTATAGCTAGCAAATTCCAGTAGCATCGGTGCTAAAAACTCCCGTAACATTTTCACATACTCGGCAGAATTAACAGTAACTGAACGGCCTCGAGAATCTTCAAAAAAGTAAGGTCCGATGATTCCTTTTGCTGAAATTGCAGCCCATACAGTTACCTTAGGAGAGTGAAGTGGCCTTTCATGTTTAGCTTTGGGATTTTCGCTGCTCCAATACCTGCAATTCTGTTTGTTTACATGTCCATTTAGGTGGAAATGGGCTTCGTCAGAGAATAAGAAACGTCTGTAAAGCAGCCCACGAGAGAGTGAGACAGATATATAGTATCAGGAGTATAAGGATAAATGTAAATTTTTACTAAATAGTATTAGTAGTACTCGTAGTAGTAGTAGTATTAAAAGTAGTAGTATTATTTAATACTTTAATGTTTTTTTTATAAATAAAGCTGCTTATATTATGTTAAAAACTTACATCAACTAACAATTTTACAAAAGTATCAACAAAAATGTTGCAGTTGTGACACTTAACTATATTTGACGACGCCATATTAACAATCAGCGACATCTGTGAGCAAAGCGACGTGAAGACGACGACTGACGTGCCATCTATTGCTCAACCTTCAAACTAAAGTGAGGTATAATAGTTAAGTTATTTTTTTAAACTTACGATAGATGGCGTTGATACTTTTGTAAAATATATGGATATTAACAATAAAACTACCAAAATCTCACATTGCGTGTTGCCTCCATCTGATCAAAGATTTTAGTTAACAGTGTTCTTAACATAGTCACTGAAGTGTGAAGTTACATCACTAATACTATCATCATCATCATCATCATCAGATATCTATAAAGGATTTACGTTCTGGTGATTTCGGTTACCGATTAACTGTATATATACCCATAAACTCCATAACACCAGGCTGTTTTTGGATCTAAGCTTTCAGAAGCTTCACACTTAAGTATTTAATATTCATTTAATTCTGTATTACACATGTTAAGTTTGTATTCTAGTGAAGCCGTGTTGTATATTTTGGAAGTATGTAACTGGTTTGGTGCTGACTGTACTTGATATCATTAAATTACAAAACAATATCTTATACATCTTTTATTGTAAATAGTATATCCAATGATTGAATTTCACGTTCCCCTCCAAAAATAAATAAAAAAGATGTCTTAATATTTCTAGGATATTTTTAAAAGTATATTTATTATTTCTAACACAAATATTGTATTTAAGTTAAATAAACTATGAATATTATACAATTATCTTCTGCCGTCAAAGTTTTTAATCTATTATCACTGTAAGGCTCCATTGGTATAAAAAAAAATTATTCATATTTTAACTATTTTATATCTCAATATATACAATCCTTTGAACTTCTTCAGAAACAAACACATAAATGTAAAGAGAATGAGATATAATACACATGGTCCACCGCCGTGATGGCGCCATCTATTGATCAATCTTTAAACTAAAGTGAGGCATAACAGTAAAGTATATTTTTTTAATTACGATAGATGGCGTTGATACTTTTGTAAAATTGTTAGTTGGGGTAAGTTATTAACATAACATAAGCAGCTTAATATAAAAATACAAATATTATACATTAAAGTATTAAATAATGAAACTTATAATACTACTACTACTTAATAAAACCTACACATTTATCGTAATACTCCTGATACTCTATATCCATCTCACTCTCTCGTAAGCTACTTTACAGAAGTTGTAAGTGAAAATGACCATTGTAATGGTAAAACTCCATAAGTATAAACAACTGATAACAAATACTTAATCACTTTAGCTTTACTTAAAAAATGATAAAGGCCGTTTAGACACGAGCGATGACATAATTATATATTAACACTAGTTTTAACACGCGGTTTTACCAAATCAGTTTTCCTTTCACATAACGATCAAAATATACATTGATTTAATGATAAACAAATTTAAAATTGTATATACTGACAGAAATTTGTAAAAATATATACAATAAAAAGTTCAAAAAATATATCAAAGCGAGCGTTAGCTAGCTCAGAGTGACGAAAGCACCCATAGTGCTAAAAGTCTAACTCTGTATATATACGCGCAATATCGATTTTTTTATACAGGAGACCTTCTGGTATGAGTGTGGTATTTTTAGAAAGCCCTTGGCCCATAGACCCAGAAAATTCATTTACACTTAGCAATATACCTACTGCCTTACCTCTACGGCCGTTTGAAAAATGAGACAAAAATTTAGTTTTTGGCTCCGCACCAGTATAAAATCACTTATTTCCACCTTGAAAACCCACCTTTTCAACAAGCCCAAAAACGCCAAAATCCGACCACCGGTTGATGAGATATGACATTTTGAAAATTTTGACTGGCGCCTCCATCGATGATAACTTTGTCAGTTTGTGGGTATATTCGTAGTTTCAACTGATTTTGTTCAAACTTTCAGGGATTGAAGTACATCAAAAACTAAGACTTTTTTGTTCTACGACATTTCGATTTGGTTGCCATGTTGGCCGTGGCCAGCCCTCGAAAGGCCAAAAATGGCCATTTTTCGTACAGGGACTGTGGCCAAACCAGTTGACGTACATTGACAAATTATGCATCATTGGAAAGGTCTCAAGCTCATCTTTTGAATAATGTCCATTTTAATGGCAAAAACATTTGTTGGCGTGACATTTTTGGTCAAAAGGCAAAAAATGGCCAACTGGCCGGGGACAGATCGGCCATTTTCTCGAAAACGGCGCCAACGATTTTTTCGAAAATTTCCTCATTCGTAGCCCCAAATTAGAGCTAAAATTTGGTATATAGCATATATCTGGGAAAACTCGTTATTTCGAGATATGGCCGTGAGAAGTTCAAAAAATCATGAAAAATTACCAAAAATGGCCAAAAAATGACTTTTAAAGCCAGAATCGTACTCACAACACGGTTAAAATTCAATGCTAGTTGCACAGTGAATAAAATCACTAACACATTGCCGTCTGTAACAATAAAACAAAATTTACAGAAAAAAATCCGAATACTGAAGAAATTCTGTTTTGAAGCAATGAATTAAAAAAATAAATGGAAACTGAAGAAAATCAAATGAAAAAAAAATCGGGCACCTGTGGGAATCGAACTCGAGGTCTCGTGTTTGTCATTACAACGCTCATCCTCTGAGCCAAAACACTCATTTTGTCACAGGCAACTATTCCAAATAATAATAATAATAATAATAATAAATCAATTTATTTCAGATAATTCATCCATAAGTGTTAGTAACATTTTAACTTAAGTAACTAATGTTATAATAGTACTCGTAGTTAGTATTCAACATAACAATCTCAAATTATACAGAAAAATAAAATTAATAAAATGCACAAAATTCATAAAATTATTAAAATTAAATATAAATTCAATTCAAATAAATATAAATTAAATTCAAATCAAATATAATTAAAATCATAAAATACTATTAAAGAAATGAAATAAAATAAAATTCATGGAAATCATCGTTCTAATTATTATTATTTTTTTAATTCTACAAATAACTCAACGCTATACTCCTACAGTCAGTATACGCTACGCTTCGATGCTACGTGTACACTATCCCAGGACCTCCAGAGGGGAGCGTCTAGCTTTAACGCCAATATGCTGAGAAGACTGTTGGAGCTGTTCAGTAATCTTGTCATTGCGGACGCGGTCCGCTTTCGTATTATCGCATAGAAGTCGTCTACACGAGCCTCCGCAAACATTGCCGATGCACTGCAGTATCGAGGCTTCCTCAACAAAGCCCTTAGCACATTGTTGTACTGAACACGCAGTGCGCTATATGTCCGCCGCGTATAGTTCTCCCATAGGCTGCACGTGTAAAAGGACTGGCAATAGGCTTTAAATAATATTAATTTTACCTGTGTCGAACACCGTGCAAACCTGCGGGCCAACATATTGCCTCTAACCGACAGAGCCCTGCGCTCCCGCTCGATATCACTATCATCACCCAGGCGTTCATTCACAATATGACCAAGGTATTTAAATTCAGATACTATTTTCAGAGAAGTTCCACACAGATGTATTTTAGGAATGAAATTTAACTGTTTGTTTATTCCTCGAAAAATTAAAATTTCGCTCTTTTTAGCGTTATACCTCAGTCCATTCTCCTTTGCATATTCCTCACAGATTTTTATCAGTCTTCGAAGACCACTGACCGACTGGCTCAACAGAACCATATCGTGTGCGTAACTAAAATTGTTCATCATTACGCCATCTATCGAACAACCGACGCGTGCCCCGCTAAGCCTCTCTATGAGCCCGTTTATGTAAAGATTGAACAATCTGGGTGACGTCAGGCCCCCCTGTCTTACTCCACACCCTAATTTATATGGTTCACTAAGTGCGTCACCCCATCTTACCACATTACTTTGGGCACCATACCAGTACTTTAATAGTGATATCAACTCCGGTCTTAAACTGCTATCCTTTTCAAGCTTCTGCCATAAAATTTTATAGGATACGAGGTCAAATGCCTTCGACAGATCCAAAAAACACGCAAACACATGGGTCTTTCTATCCGTGTAGTACCTTACAGCTTGCTTGAGACACAATACTGCGCTCTCAGTTGACAGCTCTGATCTAAAACCGAACTGCGCATCGTGTATGTTAATTGTTCTGCTAAGTTGAGTATCAAGCAAGCCGTCAAGCACTTTGGCTATGATGGTAGCAAGAGATATCGGTCTGTAGTTGGTTCTGTCCGCCGCAGCCCCCGCCCTATTCTTGATTATAGGCACGACTATTGTCCTTGTCATCGAGTCCGGCAGAAAGCCGTGGCTTATACAAATATTGTACAACAAAACTAGGACTCTAGGAAAGTGCATACCAGCGTGTCGCAGATGCTCAACACTCAGGCCATCATGTCCAGGCGACTTTCCACGCTTCATACCCATTATTGTATCTACTACTTCGCTAGACGTGAAACGTACAAAGCTTTCCCCATTATTTATAATATCCCCCCTGCCAGCCTCGGCGAAATTGAACTCACAGGGATCCACTGTAAATTGTGTTTTAAACATATTTGCTATGTTACGGCAACCGCTCACTCCCCCTACTTCAGCCGGAATATTCGATCTTGTATTCAGTTTGTCTGTTTGTTGCCAGAATTTTCCAAAATGTTTGTTTCTATATGACGTAGCCAGTATGTCCATTTTAATCTGTTCTGAATTGTCTTGGCACCATTTAAGTTTGTTTTTAAAGGCCCTACGAGAGTCCCTCATGTCATTATAGATAGTTCCATATGTTGGTCAAATAAATGAGTATATATTTGCATGAAAAATAATCGCACAGCATTTTGTTTCCAATTCTTTTACAAAACTATTGATATCAAAACAAAAACTTACCAAATTGCCTTGATCAATCTAATAAAATAAAAACAAAAATGCAATTTGTGCAACGTTTCGAGCACATTCACATTTTTTGTTTGTATTTTTTTTTGTTTGTTTTTTTGTTTGTTTGGCAACGTTCCGAACACATTCACATTTTTGTGTTTGTTTACGTTTGTGAATAAAAATGTTCGTGGTTTTTTTCGTCGCAAAATTCATATCAGGAGTTTTGTCAGTGGATTCGCTTTCGTCACTCGGTATTTACTTCGTTGAGAAGTTTTTGTTTTGATATCGGTTACAATTACACTCTGAACAGTATGAATAACTCTGAATACTTGTTAGGTTTCGTTAGTTATGAATTCAATTTGGCGAGACGGAGATGATATTTAATATTCAACATTTTTACATTGCGCGTTTAAAAGTCTGTTATTTAGCTTTTAAGTTATTAATATTAGTAACTGTCGGTGTTACATTTTAAAATATGAAAGTTCGTACCTAATTCATATACTTAATATAAAAAATTGCTTACTATATGCAGATGATGCAGTGCTCATTGCATCATCAGAATGCAATTTGTAGGCATTGGTCACCACTCTGAAAGATGGGTGTGAAATTAATGGTCTTAACCTGAATGTAGATAAGACGAAGGTTCTGATATTTGAAAGAAATGAAGAAAGAACAGAATGTAAGATCAACGTGAATGATAAGATAATAGAACAAGTGAATGAAGTAGTATATTTGGGAAGTATGTTTAGCAGAGACGGAAGATACGAAATGGATGTGGAAAGGCGTATTGCTGCCGGTAACAGAGTCAACGGTGCTTTGACTGCATTGTTGAGACGGCAAAACGTCAGTATAGCTGCACGTTTGGCTGTACACAATGCAGTTTTGCTACCGACGCTGTTATACGGCAGCCAAACGTGGGTAACACAGAAGAAGAATGTAAGAAAGATGAATGCTGTGGAGATGCGATCTCTTCGCAGAATATGCGGAGTCAGACTAGCTGATCGAATCCGCAATGAAGAGATCCACAGAATGGCAGGTACTAGCGAAGAACGTGCTCAGGTGGTTTGGGCACGTTGAACGAATGAGTGATGAAAGAATGGTAAAAAAAATTTATATGGGAAGTGAGCGGTAAGAGAGACAAGGGGAGGCCTCGAGTGACCTTCGAAAACACAGTAGCTACGATACTGGAGGAAGGTCACGTAAAAAGCATGAGGACCCCCCGGAGGGCATGTATGAAGAGGTTGATGTCTGTGGCCGAGGCGAAAGAGGTATGCAGAGACCGTAGCGTTTGGCGCTCCGTCGTCTCTGGCTACCCCGCAAGGGATATGGCGTGAAGGTAAATAAATAAATAAATATAAAAAATTATGAATAATATAAATAGATATGTTTTCATAAATCCAAATCCATGGAAATGACATTTCATTTATGTCAGTCAATTGAACTCACACTTGATACTATGAACTCTGCCTGTCTGCGATACGTCCTGTGGAACCTTCACAAATATATACATATTTATCTTATAATAATTAATATGATTACTATCACATACTTCATCATTATTAATTGATAATGCTAAATTCGTTTAGATCTATTACTCGCTGGTCGTGAAACATTTTTAATTGTAATCTTGTGTTATGATTCTTAGTACTGAGTGTTTGGAATTTATTGTAAATTTATTTTTGTTCTAGATAGGTAGGCTTTTTCCATTTTACTCCAGTATAGCTCCAATAGCGAACACGTTTGAATATAGGAATATAAGCGTATTAGGACAAGATATTGTGTATTGCAGCGTATTAAAATAACAAGGACATCATCCGATTTCAGTGAATAAAAGTTATAAATATAATCAGACAAGATTCACTGAGTTATGAAATAAAATACACGAAGCAGCAATAATACTCGAGAAATATTAAAGATTTATTTGCACATGGAATATATATATATATATGTGTATTTATATACATGTATATTTTTAATCTACTCAAAAGTGTTTTATAATAAATCGGCCTCGCTCCAAAATAGTTTAAAAGTAATATACAATGTAATTTTGAAAAACTATTGTAAAATATCAGTTGATAGAAACTGCTCAAGATCTTTTTATCTCTTACTTATTACTAGATACGGTACAGTATTAATGTATTTTTTACAATACAATAAATATATCAATTTATTAAAGTGTATTTAAATAATACCTACGAGTATGTTAGACAAAGAAAGAGAGTGAACGACAAAATAAAAAACTCACATCCAGTGCGATCAAGAAACATATTTATTATACATATTTTAAAAAGCATTGACCTCTTAGGAAGCTTGTTAGCTTTGATATCTTAAAGCTTTATGTAAGTTTATAAATCAGAAGGAAAGAACACAACAACAACACCGCCTTTTTCAATTCACGGAAGTAGCAGAACTTAACGTAGTAGATGAATTGTGGACTATTTATGTATGTATGTATCCTAAAACTTAGAAAATATTGTTAGTTTCAGAATTAAAGAAATTTATATTAAATATCCCGTATTACTTCAAAGTATTTGATGAAACAGATCGTCATCTAGCAGAGCTCTTTCACGATAAGGGCGTTCTTTGTATACTATCTATAAATATAAATAAAATTGAAGTGTCCGTTTGTAAATTAACGTTGGGCACCTATACACGGAGTATTACGGCGATTTAGACCTCTATGGTATTTAGAGCGGTTGGTATCAGAGTCTTTTAATTTATATTTTGGTTGATTCTTTTTTGTCATTTAAGTCCTCATTTCATCAGTTAAACACGGTGCGGGAAGGTGGTTCATTTTGGTAGCACAGGGGCTTGCCTGTCGTACAGTTGGGTCAACAAATTATTGAATATTTCCACGCACGGCACGGTATTTAATAATTATAAACTTAATTAATTATTACATTTACAGTATCTAAGCAATGTTATAAATAAAGTGAAAGTTTCGATCATTTATATCTAACCTATTACCTGATAAAAATTTGTTTTTGTTGATGTTAATAATATTTTCGTCTAAAAATATATTATTTAATGAATTTTATGTAAAACAATAATTGCTTCTTTTCGGAATTTCTGAAAACACATATTTTTTTTCGGTTGTAACGCTATACTGACACGTAATCCAAAACAATGTCAGCTACTTTTAAATGTTGTGGAGGATTTATGTGCTTGGACGGACGGATTCTGGACAAAACCAAATAAATGCTTCAGTTTATGTCTGGGTAGACGGAATACCAGATAAACCTCTCAAGATCCGGGTCTTACAATAGGCGGTAAGTTCGTTACTACGATTACTGACGCACCTCCGTTCAAATTCTTAGCTAAAAAAATCGATTACCAAGGGCGCACTCCATCGTTACACAAACATAACCAAAGATCATACATTTAAGCTTAACAAGTATTACGAACTATGTAACGAACTAATCAGGAATAAATTTATAGTTAATTTGTACGCTGTAGAAGTAGGAGCGAGAGGTATAACAGCAAAATTTCTGTACAACTTATTTAAGGAGCTCGGCCTTTCTAGAACGATCATCAGTTTATTTCTGGTAGGTATTTCAAAGGCGGCTTTAGTAGGTTCTTACGATGTTTATTTAGGTAGGGTGAGGAGCGTGAACAGTGAAGGTGAGCGTGTATGCGCATAGTAAAGGGGCCCCTTAAACCTACATCTGGGTCGCAAGTCCCAGGCATTGTTTGCGCTCCTCTTCTTGCAATGCGATGGGCCCGGTACCCGCAGGGTGAATCTATGGAGTGCTAAGAAACTTCGTCTCTGTCATAATCTAAAAATATGTTCGTTTGACATAATTTAGATGGAGGAGGGTTCGGCGGACAGAAGCCGCTGGCACCAGCTAGGTTTGAATAAGATGTGTATAATAATGATCTGCTCAAAGATACTCTTAATGACTTGTCAAAATTAAAACAAATAATTGAAACTCAATACAAAAAATAAAAACAGAAAGCAAAACTATGAAACAGTTGAAATATTAGAGCCTATAACAATTTACGCAAAGTTTTCTTATAATTACTAATTATCATGTTGAATATATCTAAACTTTTACAGATTATTGGGGACAGGCATCGCAAATGTTTTAAAATTTTTTATTGAATTTTTTCAATTTTATTTGTATATTTTTTATAAAAATACTTACATACTTCATTTAAAATACTTACATACTTCATTTTGTTAGCAAAAGAATAACTTATTTATTATTGAAAGCATAAATTTCAGTTTTACAATTTCGTCGTTAATACTTACAATCTAATTTAACCCAAGAGGAGTTGAATTAAACAAAACAAGTGTACGTGTTCTAAGACGAACGAACTAAATATTATTGATATCTTCGACAAAATTAATTTATTTTAAAACACTACTTAAAATCTGCTTTTCGAAATCTTTAGAGAGATATCTTAGAAGCTCTCTTATTTGGTACCTATCTTAACATTTTTTTTGCAAAATTCTAGATGCAGATGACTTTTTCTTTCCATCATTTTAAAATCATAAAAAACAAAAGAAACTCTTTACCATCGACACATGTGCATAAATATATATTTTTGAAAGTAATTCTAAAAATAACATCATCTCCACGTACTCTGATCGGTTATTGAGAGTCGTGCGTCATCATGTATAAAGTCGGGGAGATCACAATAAAAATCATCACATTATCGTGGATATTTCCTTCAATATAATACAACGCTACATTATGTAGGAGCGGTAACAAGAAAATTAAACCGAAAACTTTGTTCATATATCGACCATACAACAATGTGATTCTAAGGTAAAAATTCAAACTAAAGTATTCCGTTCCCCACATTAGCTCGCACAAACGCACATTTAAACAGATTTCCAGGAGAGATTTCTTACAAATATCTTCTACGTATAGACAGCGATAAGATACAGATTTATTATGTGTAAATGTAGGAAGCTCCAAATGTTTTTGCTAATAGTTCAATTACGAAATGTGGATCAAATATTAATTTCGGCGACTGATAACAGTACAGCGTATGTTGGTATCCCATATTGAACAGGTGATGTTTAAGTTGAAGTAATATCTTTAACTATTGAGAACAATGCGATGCTGTAGTCAATTAATTGAAAACTATAGACATTTGTTTGGGTTTTTTTTATGAAAAGAAAAGTTTTCTTATTCATTCGCGACTATTAGTAATATTAGTTTTACATACTCCTATGTGTTAATCTAACATTGCAAAATGCTGCATTGCAAATTTTTCGAGGAGATATTTATTTATCAGGTCATTTTAGCTTAAAACAAAAGAAGTTACAGATAAATAGATCTTTATCAGACTTTTAAATAAGGGTTAGCTTTTACGTTATACGAAAGACATAAAAATATGAAATATATTTTTGATTTTGATGGAATTAAAGGAATCGTGACGTTACTATGACATTAATTCATAACAACTTAACGAGTTCATTCGTCTGAACTAAACTGAAATTAAGATGATCTTTAACAGACTGATCCGTAACAGAAGACTATATAAAATATATTTTAATCTGTGATCTACTACTTTCCTTCCATTGGACTTAATATTCAGTACAAATAAAACAAAACATACATTATTCGTGTATATCATGTTAACACAAATATTATTTTTTTTACTTATGTAACCTCGGACTCTAGTTACACGGCTCCAAAGGATACTCACGGAGAAACCGACAAGAAACTTCATAAATATTAATGTATAATGTATATAATGTAACATTGGTAGTCTGTATGTTGTATTAGCTTAGATGATGAAGCAGTGCGATTCACATCTTGATATAAATTCGATTATGTAAATTTGTATCTGAATAGTATATACATATACCAGATGGAGATCTATCTGTCTATCTGTATATAATAAATAATAGCAACCGATTAAATAAGATTATACTCTTTTTTTTAAATAAGTATTATTAAAGTATTAATTATAGTATTTGGACCACTTTGAGTTTTTTGTGCAAACATTTTTAACCAATTCGTGAAAAAATTTTGAAAACATTTGTAGAATATAAATATCTTTTCACTTTTGTTAAAATAATATAAGAATAAACTATAAAAATATTATACAAAACATAAAATACTAACTTGTCTTTTAGTTATAAATTAATTCATGTTTGTTCAAATAGTAACTTTATTAACAGTTTTATTAACAGCTGGAAGTGTCTGACTCGGCTCGTGTTAAATTAATAAACTGTTTCACTGCTGCACCTGCGTATATATATATATATATATATATATAGTATGATTTAATAAATATCAATACTAAATCTTTATTTATTACTACTCCACACAGTACACTATAAAATTCTTGAAAGTTTCACCAAATATGAATAACTCACTGTACGACAGACTCTTATAAACCGGATAGTCCGTGCAGTAAGGTAATCTTTTTAGTTTGACAGACTATTAGTCTTTTATCACTAAAAGACACGCGAGAGGGTGTTTAAGGGCTGCGATGAAAAACTCTACCTACGAAGAAGTCTATACGTAGATTGAACCTCTAAAAAAGAACTTATGATTTTTTAAATAATATTAGTTCAGAGTTATAGTTAAAATGGAACTCTTCTTTATTGTAGCTTCATTATAAAAAATGATTTCTTTGTTAAACGAAACAACGTTGTGAATTTAATTACACATTTTTGTTCAAATTCAAATTCAAAATATCTTTATTCAAGTAGGCATTTACACGCACTTTTGAATCGTCAATTATTACAATACAAAAAAAGGTCAGTGTAGTCCGTCCGTAAGCAAGCTACCACCGGCTCGGAATGCTGCTCTGTTGAGAAGAGCCGGCCAGAAACTCAACAGTTGCTCTTTTCAAAAGAAATATAACAATAGGTGATGTATCTTACAATATAATATAAATCCTGCAAATGATTCAACAACTTAAGTTCCACATATTTCGATCCACTAAAAACTCTTGAACGTTATAATAAGCTTTATTTAACAATAAACTTTTGATTTTAGATTTAAAACTAAGAAATGGAAGGTCTAAGATATCTTGTGGAACTTTATTATATATGCGTATACTCAAACCCATGAAGGATTTATTAACTTTTTGAAGCCGAAACTTTGGCGTTACGAGTTTGTATTTATTTCTCGTATTTATCGCGTGTCTGTCACTGTTTTTTATATAACTATTTAAATTTTGACGTATATATAAAATGTTATTAAATATGTATTGGGAAGCGACTGTAAGAATACCTATTTCTTTAAAAACATCTCTCAGAGAATCTCTAGCTTTTAAGTTATAAATAGCCCGCACAGCTCTTTTTTGTAAAATAAATATAGAATTAATTTCGACAGCACTGCCCCATAATAAAATACCGTAAGATAAAATACTGTGAAAATAACTAAAATAAATAAGTCGAGCCGTATTTATGTCCGTTAATTGTCTAACTTTTCTAATTGCAAAGACGGCGGAGC
Organism: Melinaea menophilus ssp. n. AW-2005; assembly: GCA_918358695.1. Lineage (NCBI taxonomy): Eukaryota > Metazoa > Arthropoda > Insecta > Lepidoptera > Nymphalidae > Melinaea > Melinaea menophilus. The sequence continues at coordinate 860,317 of OU911059.1, forward strand.
TGAGTTTGGCTGCGAGTGTTGAGAGATGGGGGTTCCACTGGAGCTTTCTATCTAATGTTAAACCTAAGAATTTTGTCGAGTCAATCAATTCTAACACTTCATTGTCAAGGAGCAAGTTACAATTTTTACTTTTTACATTAGGAAGTGTAAACTCTACGCATTTAGTTTTCTTAGCATTTAACACTAAATTATTAATTTCGAACCAATGCAGGACTCGTGACAAAGTACTGTTTACTTCGTCATAATTAATCCTATCACGCTCAACTTTAAAAATAAGCGAGGTGTCATCAGCAAAGAGTACAATGTCACACAGACCCTTAACAAAAAAGGGCAAGTCATTAATATAAAGTAAAAACAAAAAGGGGCCCAGAATAGATCCTCGTGGAACACCCATCTTTAGGTAAGAACCAGACGATTTAGAATTATTTACGTAAACTGTCTGGATTCTTTGATTCAGGTAAGAGGCAATAAGATCAAGCGCAGCGCTACGTACACCGTAGTGGTTTAGTTTGCATAGTAACGTCCGATGGTCCACACAATCAAAGGCTTTGGACAAATCGCAAAACACCCCAATTGCATTCTGCGACTTCTCCCACGCGTCGTAAATGTGCTTAAGAAGCGCAGCACCCGCATCAGTCGTTGATTTGCCTTTGGTGAAACCATATTGTTCACTATGCATGATCCCACTGCTATACATAAACTCTGAAATCTGATTTAAAATGATTTTCTCGAAGACCTTACTCAAGGTCGGTAAAACCGAGATAGGCCTATAATTTTCGGGATCCAATCTATCGCCACTTTTAAACAAAGGAACTATTTTACTGTTTTTCATCAAATCTGGAAATATACCGGTTTCGATACATTTGTTAAAAATAAGGGATAATTGAGGGGCAATATCATTTATAATAGTGCTAAGCAATTTAACTGACATACCCCAGAGATCACCGGTTTTCTTCGAATTTAAGGTTCTAAATGTGTTAACTATTTCATCTGATGAAACAGGTTTAAAAGCAAAATATTTATTATTGACTTTAACATTTTTGTTCAATTCCGCGATTGCAACAGATGATGAGGAATTTAAATTACGTGTGACTGTTATTGGGATTTCAGTAAAAAAGGTCTCAAAAACAGCCGCCACCTTTGATTCTTTATTTATTTCAATATTATCAATTTTTAACTTTATAGGTCCATTGGGAGCCCTAGATTTTCCAGTAAAACTAGATAAAACATCCCAAGTTGCCTTTATTTTATCTTCTGAAATTGTTGAGTTGAAATATATCATACTTGATATAGGTGTATCAGTAAGGAGAAATAAATTCTTTGGTTTGTAATGTTATACCTTGTACTGAGTTAATCCAAATCTAATGATATACCACCATATCATTTATATTTGTATTATATATGGCGTCTTCGTAAAGTGTAAGGTGTCTGTCTACTCGATGAATCGTGAGCGAAAAATCCCTCTGAAATTACACTTCTATCGGAAACCAATAAAACGATGTGATGACGGGTGGGTGTGTGTGAGGTGAAGGGTTAAATACAATATGTTTAGTTGATCAAGGGTTTTCCAACGAAATTGTTTAAGGAAATTATGAAAGATAAAAAGAAAAGTGAATTAAGAAATTATGAAGATACGTGTGCGAGTACTTGCTTTTTATTGTAATAATTGTCGATTAGAGTCCGTGTAAATGGCTACTTTAATAAGATATTTTTTTCTATATTACAATTTTAAACTCAAAGAGATGAAAGCTAAGTAGAAGATAATGGAATATAGTAGTAGACGGAGTACTAGCCAATAGCTAATATAAACAAACATAACATATGTATTATTTATTGTAGGTGCGTATTGTGAAAGTATCGTGTCTTGGCTTGTGACGCAATATCAATATCAATGTCTTCCCAGCTCTTCTATCAGTATCGGCAATATGAATACTTGAAATACTTAACACGTTGAGCCCGGCATCAATATTGCTGTACTTTCCGTTTAGCCGGCAATGAGCGAGAAATCGGGAATATTCAAGCCTGCTAACATATGAATTGCTCAGAAGCCAATGCGGTTAAGTCCATTTTTTGATATTGTCTGATTTTTGTAAATTTTATAGAAATAAAAGATTTTCATTGCAACCGCATTGGCTTCTGAGTGACTCATATAATAAACGAAATCAACTCATATAATAAACAAAAATTCCACGTTATTTGGACGCAAGAAAGCCAGAAATGTGAATAAAAAAGTCATCACGTTTTGTAATAGATGTAAAAACAAACCATATTTTTGTTAAGAGTGTTTTAATAAACTTTATTAAAATTACTATACATTTATTCTTTAACTGTCGGTCCCTAGGGACCGACGCCGGCTAAACGGAAAGTTCACTGTCGGTCCCCAGGAACCGACACCGGGCTCAACGTGTTAAGCAATACTTTAAAACTGTATAAGAGTTATTAGATTACATATTATAAATAAACTATTCTAAAGTCTAGTACTTTATAATAATGTTAAAGGATTCTATTCGAAAATAAGATACGAATAAAACACTACAACTTTACTTCAAGAAGGTGCAGTATTTACCGTACCGAAAAGGGTTATATTTATAAATATTTTCACATGATGTAGCGGTCACCGGCGATGTACAAACTCTAATCGATAATGAGCTTAATGGGAATAATAATAATAATAATAATGAGTTTATGAACCCTGTCCAGGGAATTAGGAATATTGTATTTTAAGGGACACTTATAAGATTTTGAATTACTTACTAATAGGTAGCGTAAAACAATAAAAGCAGTTATTTATGAGGATAATTTTGCATTAAAAATACATGTATACATACAACACACGTGTGCCGCAATCAAAATACTACAAAAAATGATGAAAGTTTGGCCACTGTAGTTGTAGAGAACAAATAATTTTAAAATTAATAGTGCATGCCCCTCCTAGTTTATTTTTATGTCAATGGATATATGGATATATCAATGGATGAAAGGTTATAAATTGCATTAAGTTTATAATAAACATAATGAAGCTACTTTCCACGAGTCAAATTTATACATATAAATAAAATTCACTGAATGCTATGAAATATAAAAATATATACGGTACTTATATAAAAAATAAAGTCTAGTGCAGTCTAGACCGAAATATATGATTGTATTGTTTCATAATGGACTGTATTTTATTAGTGACAGAGTATCAAGTTGTCTTTATTCGTCATAGTCACTTGGGTTCCAAGAAATTATTATTCGTTCATAGAATATTGAAATGGGACTCTGACAATGGCTTTGTGTTTAAGGGGATTATACTCTATGAACTTGTAAGTGAAGGGATATCTGATATTGATTTTGCTTCCCTTCAACTGTAGGTTTCAATTAAATATATTCTGTTTATATAATTTTAATAAATATATGCATTATAAATTACCGCCACGAACAGGCAGACAGACAGGCATAATTTTAACATGGCTAACAATATAAACAATTTAATGTGTTTCTTTTTTTGTATTATATATGTATGGATATGTTGTTTTTAATGTGTGTTATTGTAGTTTTAATGATCTATAAATATGATTCTAACTTATACGTTAATGTTGAAATGATTATAAATATGAAAAATAATAATCAATCAATAAATGCACCCTACACATCAAATTTGAGGTGAGTTAGTAGAGTCTGTTGAATGTGAACTCCCGTCAGATCGATACAGAGTGTTATACCTGTTGAATTGTTGAATATATAAAAATATTTTAACTGGTAAGGTTTCTTCCCTTGACGCTTTCAATGGCCAAGTTAAAAAACTTTACCTCATCTATGCAGTATTATATATATATATATATATATATATATAATCCATATTTCATTTTTTTATAATAGTTTAGTAGTTTTTTTACTCATCTACAACTGTGGAGAAGATGATTGTACATCTTAAATTTGGCTGGCTGTGTTCTTAGAAGTAAGCTCAACTGTAGCATTTTTAATACATAACAAATTACTAATGTAGCTCGTAGAAATACATACTCGTATAAACAAATAAATTTCGTTTTAAGGCTCAATAAATCAGATCAATCATTTGAATTTCTGGGATATCGGTTTTGAGCTTTCAAGCTAAATGCTCTCTTCCTGATTGGTATTTGAATAGCGATTGATTGGATAACCAGGCTTTTAGTCACAAAAATGGTTTCCGTGCGTTCGCATATCGTTGTACAGACGTTTTGATAAATATTTAATAAATGTTTTTTATCAATTTGTAACTTCAGTTGAATATGATACATTTTGACGCTGTCACACATGTCAGGTTATTAATTACGTATATGTTATAAAACCGAAACATCACTTATTTATTAATACAAATTTATTATAGTTTAGATGTGTTTATATTTATTGACATATTTATGTTTGATATTAAATTGCACCGAACGATAAAGGTTCTATCTATCTAACTATCTATTAGGCTCTATATTGTATAAAAAGTTAAAGTAAACTGAGCTACCTTGCCTTTGTACGTAATAACCGCACTTAGAATTATCAAAGGAAGGCACTCGTCTGATTTTCCACTACTAGTAAAAGATAACGAACTGAAAGATAAAAGTGAACAACACTTTATTAAAATTATGTAATCAATAAGTTATTTATACATTGAATGTATAAATCTAATTTCATAATGTTTCTATATTAAGAATATTTAAAACTAGTATTTACATATTTATTTAATTTCTTTATTGCACGACAAGGTACTAAGATTGGGCTTAAAGTTAAAGAATTTTCTACCAGCCAACCCAAAACGTGCAAAAAAATATGTATGTAGGCGGACTGTAAAAAAAAACGAACTAGAAATATTGTATCCAAGAAACCGAAATATAAAAGTTATGTTTTTTTTTAATATCTATTAAGCTTTAATAAGTAACGAAAGTTTTTATACAAAATTAATACATTATTTCTAGTAACTAATGCAAATTCTAATTCCGATAAATCCTTAAGAATCCTAATTATAAATATGTTTTCTTAACATTTTTTTATTTTAGATATTTTTTATCGGCTTACTTTTTTCTTTTATTTTTTACTTCATTTCAAGATTGAAATTAATGTAATAAATATATATTATTGTGATAAGCTGTGCATTTAATAATATTATAAGTAGAAGAAGAAATTTTGTTCAACCTCATAACGCTTTTCTAAATACAAGATGTCGGAAAAAAAAGTTCACATTTGTTTTGGTTATTTCATGAACGCAATTATATCGGAGGGGCGCGGTGCGTGTGTCAGTCGGTAGTCTGGCTCTTGAGAATTTTTTCTCTATGGAGCATTTCTTGGGAGCGGAACGTGCATTGTGAGTACGCGAGTTTTATAAAAACGGTAATTCCGCGACTGTAGCGAAAAGAAAATTCTGCAACATTCGACCTATTCGTCACTGTAATGATGCCCCAAGCAATCTACTCATTGCAAAATGGGTCAAGAAGATTAAAAAGACTCTCTCAATAGTGGAAAAATCAAAATCCGTGTGTCCAAGACCTTCAAAACCAAAGACAACGTAGACAGTGTCACCCAGTCTATTCGGGACGATCTGAACCTTTCAATTCAGAAAAATTGTGGCCTTAAAGGTGCACAGATCCTCATTATGCCGCATTTTGTATAAATATTTAAGCCTTTACCCCTGAAAAAATCTATTGGTGCAAGATTTAAGCCTCAGGATGCTGGTCTTGCTGGCTTGGCTTCGTAAACGAGATTGGGAGTTTTTTGCCATTTACCAACATCTTGTGTTCAGATGAAGCCCATTTTCATCTTAATGGACACGTTAACAAGCAAAATTGCCACTACTGAAGTACAATCAATTCAAAACAAAAACATTAGAAACCCCACATACGCCCATAGTGACCGTATGGGCCGCAATGTCTGCGCGAGAAATTGTCGGCTTACTTTTTTGAAGTTGAAAGAGACGCACAGTTACGGTGAATTCAGAGCGTTATGTAGAGATGTTAGACAACTTCTTTGTACCTGAGTTGCAAAACTTTCCTTGTTATAAACAAAGAACATAATTCCAGCAGGATGGTGGAACTTCACACAAAACAAAAGAAAATATCCTTCACGAAATCGCAGCCATCACGGAGAATACCTGCCGAGCCGTCATAGGCAATTTTAGTGCTCGATTAAATGAATACCGTGAACTTAAAGTTTTACATTTGAACGATGTCATTTTAAAAAATATATTCCCAAACACTGGATTGTAATATTTATTAACCTTTTTTTAAAAAACTTCTAACTTTTTTTTTTAATGTAAACTTTCTTTTGAGACACCTTAATTGTCAAAGATAAATTTTCCGCAAATTGTTTCATTTGAGTGACCACCAGTGACCGCCGGTAACATCCGGTGATTCTCCAATGTACATACTCAACTAGACGCTCCGTAGAAGGTCTTTTCTCATCACAGACTTAATAGTTAAGTAAGTACTTATCACATACTCTTTTGTAAATCTTTTAAAAAATCTTAATTTATAATTATTTTTATGCTACTTTATCGTTTTCTGACATTTATTTTGGTGTATTTAAAAAATCATATTATATATTATAACTAGTTCAAATGATATCAGAATCCCTCATTAGTCATTTTAACATGATACGAGTCTAAATCGATAGACAGACAGATAAAAATTAAAAAAAGAATCATAATATATTGAATTATATATTATGCTTCTTTAATAATTTAACAGTTATTAATGAACATATGTTATAAACTTTAAACTTCAGTTTATATGTACATATTAATATTACATAGATTTAATATAAATCACGAAAAGCCGGACGAGTATAACTCATATGTGGTAAAAAACCATTAAACAACTTTGAATGTATTTTGTAAAATATATAATTACCTACATATTATTGTAAGTTTCTGTCGGAGCAGATAACATTATGTGATACGCTGAAATTGTAGAGTAATTTATATTTGGTTTAACTTGGTTTGTATTCACCAAAGTTTGTATAATAGTGTTTTTTTATATATTTTGCTTGATATATTTGTATAGATAACCTAACTATAACTAACCATAGTTCGGATTATATATTATTATTAATTAATACAAGACTTGATTATTAGAATACCAAGATATAATGAAATAATACATGAAAATGTTCAGTGAAGTGAAATAACTTAAATTTAGATTTATACAATACTAATAGGATTATAAATTCATTGTTTTAATAAATACTTACGTTTTTATTTACACACCTGTACATATCTTGTTTTTGCAGAGTTTACACCTCGAAAAAAGACTATATACACTTTTCTTATTAAAATAATAACCAAGAATTTAAAAAAGTAGTGTAACAAAAAACTTAATAAACTTAATTTTCTCAATTTTTGTGTTTTGGACGTAACCGCATTGGCTTCTGAGCGGCTCATATATTTCTCACATAATTTGAGAATTACCAAGACTTTATTATTCACCTAATAGAGTGTTTAATGAATTAGATTTTCTAAAACTCTCTTACAGTACATAAAAATGACGCAATAGTCGAAAAAAAATATTTAATATATACTGTGAACAAGAATTTTGTAACTCCTCATCTAAAGGAAAATCATTATCAGTATAATGTATAATATATATACGACCGTATATATAACGTTAATAAAAGCATTAATCAAGCGGAAAATATCCTGTAACATATAAATATAAACGTCGCGATTACGGCAACCCTCATGGTTATAGAACTTTTTAAAAATATGCCGAGTTTAATCTCGGCAACGGAAAAATTTGTGACATTTTTTTATGTACGATACTAATACGATAATTGGGTTTTATAAAATGTTAACAACCAGAAAATTGTGTTGTATTTTTAGACTGAAACTATATTGCAATTTTTTTATGTGATTTTACAACAAAACAATTTGGCAATTTTTTTTTAAAAATATTGATGATTACCTGTTCTCCTTCGACTTTTAAGACTTTGTATCTGTTCGTATATGGAATTTTAAGCAGTGGTCCTTATACGATATATTCAGATTCTGGATGACGCCATTCGGGTTAGTTTTCTTCTTAACTCATAAAAAAAAAATAATTAGAAAGCTAAACAAATAAAAATTATAAAGTAAAAATTATAAAAATTATTATGAGGTTATTTTGATGATATTTTTGCTCTGTGAGATTTTTTTTAAAAGAAGTTCTAAACGCCAATTTTATGTAGCTATTTAGAATGGAGTCAATCTGATACATTTTCCAATGAAATCACTGAATATATTTCATTGTAATTCGTCGGGAAGAGCCGGGAGAAGTTATCTTAGTGATCTATATTATAAGTTACTCCAAACCGACGGTGTCTGTCTGAGTTATTGGATATATGAAAGAATAACCTGGGGTGTTTTAATTGGGGAAGACCTACAAATTAGATAATTAAACTTTTGATTCGAGATTGTACTCAATATGTAGTTAAAATCTGATTTAAAATACCGATACCAAATAATAATATGTGTAAAGGATTTTATATTCACACACATTTAAATACAGAGCTTTTTATTATTTCTTAATATCAGGTATATTATATTAATCGAGCTGATATATACTATACTACAACCAGATAATTATTATAGAAAAAGACAAAAAGTGTATTGAACACTAACTGAAAATTCTTGTTTGTTGAAAATTGTCACAGAAATTTTTTATAGAGACATCAAAAAACATCACAATTCATGAAGATGACTTAGGATACATGTATGGATATAAAAATATGTTACCTTACATTTCATAAGCATAAGTCTTATCAACCATGTTCCATAAAAATATATTTGAGAATGACTATAAAGGAAAATCTCATGCCAAATACCAACACCTATCGCTGAAAGTAACCCACGATAATATAACATCTTTCCAATATAACATCTTTTAATATAATTGCGACCTCTATTTCTTTTTATTTCAGAAGTAAGTTACGAATATAACTCCACGAATTTAAAAATAACTTAACTATAACATAACGTAATATGAAATCATTTACGTTTCTACAAGTCTTTGTTTCACATTTATTTAACTTTCCCAAATAGTGATGATAAAAACTATAAAGTAGTTTTGCCTTCACTTCAGAAACACATTTTTTTAATAATAAGTATCGATTTTCATATCACAACAATCGATTTTCATATCACACCACCAGGACCTCGGGGCCATGGCGGCAAGCGGCGCTCGCCAGCGAAACGCCTACGCCTTAACCTTTTTCAGCGCATAGGAAGCGCGGCTCCATCCTCCTCCATGAGGCGCTCCGCCGCTTTCTTCTGCGACGTCACATCCTCGCAGAAGAAATGCACCGCATTCCAAGCCTCCTCGCTCTTCGCCACGGCATTGACAATGGTTGCTACGAATATGCTGCGCCTTACCCTAGGCGCAGCCGGACTCGTGATACTCCATTGACTTTCTCGACCCGCCACCTTACACAAAAACCTTCCGAAACAACCGTGCCCCAAAATTACCTGTGTCAGGTGGAAGTTTAACATCCCGTGCTTGCGACTGACCCAGTCCCTAATTATAGCATCAATAGACGTGCAAGCAGAGATGCCGAAGCTGGGTTTTCTGAGCCTCTCTCGCCATCTTTTGAGGAGCTCATCCTGCTCCCTATGATGCCAACTAAACTCCCCTCTTTCCCCTAACGGAGGATGTTCTCCTCGAATACGGGCATCCCTCCTCCGTCGGTACACAACTGCTAGCGTCGCCGCATCCAGATCTAGGCTCCGATTACAGGCGTTCAGAGCGTCCGACTACATAGGTGCTCCGTATAGGGCCATAGACCTAACATATGTGTCTATTACGTAAGGCAACCGTTAGTAACCATTTTTATTTATAGGTATATTTTTACTTCGTGGCGTTATGCGTCATGGGTACAGAATTCCACATTGCGCGTGGGTCGACACGTACCTACTTGGCTAGTTTTTACTATGGACTTACATACTAATTAACTCGAAATCGGATTCAAATCATTTTACTATCAATTATATAACGCATATCACTTAGTAAATTAACTATGGAATCGTGTTACCTGGTATGTATATCTTGACCAAAGTAGTAGACTAGCTTCAGTTATTTGATAGAAAACTTGTCCATTATAATGATAATATCATCCGAAAATCCCTCCTTTCCTTGAAAATTCATAAGTCGAGTGGGCCAGATGGTATTTCTCTAGTTGTGCTACGAACATGTGCCCCTGAGTTGACCCCAGTGCTAACACGTCTATTTCGATACTCTTACCTTAAAGGCGTAGTCCCGGTCTCATGAAAGCGTGTCTTTGTCCAGCTCGGACCCAGCTAACTACAGACCTATCGCCATTACCTCTCTTCTCTCCAAAGTAATGGAGAGCATTATCAATAAACAGCTCCTAACCTACTTCGAGGATCATCAGTTGGTCAATGACCGGCAATATGGCTTTAGCCATGGTCGATCGGCTGGTGATCTTCTGTTATATCTTAGCACCGTTGGGCAGCTGTTATTGAAAGCAAGGGAGAGGGTCTGGCAGTTAGTCTGGATATGGCGAAAGGCTTCCCGAGAGCTTATGCAAGTGGATTACAAGCTTCCTCACTGGGCAGAACATACAGGTCGTTCTCGACGGTTTTTGCCCGGACCCCAAGCCCGTGAACGCTGGTGTACCCCAAGGCTGCGTGCTATCCCCAACTCTGTTCCTCCTGCACATCAATGATATGTTGGATATCTCCAACATTGTTATGCGGATGACAGTACTGGGGATGCGGTATATTTCGGCCGTGCACGTCTCTCTCGGGAAAACGTCGACGAGGGCCGAAACAAACTTGTGTCTTCTATAGAGACTTCCTTGGGGACGGTCTCTGAGTGGGGTGAACTGAACCACGTTCAATTCAATCCCGACAAGACACAAGTTTGCGCGTTTACTACTAAGAAAACCCCATTTATCGTATCACCGCTCTTCGAGAGCACTCCCCTCATTGCCTCGCCAAGTATCAGAATACTGAGTCTCGACATTTCGAGCGATTGTCAGTTTCATGGTCATCTGGAGAGCAAGGCCAAGTTGGCCTCGAAGAAATTGGGAGTGATCAATAGAGCGAGGCAGTATTTCAAACCTGGCCAAAAACTTGCGCTCTATGAGGCGCAGGTCCGGCCACACATGGAGTATTGTTCTCATCTCTGGTCCGGATCACCCCAATATCAGCTTCTACCATTTGACCGCGTACAACGGAAAGCCGTTCGAATTGTCGGGGACCCGGTGCTCTGCGACCGGCTGTACTCTTTGGCATTGCGCAGAGACATGGCTTCTTTGTGCGTCTTCTACCGCATTTACAACGGGGAGTGTTCCGAAGAACTATTCGATCTGATGCGCGCCATCGACTTCTTTACCATCCTTACCACCTGGATGCGTGGCGATCCTCCACTGTGCGGTTCTCAAGGACCTTTTTTCCACGTTCCACTCGCTTGTGGAACGAACTCCCTTCGGCGGTATTTTCAGATCGGTACGACATGGGTACCATCAAAAAAAGCGCTTACTCCTACCTACAAGGCCGGCAACACTCTTGTAAATTGTGGGATGTTGCAAGAGTTAAACACGGCGGCGGTGAACACGTTCATACGTGACCCGTCAACTCGTTTGCCCTCGTCTTACATAAAAAAAAGTTATAATAATATCTCAATTCTTGAGAAGAGATAGTAGTAACTACTCTACATATATGGCGAACATTATTTTAATTATCTTGAACTGCACTTCATATTTTAATAAGACTGAAATAACACTACAAAGACTACCTACTATTAATTAAATTTTCATTTTTCTTAGTGCTGTTATATTTTTTAAATTACATTTTATCAATTAAAAACATTTTATCATATTTTTAAAAGATATGAAATGGTGTTAATAGAATTTTAATACGAGATATTTAATAAAAACAAGGAAGGTTTAACAATTATTTATTCATATTTTGAAATATACTAACAATATTTCAATACATATAATAATACATACCAATATTGATTTCAGGCTCGGATTGTCAATTAGTTATCATATTTTGTGTCTTATTACCACTATCTCGAAGGATCTATAGTTTCCGCAATGCTGGTTATCCACGGCCAGATAGGATCAGCAGGCTTCAATGGCGTTTCTTAGTAGGATCGGTCTCTAGACGGTCAGCAGCAGTGAGCATCTCTGAAACAAAGATTTAAAACAAAAATAAAATTTACATACAAAAATACATTAAAAATCATCAGACATCTTGTTAATTATAAAAAAAATACAACAACTGAGGTCTTCTTGACTTGAGTGCAGATGTGGAGAAGCATTGGGAATGTCATTAAATTTATATAATATATATTATAATTATTTAACTTAGATGTTCCCAACACAGCCTTTCATTTCTTCATCAGATCCCAAGACAAAATCATGTGTAGCAACGTGACTGAATATCTTTTTTATGGAGGCACTTACTGCCAGCTCATTAATAGAAATTACAATACTCTTAAGATGCGGTGATTCTCCTTAATATATCGAATTGTAAAACTTATCAAGGGAGTGAGTTGTTAAATCTTTACTATCTTGATTCTTGATTCACACTGATAAAATCAAAACAATATTTTAAGGCCGCTACAGATAAAATATTCAACAATAAATTATAAAGTATTAAATTAAAAATCTTATTATTATTATATTTGTGACATTCGAAACCACAGGTCTCAAATACGAAGCATCACAGTAAATAAATAACTAATTTAATATCCATAGTAATAATTAAATATATAGTAGTAATAAAATAATTAAATAATGTTATCGTGCATTCGTCGCTTTAATTAAATAAATCTTCTTAATTTCTTAATCGTTCCTAGATCCCAGTATATGTACATAATGATTTTCCTTCTTTTGATGGCTGTTAAAAACTGGCGGTTAAAAACATGTTAAAACTTGTTAATAAAACATGTTATAACATGTCAAAACATATTAAAACTATTACGCTCTGATAAAATTAAATAATAGCAGTTTTCAAGTTCAAAACTAATTGGTATTCGACATATCTGTAGGTGATAGACAACAGTTACATAGTAGTTAATGTAACTGCAGTTCATATTCGGGCTAGCTTGACCGAAGTAGTACATCCATCTCACAGAAGAGTATTTTAAAGTAACTCCTCTCTCTGCCTGTTCATGTGCGACGGTGATCACTTACCATCACGTGAACTGTCAGTCGGTCCACCATAGTGTCACATAAAAAAATATGAATATTCAGGATCATAAAATAGCTTTTAATTGTTTAAATGCTGGCCTGAGGTCTAATAAATATTTCAATATAGTTACCAGACCCAGCACTTATAGCATCAATATCTACGAAGCTGCGAGGTATGCAAAGCCAGTTTTCAATTTCACACCAACTTTTATAGAATAATTAACGTTAAGAATCTGACAAGGTAAACCAGAAATTTGATTACATTATTAACTGCATAGGTACATTTGTAGGGCAGTAATTTTAAATTATTAGATATGAAGAGTTATTAATATATATTTTAACTTTATTTTCCCGAATGCATTGTAATGTAACGATTTCGTAAATTATCTTCATCTGAATCAATATGATCAACAAATTTAAGAAAATTATTTTTTTATCGCTGCCTTCTTATTTAGAACATTCTCATTTAATAAAGTATAACAACATTGTAAATATTATCATTAACAAATACTTTAAGAATCTGAAAACATAATTAGTAAAAATAAATAGTAAGTAAATATTTAAAAGGTACTTTACCATTTCCGTTGCTTTAATTATTTCTTTACTTCTTTAATTAATAATCTAATAATTTAATAATCTTGTGTTGAATAGAACAGAAGAGGAAATAGGCAGTTTCACTTGGTATAGAAGATATTATATTTTTCTTCTAACTTAGTGAAACCCCCATTACCACATTTTCTTTAAGCTTCAATATTTATTTATTCTTCTTTTATTTGATTTTCCGATCTACCGTGAGATGGAGTGGAGTAAAGCTTGTATTCACATAAATTGTAAAGACTCACAAGAATCTTAATCTCTTACTATAAAAATGTATTATTTCTTTTATATAGATGCAACTTAATAGTATATAAACATGTCTAGAAGCTATGATGCTATTAGATAGTAGGCATTGAGGTGAGCGATGCTTATACTCCTAAGGTAATAGACAATAAACAACCGCATACCACACTGCTTAGTTCACTATTCCCTGTCCATCCCGTTGCTGACTATTAACACTTTAAAAATTTAAAATTAATCAAAGTACTTTATGAAACGTGTTAAAGTACTACAATACAATTATACACTTATACTACAAGGAACATCCTTTACTTATAGTCTATGTTTAATTTTCTTTTTTAGTGCAGTCAGTTTCTTGAATGATTAAAGTAAATATCAATACTATCACATCAACCAATAAATACGTTATCACCAAATAAAAGAGTAAATAAGGAAACTGTTTAGCAATCAGTTGTCGAGTGAATTATGTTTGGTGGCAGCGAAGGATGCAAAGAAAAACAATTATTTTATAAAATTATATTCAAGAGTTACAATTAAAACTTATAATTAATTAATACTAAAAAAAGGTGATTCCAGGTCAGCGATTGACCCAAGAATGAATATATTTTATCCTCGATTCCCATCGATGGTGAGAACGCAAGCCGTATGGTGTCGTCTTCAGGATACTCGAAGCGTGGTGTCAGCATTTAATCGTGTGAAACCAAGTTGGTTCTTACTATAACAATTGCCCTTGGCTATGCTTGCGTAACAAGTGTACTTCAGTTGACAAATGTGTAGTTGTTGTTCGTCAGAGCATAGGAAACTATACACATATATTAAAACACAAATGAGAACGAAATTTTCCTGTCGTTTTATATCCGGGACATGTTCACATCAACCTTTGCCCTTATTTAACTTGTCTTGTCATAATTATGATTAAAGTGAAGAATAACGTGCTTTGAGCAATTTAATGGAAACGTTTATACTCAAGGCAGGTTAACACTACGTTCTGATTTACGTCGACATAAATTTGCCTTTTTTTACTGCTAATTTCTTAAAGTAATCTTAATATTTATAAAGTCCTGACTCACCGACTCCTCAGCGTCCTCCCTTTAGTATTGAGAGTAGAAAGCCAAAATAGTGGCCATGTTCTTAATGCTCCCGTCCACTATGGTTTAGATAGAGTAGAGTTGAATTTGTTATGCGTTTAAGTTGTTAAAGATACCTTACAATTATAATAATTGACTGATTTGAAATTAAGCTTAATCATTAAATTTGACGGCACAGAATATAAAACATTATAGTACGTTCGCTTCCACGGTTTAACTAGCGTAAAATGAGTTCACGCTGCTGTTCCACCGCGCTTAGAGCTTATCTTCATCATAAGACCCGGAAAGAGTTCGAAAATAGTCAAACAGATTCCGATATAAAGTAACGTAAGTAAAGCCGGTTACATATAATATAATAATGGATCACGAAGTGTAATTATAAAGTAACGTAAGATATAAAGAAACGTAAGTAAAGCCGGTTACATATAATATAATAATGGATCACGAAATTTAAATACGAACTTAGTAGTAAATATGACATCTTCAGGAGCCGTGACCTTTACAAAATAGGCAGTGTGTACATTCATAAGGTAATAGAAGGTATAAAAAGCTCATCGCATCGCCTTTCTCCATACTCCTTCATCATTCGGTTGGCGAAGTATTGACACTTAAATAAAATAATTCATATAACATTGACATGACTAACCCAATACAGTATTTTTAAATAGATCTATTTCCATTTCAATTGATGTTGTTTAATCGTTGTCCTATATAAGTGTTTTAATTGAATAAAATTTATAACAAATTTTAAGTTTTCGTTTATCTTAATTTTTCTTGATAACAATAACATTGTGAATAATTAATATTATTTCTTGAAACAATCTATTTCTAACAAAGAGTTTTAATATATAAAAGGAACCTAACATAGATTTATACTTTACGACTTAAACAAGAAATGAGCAAAGTTTATTAGAGATTTCACTCCCGCAGAAGATAAATAGGAGTTAATATGTTAATTTTGTAAAAAGCAATAAGAAAAGTTATAATATTGTTACATGTTGTGAAAAATCAAGAGACATTTTATATTTTATAAGAAATTAGGTCATAGATATTAAAGAATTATTTACAACCAGCTCTAGTTTATCCAGTACACCTGTGAACAGAATTCTAGGAAAAGTGTATCTCTCTTACAGTCCTATTATTCCACAGCAATATAAACTAAAAGATAAGATTAAATCTTATGTTAATTAATTTTCTCTTAATGTACAGCCACAGCTTACTATCTGAAAAGTAATAACTATTACAGAATATACAGTGACATGACCAGGAACTTCTAGTTTATGACATACAACTACAGCAATGATATACAAACATATAATGAATCTAAAGACAGTAAAAAATCCATTGACAAGAAACAGTCTTTCCAAAACAAACTACCATTTCCATGGTTTTTAAATACATAATTCTCTTTTTCCTTCGCTCATTGTGGGCATCAACAGGGATCCGGGCGAGAAACAAACTCTTTGTAGATTACAAAGAATAGTTTTATTGTAAAGTGAGTAATTTCACAATACAGATTGTTACTCAAATCACTTTAAATATACACAGTGCAGTTCCTAGGCCAATGTTGCTTTTTAATTTTACTGAATGGTAATGAATGTCGAATTCAGGGTGACACGCTCTTTTTCTTCTTTTATTAACGTCTATTCTTTCCAGCCTAGGCTCTGTACACATCACTTTGACGTTTGTGTGTCGATTATATTCTGTACCATAGACCCGGATGCGACATATATATATATATATCACGTTGTTTGATCACAAACAAATTCACATGTACACATGGGAGCGAGCGGAAGAAAGAAGTATGATTGATTTATTCCTAGTGGACCAGTGTATTCGAAGTCAAGTTGTGGACACGCGGGTGTTCAGAGGTGCTGATCTGGGAACGGACCACTATCTAGTCGTTGCTAGAATAAGAGGTCTGTTTGCAGGTTGGCGCAGCCGCACGTCATGTCCAAGCTTGGCGTCGAATTATCGCATAAGAAGCTGGAAGCTTCAAGTTCCACCGATCAGAGAGGAATATCAAGAACGGGTTTCCAAGAATCTTGAAAGCTGTGATTCTGGAAACGAAAGTATTGAAGTATGTTGCCAGAACCTTAGGAATCGTATGGTGAAAGTAGCAACAGAAGTATGTGGTAAGAGGAAAAGAGCTTTAAGTAAAAAGTGTGACGAATGGTGGGATGATCAAGTGAAAGATGCTGTAGAGTTTAAGAAGAAAGCATGGCTGGATTATAAAGGCTCGGGTAAGTATAAAAGTATGAGAGAGATAAGAAAAAGAGCGTGCAAGCTGCAAAAGCATAAAACGAAAGCACTTATAATGATGAAGCGTGGAAATTCTGAGAGAGAAAAGGATGAAAGGTTGACAAACAACTTCCGGGAAAACACGAAGCTTTTCTGGCGAGAAGTTAGTGGTTCCCGGGGTTGTTCGGTAACCTGTAGAATGAAAAGGGTGCTTTCGAAGAGCGGTGAAATTTTAACTGAGCAAGCACACGTTTTGCAGCGGTGGGCGGAATTCTATAAGGAGATGTATGAACGTGAGGACGCCTCGGTCTTGACTACCAACGTAATGCTGAGTCCAGATGTAGCCGATGGTGAAATCAGTTTGGAAGAAGTAGATGATTTGAAGTCTGAAATGTGGTAAGGCTGCGGGAGCAGATGAAGTTACTGCCGAGATGATCAAATATGGTGGGCCACGCGTCTTGGACTTTTTCTGGTTTTTGTGCAATTTATGCTAGCAGTCGGGGGAGGTCACCAGACGATTGGCGAAGTGCAGTCATCGTACCTTTGTATAAAGGCAAAGGTTCACAGATAGACTGTGCAAGCTATAGGGCTATCAGTTTGATTTGCTTGGGCAGTAAAGTTTATGCTAAAATATTAGCGAGAAGAATGCAAGAGAGATCTGAAAGGCTGTTGTGGAAGGCCCAAGGAGGTTTTAGACCTGGAAGAGGGTGTATAGATCAGATCTTTTCCCTCCGCATGATCACGGAAAAGTTTTTGGCCCTGAACCAAAAGGTTTTCTGTGCTTTTGAGGATTTGAAAAAGGCGTTTGACAGGGTTGTGAGAAAGAAGTTATGGGAGATACTGCCCCGATACAATGTGAACGGACCCTTGCTACAGGCTGTAAAATCTCTTTACAGAGATCACTCAGCCTGTGTGCGAGTAGGAGCTGGCATGTCGCCCCGGTTTGACATCCAATCTGGTGTTAAGCAAGGTTGCGTTATGTCAGCTTGGTTGTTCAATTTGTATTTGGATTGTTGTCTCCAAGGCGTGAAAGACAGTGACATGGCTGTGAAAGTAGATGACCTTAAGGTCAATTGCTTGCTATATGCAGATGATGCAGTGCTCATTGCAACATCAGAATGCAATTTGCAGGCATTGGTCACCACTCTGAAAGATGGGTGTGAAATTAATGG
The DNA here is from genome assembly GCA_918358695.1 of Melinaea menophilus ssp. n. AW-2005. NCBI lineage: Eukaryota > Metazoa > Arthropoda > Insecta > Lepidoptera > Nymphalidae > Melinaea > Melinaea menophilus. The sequence goes on from OU911059.1 coordinate 878,795, forward strand.
TCTAAACCTGAATGTAGATAAGACGAAGGTTCTGATATTTGAAAGAAATTAAGAAAGAACAAAATGTAAGATCAACGTGAATGGTAAGATAATAGAACAAGTGAATGATGGTATGCTGCCGGTAACAGAGTCAACGGTACTTTGAATGCATTGTTGAGACGTCAAAACGTTAGCATAGCTGCACGTTTGGCTGTACACAATGCAGTTTTGCTACCGACGTTGTTATACGGCAGCCAAACGTGGGTAACACAGAAGAAGTATGTAAGAAAGATGAATGCTGTGGAGATGCGATCTCTTCGCAGAATATGCGGAGTCAGTCTAGCTGATCGAATCCGCAATGAAGAGATCCACAGAATGGCAGGTGGACAGACTAGCGAAGATGTCACGGTGAGAATGAAGAAGAACGTGCTCAGGTGGTTTGGGCACGTCGAACGAATGAGTAACGAAAGAATGGTAAAAAAGATTTATATAGAAAAAGTGAGCGGTAAGACAGACAGGGGGAGGCCTCGAGTGACCTGCGAAAACACAGTATCAATGTTACTGGAGTAAGGTCACGTAAAAAGCATGAGGACCCCCCGGAGGGCATTTATGAATAGGTTGATGTCTGTGACCGAGGCGAAAGAGGTATGCAGAGATCGTAGCGTTTGGCGCTCCGTCGTCTCTGGCTACCCCGCAAGGGATATGACGTGAAGCTAAATAAATAAATAAATATATATATATATATATATATATATATTAATTATTTATTCAAAGTAAGTCCTAAAGTATATATTCATATATAAAGTCCTGACTTACCGACTCCTCAGCATCCTTCCTTTAGTATTGAATGCAGAATGCCAAAATAGTGGTTGTTCTTAATGCTCCCGTCCACTATCGTTTAGAAAGACTAGAGTAGAATTTGTTATGCACTAAGTTGTTAAAGATACCTTACAATTATAATGATTTACTGATCTGAAACTAAGCTTAATCAATAAATTTGACGGTACGGAATATAAAATATTAAAGTACGTTCGCTTCCACGGTTTGACTCGCGTGAAATGAGTTCACGCTGCTGTTCCACCGCGCTTAGAGCTTATGATGAAGGGCCCGGAAAGAGTTCGAAAATAGTCAAACAAAATCCTATATAAAGTAACCTTAGTAAAGTCGGTTACATATAATATAATAATGGATCACGAAAGTTTAAATACGAACTTAGTAGTAAATATGACATCTTCAGGAGCCGTGACCTTTAGAAAATAGGCAGTGCCCTGAAAGGTGTGTATGTTCATAAGGTAATAGAAGATAAACAAAGTTCAGTGCAACGCCTATCTCCATACTCCTTCATCATTCGGCTGGCGAAGTATTGACATTTACATAATATAATTCCATACTTGTTTCTCTAAACATCTCTAGATATCATTCGATATAACATTAACATGAATAACCCAATACAGTATTTTTAATTAGACCTATTTCGATTTCAATTGATGTTGTTTAATCGTTGTCCTATATATGTGTTTTAGTTGAATAAAATTTATAACAAATTTTAAGTTTTCGTTATCTTAATTTATCTTGTTAACAAAAACATTGTGAATTATTAATATTAATTCTGGAAACAATTTATTTCTAACAAAGACTTTCAATATACAAAAGGAACCTCACATAGATTTGTACTTTACGATATAAACAAGAAATGAGCAAAGTTTGTTAGACATTCCACTCACGTAGAAGATAAATAGGAGTTAATGGGTTAGTTTTGTAAAAAGCAATAAGAAAAGTTATAATATTGTCATATGTTGTTAAGTTGTTAAGTTAAAGTAATAACTTTTACAGAGTATACCGTGACATAACCAGGAACTTCTAGTTTATGACATACAACTACAGCAATGATATACAAACATATAATGAATCTAAAGACAGCAAAAAATCCATTGACAACAAACAGTCTTTCCAAAACAAACTACCATTTCCATGGTTTTTAAATACATAATTCTCTTTTTCCTTTATAGCTCTTATGATAAAAGAAGAAACAATAAGCAATTTCACTATAATCAGGTGTATAACTATAGTTATCTAATTTAACCCCCATTACCACTTTTTTAATCTCATAGACTTATTATCTTCTAGTAAAGGAACGTTATGAAACCTCTTATTCTTTTTCTATCTATTCTCTTGTTAATTTTGATTTTGGTCAACAAATAATTATTCAGATAGAGTAGAGTTTTGTTTCTTTCTACGTAACTTCTTAAGAGATTACATCCGAAACAAATTCTAACTACTACATTAGGACTTACTTGACTTTATATATATACATGTATATGGTAAGTAAGTCCTAAAGTATATATACATATATAAAGTCCTGACTTACCGACTCCCCAGCATCCTTCCTTTAGTATTGAATGTAGAATGCCAAAATAGTGGTTGTTCTTAATGCTCCCGTCCACTATCGTTTAGAAAGACTACAGTTGAATTTGTTATGCACTAAGTTGTTAAAGATACCTTACAATTATAATAATTTACTGATCTGAAACTAAGCTTAATCAATAAATTTGACGGTACAGAATATAAAATATTATAGTACGTTCGCTTCCACGGTTTGACTCGCGTGAAATGAGTTCACGCTGCTGTTCCACCGCGCTTAGAGCTTATGATGAAGGGCCCGGAAAGAGTTCGAAAATAGTCAAACAAATTCCTATATAAAGTAACCTTAGTAAAGTCGGTTACATATAATAAAATAATGGATCACGAAAGTTTAAATACGAACTTAGTAGTAAATATGACATCTTCAGGAGCCGTGACCTTTAGAAAATAGGCAGTGCACTCAACGGTGTTTATGTTCATAAGGTAATAGAAGGTAAACAAAGTTTAGTGCAACGCCTATCTCCATACTCCTTCATCATTCGGCTGGCGAAGTATTGACACTTACATAATATAATTCCATACTTGTTTCTCTAAACATCTCCAGATATCATTCTATATAACATTAACATGAATAACACAATATAGTATTTTTAAATAGACCTATTTCCATTTCAATTGATGTTGTTTAATCGTTGTTCTATATATTTGTTTTAGTTGAATAAAATTTATAACAAATTTTAAGTTTTCGTTTATCTTAATTTTTCTTGTGAACAAAAACATAGTGAATAATTAATATTAATTCTTGAAACAATCTATTTCTAACAAATACTTTTAATATACAAAAGGAACCTCACATAGATTTATACTTTACGATATAAAGAAGAAATGAGCAAAGTTTATTAAACATTTCACTCCTGAAAAAGATAAATAGTAGTTAACAGTTTAGTTTTGTAAAAAGCAATAAGAAAAGTTATAATATTGTCATATGTGGTGAAAAATTAAGAGACATTTTATATTTTATAAGAAATTAGGTCATAGATATTCTTATTTTACACATATTTAACAATTTTTTACAACCAGCTCTAGTTTATCCAGTATACCTTTGAACAAAATTATAGGAAAAGTGTATCTCTCTTACACCCCTAATTATTTTACAGCAATATAAACTAAAACATAATATTAAATCTTATGTTAATTAATTTTCTCTTAATGTACAGCCACAGCTTACTATCTGAAAAAGTAATAACTATTACAGAATATACCGTGACATAACCAGGAACTTCTAGTTTATGACATACAACTACAGCAATGATATACAAACATATAATGAATCTAAAGACAGCAAAAAATCCATTGACAACAAACAGTATTTACAAAAAAAACTACCATTTCCATGGCTTTTTAAAACATTATTCTCTTTCTCCTTTATAGCTCTTATGATAAAAGAAGAAACAATAAGCAATTGCACTATAATCAGGTGTATAATAATAGTTATCTTATTTAACTCCCATTAGCAATTTTTAATCTTATAGACTTATTGTCTTCTAGTAAAGGAACGTGAAGAAACCTCTTATTCTTTTTCTATCTATTCTCTTGTTAATTTTGATTTTGGTCTACAAATAATTATTCAGATAGAGTAGAGTTTAGAGTTAGAGTTATATAGATATATATGTGATATATGTCACCGCAAGCTTATTTATTATTATTTTTAGAAATAAATAAAATAATGTTACGGTTTATCATCTTATAACACTGTAGTAAAACGACTAACAGTAATTTTGATTACTTTTTGAAGTTATGTTATTGACGTTATAAGAAATGGATCATCTGATGTATTATTTTGTTGTGTTATGTTTTGTATCGGTCTAAGAAGTTATTATTAATTTTAGGTAATTAATTGTTAAAAATAAATTTTGAATTGTCGTCTAAACTTCTAAGAAAACATTTGTTATCGTTGTAAATAGATGACATTTTGATTTATATCTGTTAAAACTAAAATGTGGGTAGACGTTACTTTCTTACACGCCCCACCCGGCTGAGACGTGTATATAAACGGGTGAAGCCGAGACTTAGACACATTCGGGCTCCAGCGGTAACTCGGTAAGTCTGTCATAATTATTGCATGAAATAACGTTTGTACCACATTTTTGTTCTTATTTTTGTTTAGATTGTATTTCTTGTGTAACCTAGTATTAATAAATACTTATTAAATTATAAAGAATTATTTTCTATTTTTATTTAAATTATTGATTATTTGTTATCATTGAAAAATCCAATGACAGTAACTAATTGTCCTAATGAGGTCGTTAGTACTGGCCTTTTTAAATAAATCAACAGTTTAATTCTGATATCAGAAGTGGGATCGCCCCAGCGATCCCACTTCCGGGGTCATAGTATTTTTACAGGCCCCGATTTAGTTCGAGAAATTGTTCTTCCGAGCACTTCACGCATTGAAGAGCCAGCAGTAGCGCCGATGCTACATACCAATAGCACTCAAGTCACAACTAAAGCAGGACAGCCCTCGCTTTCTGGTAACGTTATACCTCCCGAATTCTTCATGCAAATGATGACGATGATGCAGAGCATGAGTGATCATCTGCTACAAAAAACAAGCGAGAAGGCAAATATAACCGACATATTTTTACCCTTTTTTGACCCCGATGGTACTGTAGGCGTTCGCGAATGGTGCAACCACATCTCCACAGCGGTAAATACGTACCAGCTCAACGACTATGATGTCCGCAAGAAAGTTAGCAGTCTTCTAAATGGTCGAGCTCGGATGTGGGCAGACAATTGGTTAGTTACAACATCCACTTGGGAAGAGCTACGCGAAACTATAATTACTACATTCGAGCCGGAAACTCGATATTCTCGTGATATCCTTAAATTTAGAGAACATTTTTACAGTCCTAATAAAGATATTGCAGATTTTTTATCGCCAGGATGGTTGCTGTGGAGGCTTAACTAAGGACAAATTGGATAATTGTGACGCAGTCGAAGCAGTTATTGGGATGGTAGATGACGAACGCCTAAGGATCGAATTAATGAATGTAAAGGCTAAAACAGTACCCGAACTTATTTCAGTTGCTTCATCCATCAGGACCAAACGGCCTTACTCAGGACAGTCGATGCCAAATGGCCCCGCTCAGAAAAGAGGCAAATTTAGAACTGATTATAGACAAACTCTTAATTGTAATATTTGCAACAGTCTGGACATATCTCCTAGCAGCGCCGCTTCCCAAACAACGCTAGTACTCAGCCAAAGGCTAATTGGACTCCGAATATTCCTTCAAATCCACCTACTACGAGTACAAGAAAGTTTTGTTCCTTTTGTTCTAAAGCCGGTCATACGTTTGAATCATGTTTTCGACGAGAGAAAGAGATTACATCCAATGTTAGCTCAATATCGAACTTAAAGTGCACTTTAAATAAAATGCACGTATTGGAAAAATGAAGTTAGACGAAGTATTTGACAGTCGCGCAAAGTGCTCTGTAATACGGGAAACGATTGCAAATAGACTTTACTAAACGTTATACTTGTGGAGCTTACTGTACCCTGGGAAAAAAATATACCCAAAAAAGATTAACAAGTATTACGAACTGTGTAACGAACTGATCAGGAATAAATTTATAGTTAATTTGTACGCTGTAGAAGTAGGAGTGAGAGGTACTCGTATAACAGCAAAATCTCTCTACAATTTATTTAAGGATCTCGGCCTTTCTAGAAAGATCATCATTTCATTTCTGGAACGTATTTCAAAGGCAGATTTAGTAGGTTCTTACGATATTTGGTTAGGTAGGGAGAGAAGCGTGAACACTGAAGGTGAGTGTGTATGGACATACTAAAGGGGCCCTTAAACCTACACCTGGGCCGCAAGTCCTAGGCATTGTTTGCGCTCATTTTCTTGCAAAGCGATGGGCCTAGCACCCAAACGATGAATCCAAGGAATGCTAAGAAGCTTCGTCTTTGGGCGTAGAAATTCAATTGTAAACTACTTGTGCGGTATAGGCCCAGTCCCTGTTATCTCAACAAGTACTTTAACAGCTATTTGCGTTATAAACAACATTAATGCAGAAATACCTTTTTATATAGTTCCGGATTTTGAAACAACCACTAATGTCTTAATTGGAGCAAATTTATTACATCAAACTGGTTTAAGTGTACATGAAACCCAAGGTAGTGCTAATTTAGTTTCCTTTTCACGCCTCATGCACATACGACCAAACCACTCGGCTTTCGACAATTTGGACCATGATTTGACCGACCAGTACGAAATCGATCAATTGCTTGCGTTACTTAATTGATTTTCATTTCTTTTTACTCAAGGTTTCCCTAAAACTAAAACTCCTGTCGAACGTCAAAAAATTAAAAGTATTATTTCAGAACTCATCAAAAATAAAATAGTTAGGGAGAGTAAATCTCCATATTCTAGTCCAATAATTTTGGTGAAAAAGAAAAATGGTGATGATAGGATGTGCGTGGATTATAGAGAACTAAATTCCAACACTGTTCGCGATCACTATCCATTGCCATTGATTGGAGATCAGATAGATCAGTTAGCCGGAGGAAAATGTTTCTGTATCCTCGACATGGCTTCTGGTTTTCATCAGATACCGATTTCTTCTGAATCAATAGAAAAAACTGCATTCATTAGCCCGGGTGGTCTGTACGAATATATTACCATGCCGTTTGGGCTATGCAATGCACCAGCGGTATATCAGAGGAGTATTAACCGCGCTTTAGGGACCTTTCTTCACCCGGGTAGCGCTGGCAATGATAGCAATAACAGCGTCGCTCAGGTATACATCGATGACGTTATCAGTAAAAGTAACAACTTTTCGTCTGGTCTTTCAGACTTAGAAAAGATTTTGATTGCTTTACGTGATTTCGGTTTCTATATTAATATAGAAAAATGTTCATTCTTTAAGCGATCCATAGAATACCTTCGTAACGTTATCGAAGAAGGCCAAGTCCTAAAAAGGTAGAAGCCCTTTCCAAATCTTCTATTCCGACCTCAATCAAGCAATTTCGGTTGAAGTACGTCAAAAGATCATCTATTATTTAACATCTAGTCCTCTACTAACTATTTATAGAGAAGCCGATCCAGTAGAACTTCACACCGACGCCAGCATTCTAGGATTTGGAGCGGTACTTGTGCAGAAGATTAACGGGCGACAACATGTAGTTGCATATTTTAGCATGCGGACTATGGTTACCGAAAGCAGATACCACTCATATGAACTTGAAACTTTAGCTGTTGTCAGGGCAATCAAACACTTCAGACATTATCTCTATGGACGAAAGTTCACAGTTGTTACAGATTGCAATGCGCTGAAGGCCTCGGAACACAAACGAGATCTGTTACCCCGAATAGATCGTTGGTGGGCGTATATACAAAACATCGAATTTAACATCGAATACAGAAAAGGTGAGCGAATGCAGCACGCAGACTTTTTTAGCCGAAACCCAAGCTATCTTGTAGTAAACATCTTGACAAAAAACTTGGAATGGATCAAGGTGGAGCAACATCGTGACCAGCAACTCAGACCAATTATAAACGCCCTTCGCAATGGTGAAACAATGATGGGGTACGTACTTGAAAACAATATTCTGAAACATGAAAGGGTAGAGCCCATGCTAGGTCGCCTTAAGTTTTTTGTGGTTCTCAAATCTTTTCAGTGGAGTCTGATTAATCATTTTCATACGTCTCTGAAGCATCCAGGGTGGGAGAAAACTTTAAGTAAAATAAAGGAGACTTATTACTTCGAGAGGATGAACACGATTACACGTCAATTTGTTGACAATTGTGGTGGAAAGGGGATAATATTAGATTTGAGAGAGGACGAACCAAGATGAAAAGATTTGTAAAAGGTGATTTCGTATTAATAAAAAATAATCCCAGAAATCAGACATCCCTAGATCTAAAATTTAGTGAACCTTACGAAATCCAGAAAGTACTTGATAAAAATCGATATCTTGTGAAAAAAGTGTTTCGACGCCTTCGAAAAGTGGCACATGACCAGCTACGAAAAGCCCCACAAACCGGATTAAGTGACAGCAATCAACTACTCGTGTCACCAACAAATGCTCAAGAAGATGGGCTTTTGGTAACAGCACAACAAGGGACGCGCGAGTTGCAAAATTACCAGACGAGCAGGCTGGACCGTCAGGAATCAACCAAAATCGAGAACATCAGTTGAAAACTGCTGACGACTCTTCAAGTACCTAATAATTCGGTGAGAATTTTTCAAACTGTTTATTTACGTATTTAAATTTAATTTAAGCTAAAAAAAAAGTATTAAGAAATTAAGTACGGTGCCTGCCGAGGATCCAAAAAAAAACAAAATTATATAAATACTTTATTTAAAATTACAAATTAAAATACAACTAAAATGACGACTGCTTGCTCGATATTAGAAAACAAGAGTGACAATTATATTTAAAATTAATTATAAAAAAATACATTTATGTCAAGTGCACATTCATCTTTTTGATTGTTATAGAATTATAATAAAATAATAAATTCATGTGAAATGCAGATTCAGCTTTACGATTGTTAATATTCCTGGATTCTGATGCAATGCAATGTATATATTGCACCAACGCTTGCTAAGCGGTTCCCGCGATGTATGGGAACATAACTCCTCCCTCCTGAAGAACAGCATTTGATGTCCTTAGATCTCAAATAGTGCTGTAAACCTTTTCCACGTGATTATGATTTCCTTCCTCGTCCTTTATTAGCTTTTGTCCTTTCTTAAATGTAAGGCTTTTACGATTCTTCAGGCTTTTATATATTATAACAGCAATGCCTAGTGCACCTGCACTTAATATTATTCCATATAATGGGATTGTAGTATAATAAAGACTGTTATTTTCAGTTATTCCTGAAATTTTCGGCTGCAATGATATTTCATTACTTATTTCTTGAAGCTTTTTAACGTCGATGGTGTTTAGTTGTAATGACTTTTGAGAAACCTAAAATATCTCAGAACTGTAAAGGTCTATTATTTTCAGTGGTTTTCCCCTTATATGATCATTGCTATTAATTATTGTAAATTCTGAACATTTTATTAAACATCCCAGCGGTAGAGTAACAAGATAACTGCCTTGTACTTTTATAAATTGTTGCTGATTGCAGGATAATTTTAAACTTGGTGGCTTCGGAAATATTATTATATAATGCTTGTCGTCAAGTTGTTCCACGGCTTCCGTAGTCAGGATCAAGGATACAAATTGACATGAACTTTGTATCTACTGCCTCGTAATGAGGCGTTCTATACAATCGGGCTGTTTTCCATAGTGATTGTTAAATTTGTTATCAAAGAGATAAAATCTGTTGACCTTCGGGCATTCGGCCCCTATGTACATAAAATCTTTATTGTGAATTGCCAGGAATGGTTTAGGAGAAATAAGGATTTGGTTATTCTTATTCGATACTGCGGATAGATGATATAAGAAATAAAATTTGGGAAAGATAATCGGAAACTTAAAAATTAACATAATATTCCTATCATTATAATAGTAACCTACTTTAATAACATCGAAATAGTCTCTAAAAGTAATGTCTAAAAGTTCCTCTTTCTCGTAGAGGCTATTTAACTTATTTAAAATATCTCTATGCATTTTGATAGATAATATTGAATGATGTGTACTTTGAGCATGAATAAAAGCTAACCAATTTTCTAATCGAAATAATTCGTCCGTTATAGTTTCAATATTATCTCCTAAAATTAAGAAAATTTGAGTCATGTGCGTAAAAATTGTAATATCCGTTTCGAGATTACCATTGACACTAGTTAAGTTATTTATCAAATTTTCCAATTTTCTTTGATTAATTGTTAAATTATTAATAATATCATTATTTTGAAATAACCATTCTTTGGTTAAACTAATGTGATTGTTAAATTCGTTAAGAATTATTTTATTATTTGCTTCTAATATTTTAATTGCATTATCATACTTTATAGCACCCGTATAGTCGAGATTTCCTGAAATAGTTTTTATTATTGACCCTAAACCGATAATTAGCCCTTTTTTAACACGACTAGTCTCAAAAGTTTTTAATTGCTGTTACACTTTTTCTAATTTAGTTACAAGATATTCAATGTGCAATTGAAAAAGTGGAAGGATTTTATTTCTTAAAACTGGGTTAATATTGTGGATTTGTTCTTGAACTGAGTTTAAACTATCACGAATCTTTACTAAATCTACGCATTGTATAAAGTAGTGATAGTGGAAAATGATTCTAGCGGTTCCTAACTTAAACGGTAAAATACCCGGTCCATTATCCAGGCTACTTAGCTCAATTTCTTCTGCTTTCGTCAAGGTTGCTAACAGGATCGTCATTCTGTAACAATTGAGCACTTATAGGTACTCTTTTAAGACTAGATTTGGCTACTGGGCCTCGTTTCTTTTTTATGTAAATGTGTATCGGTAAGTCGGCTAAAACTTTGTCATGAGTATAGCGAGGGGCAAGTTTTGGTCGGGATGCTTTAGGGTTTCGTATGAATATTTGGTTGGTCGGGTAAGTAACATGTCTCAGGTTCTCTATTTTTATTAATGTTTTCAGTAATTTGGGTACGCCTATGTAGAGACGATTCGTTTATAATATCATAGGCTTTAATCATGCGGTCACGATGGTCTTGTGTGTATTGTTGTACTAGTTGTTCTGTTAAGTCTATGTCTATAGGGTCACGGGGATCAAAGTGTCCAGTTATGATATCTATCGGTCTACATTTAGTGAAGCTATGTATAGAGCTGTTGTAAGCTAGAAGAGCATATGGCATAAGGTTAGTAATAGACTCTCCATGTTTATTCAATCTTAAAATCCTTAAATGTTAAATCCTAAAGGGTTTAGTTGGAGGAGGGACAATTTGAAATTTCTGTTTAATAGGATTTCTATCGTATTTTGCTCGACCGCAAATTGTACATTCATTTATATATTTTGTGACTTGTTCTTTCATTTTTGACCATAAATATCTTTTTGACAAAGATAAGTAACATTCATTGATGCCACGATGATTGTTTTTTCCTTCGTGGTAATTTTTGATAATCTCTTGGCGTTTAAAATAATTTTTTACATTATCTAATTCAGTTTTTGTAAGAACAATGTCCATAGCAGAATTTTAAAAATTATTTTGGATTATAGGAACTATTTGGTACATTCCCAACGGAGGGTTGATGAAAGTACCAGTTTTGATTTTGGGATTGACGTATTCTTTTATTGCATCTACTACATCATCTTCTACATTTGAACTCTAAATCGATATGGTAGCCTTAAAGTAGTTTTCAAATAATTTTGTTACTATTGGCTTGTTAATTTGTCTATGAAATTTATTTAAGGCGTCGTCTGTTATAGTGATTTCTAAAAAGGGATTTTCTGAGTCAGAATGTACAGTGGCGGTTCGAGAGCTTATATTGGAGGGTGATTTTTCAGAATTCATTGTGAATCTCAATTCGAGATAGCGCGTCTGCATTACTATTATACTTACCCTGCTTATATAATACAGTAAAGTCATACTCACATAAACTAAGTCTCCATCTAGTTAGTCTTGAATTGGGTTCTTTAATGTTCATAATCCACTGAAGTGGTCTATGATCAGTCATAATTTTGAATTTTCTTTCAAAAAGATATGGACGAAAATATTTAATGCCCCAAACAATCGCTAATAACTCCTTTTCAATTGTACTATAGTTAATTTCGCTGGAGTTTAGAGTTCTCGATGCGTATGCTATGGGGCTATCAGAGCCAAGGGAGCCTTGGGAGAGAACTGCTCCTATTGCTAAGGTTGAAGCATCTGTGGTCAGTATAAAGTTTTTAGAAAAGTCGGGATACTGAAGGGTAGGGTCATTAACAAGTAATCTTTTACATTTTTCAAAACAGTCAGTGTAGTCCTGTCCTAAAGTTATTTTGTGGCCTTTTTTCAAACATTGAGTCATAGGTTTTGTTACTCTAGCAAAGTTTGAAATAAATTTTCTATAATAGCCTAGTAAACCCAAAAATCGTTTTATTTCCGTAGCTGTTTTAGGAATAGGATAATTTTGAATAGCAGTTATTTTATCAGGATTAGATTTTATTCCTTCATTAGTAATTACATGTCCTAAATAAGAAGTTTCTTTTTTCAGGAACTCTGACTTATCCATTTGTATTCTAAAATTTGAATCTCGTAACCTTTTGAAAACCTTTTCTAAATTAATTATGTATTCTTGAAGAGAAGAATACATAATCTAAATACATCTTTATTTTGTAAGCTATGCAACACATATCCATTAGCCTTTGGAAGGGAGTAGGTGCGTTTTTTAAGCCTATAGGCATTCTTAAAAATTCGAAATGCCCATGCTCTACATTAAAGGCAGTTTTAGATATATTAGAAGGGTTCATCTTAATTTGGTAGAAGCCACTTGCGAGATCTAGGGTACTGAAATATTGACAATTACCTAATTTATCTAAAATATCAGATAAATTCGGAATAGGATATTTATCGTCTACTGTTTTTTCGTTAACTTTCCGAAAGTCTATGACAAGGCGCCACTTAATTTTCCCTGAAGCGTCACTTTTCTTGGGAACTACCCATATTGGAGAGCTCCAAGCTGAGTCAGAGGGTCTTATGATGCCTTGATCAAGCATTTTTTGGATTTGGTCCCTAACTTCTCCCCTATGTATGAATGGATATCTAATACTTTTAGTGTGTACTGGTATTTCGTCTGTGGTTTTAATTGAATGTTTAATAGTGTTACTAAATGTTAGTGGCTCTCCCTCTAAGTAAAATACATCCGCGTAACGGCCACAAAGAATTTCTAAATTAATTCTTTCCTCTTCATTTAAGTGATCAGTTCGAAAACAAGATAGGACTTCCTTCTTTCGTTCACTAATTTGTTCAGTATTTAAATGTTCAGTATTATATAATTCGGCTTGAATGAGCTGGTCTAAAGAAAAAATTATGTCACTACGATTTGGGTTAAAAATTTCTACTATAGCTCTATTATTTTTAACAGATGTCAAACATTCTTTTATAATGCAACGCGAAACGGTTTGCTCTGGGACTAAAATTTCCCCTATGTGGATATTAATTGGTAGTTTAATTAATTTAGAGGAACCAGCGGGTATTATATCCTCGTATAAATTTACATTACGCGAATTATAAGCTTGTATAGGGTTTGAAGCATTTTTTGTTACAAATAACTTTTTCTTATAATCTATGGTTGCTTCCCATTTATCTAAGAAAATTAGACCATCGAAAAAATTGTGGAATTTATAAATGTAAAATTTTATATCATCATTACTTTTAAACTCATTAAAGCAAGGAACGGTTATGGAATATTTATGTTTGCTTACAGAATGAACATTACACACTTCAAAAGGTTCATAATTTAAATTGAAATTATTAAAATATTTTTCAACTGCATCTGGACTTATAAAGGACTGATTTGCACCGGTATCTATAAGAAACATTAAGGGTGGATTTTTAATCTGAATATAAGGTAACTGACATTAGGATTGAGCATTAATCTCTATTTTGGTTTGTCTAATGGTTTGATTTTCCGAAAATCCTATTGGTTATTGGTAGTTGAAGATGAAGGTTCAACAACATTATATTCAAAGGGTATGGGTTCGTTTGGTTGTTGAAGACATTGGGGGTTTTCTACAAGTTCGTAGTCACTGTAATAATATTTTGGGTGTTGGTTATAATGGTCGTCATAGTAATTGTCATAGTAATCGTCAGTCTCATAATAGTCATAACTTTGATTTTGATTATTACTTTCGTGGAAATTCATTTCCCGAGTTTTAAAATAATTTGATTGGGGTGGATTACCATGTTTCATCCAGTCATGTCCAGTAGGTGGTAAATTTTTAGTTACAAAATGGGTTACACCGCTCATAGGACGGGCTGGTTGGGGATTTTGGTTAGTATGTTGATAAAAATTACGTTGGGGCATTTTAAATGCATTATTGGGATTGTAATTTGGAGGTGTGGCCCTAAATATTTGTTGAGTTTTTACGCAAATAAAATAATTTTAGAAATACTTATTTTTTTCGACAATAATACTCATGTACCAATTTGATCGCCCCTATTTTGTCCTACTATTATTATAAAAAAAAATTAATATAACAATTATGAAGATGATTTAATACAGCATTTATTTTTATAAGATATAGTTTTATTTTTGACATAAATAGTACGAGTAAAGTTAACACGTATTTTAAGTGTGTGCTATGATTTTCTTTTAATTTGTAATGTTTAAGCCAATTTTTATACAGGGTGTTTTGTAGAGGGTTCGATAAACCAAGTGAGCGTGTTCAGGTACCTATTTAGAGAATACAAGTTGGCCAAAAAAATCCCTGACCTCCTATTTTTTTTGTAAATTTTTCGTTTTTCACCGAAATTGTACGTAATCCGTTCCGTTTTAGACCGGATGTTTTCATGTAATTTTTGTCTTAAATGCATGCTCGAGCCATGAAAAACAAAATTAGATACAATCTGAACTACCTAACTGATGTAGAACTCATAAAGTGAAAAAATAAGTTTAAGCTTGACACCTAAGTTCAACTTTCACAATGATTAAAAAAAACCACTAGCGATTCTGGAGGTAGTATGCATTAAAAAAGTTCTCCATTTATCACTTATTACAACGACAATAAAAAATGCTATAATACTTACCAGCTTGTTGAGTAAAAATCCGTGCCCGCAGGGGGACACGCGTGGGTAGACCTCGTGTGTAACTCGTTTAAAATATAACTCACTACCTAAGAATAACACATGATGCCGTTGTTTAGATCAAAAATTTTCAAACAAAAAGCGGTTTTTATTTTTTTTCTCGGAAATGGTATCTTTTTTGGAAATATTTTTGGTACTTAAATTTAGAGTAAATAATAACCTTTCTATTAAAAGTATTTACGAGGAAGGATTGTTTACCACAAAAAAGTTGCCGTGGTTTTACCTACCTTAAATTTTCAAGCTAAAAGTGGTTTTTATTTTTTTTCTCAGAAACGGTACCTTCTACGGAAAAACTTTTGATACTTAAATTTAGAGTAAAAAATAACCTTTCTATTAAAAATAATTGTGATGTAAGAATGTTTACCAGAAAAAAGTTATGAATTTTTTTCCAAAAATTTTCGGTTTTTTTACCCCCACTCCTAAGTTATTGCAGTTAGGTTTTCGGTTTATCTACATTAGTTATAGGTATTCATCAAAGACATCATATGATATGAACGTGATTGATCTTTTTTGTATAGGGAAAAAGTTATGGTCGAAAAACTGAAATCAGAAAAAGTGAGGCCCTAGCGCCCCCTGTGGCCGGATTTCTCTGGTTAACGAACTTGACCTTCATTTTTGGATGGTTGATTTTTGTGCAAAGTTTGAAATCGATCCGAGTAAAACTGCGGCCGCTATCGTGCTGACAAAAGTCGAATCTGGACGCACGCACGCATATATATATATATAAACTTTTTGACCAATGGTCATTTCGGACTCAGGGGGTCATAAGAAGACCTCCTGTGAAGAAATTTTTCCAAAATTCGAAAGTCGGGTACAAATGAATGGGCAGACCGAATTCTTCGAGGTCTACCCAAAATTAAGATTCAAGGTAACATCATAACAACAAACAAATGTATCATCTTTTTCATATTCTGTACACACATGTTGTGTGTTTCTATACTAAATAAGGACGGCGTGTCTCGGGTAACTAGTGTTGGTTATATGTATTTAGTGAATTATTTTTATAGAGTATGTTTTTATTTATGGTTATTTTTTATCCTAATAATATTGTTTTAGAATCTCAGTATAAACGATTCAGTGTTAGTATAATTAATTATTTTAAGTGATAGTTTGTATATTCATGTTATTGTATGTAATATTTTTAATATTGATTTTAAGCACCTAGTAAAATTACGATTAACTTTTTTATATCAAATACTTTTCACTACTCTGATCTGATGGTTGTAAGAAACTTTTTAAAAACTATAAATGTTTTTTTTTCGTTTTTATTATGTGAAGTAACTTATTTATAATCTTTGTAATTTTTTAACTATTTCAAGGTGGCCGGAAATGATGGCATAATAAATTATAAGTTTTCAAAAATATCATACTTGTATCAATTTAATATTTTTTATTTCTTAAAAAAAAATAAAGTCACTTTTTGTGTATAAAGTGGAAAAAAATAAGAAACATATGACGCTGAATATAAATAAATAAAAAATAAATAGTTCTTCAATAATTAGATACAATAACAAAATAAATTGTTCGTAAAACATTATGTACATTCAGAGCTCCAAGGATTAATTCAAGTGACTGAGGTAATTTTATTAAACAGCCGATTTCGTACGAAGACGATTTTAGTCCATTCAAGTCCATTCCGTGTCACGTTAGTCCATTCAAGTGTCTCAATAATGCATATTTAGGAAAATAATTATTAATAGCAACTCTTAATTAAACTAACGCCCAGTCT
Source organism: Melinaea menophilus ssp. n. AW-2005 (assembly GCA_918358695.1). NCBI lineage: Eukaryota > Metazoa > Arthropoda > Insecta > Lepidoptera > Nymphalidae > Melinaea > Melinaea menophilus. Next base: position 895,581 of record OU911059.1, read on the forward strand.
ATATTGAATTTTCCACTCGCTATTACTATTATTATATTCTTGAATATTCTGAATATTTAAAACATGTTTAATGATTTGTATTTATAAGTTAGTGACTGACCTGTGTTCCAGCTATGGAAAGCGCTGAAACAGTAATAATGTATTAATATAATACAATCCGTCCGTCGGCGCGCGTCCAAATAAACCAAGCCTTTGTGTCTATCGAGAGGGATTTAATATGGAATATTGTATGAATTCAAGTTTTCAATTCGAATGGAACATTAAGAAAAATCTGATCGAAAACATATTATATATTTTTTTGGTTATCGTTATAATATATAAAAATGTGGGAGACATTAAAGAATTATTGATCTATAATTATACCAAGAACGCAGTCTGTGGATCATAGCAAGTGTAGTGCCATGTGGGAATCGAACCCGGACTCTTTGGTTCATCAGTAAGAGTTACTTACCATTAGTATAACAGATGATAATAAATAACCTAATCTATACATATACATACATATATTATTACAAGGAGTAACCCAGGCTACTTTTATTTTAAAAAATATTATGTAATATTAAATTAATTAATATATTCTTAATGAGTATTTAAAAGATGAAGATTATTGTTAAATATTTAAATAAATATTTTATCGGTTAAAATAATTTCTCGTCACTTTTTTTCTTTACTTCAGAGTTTCAACTCAAACTCTGTAAGTATGGGGTCCGTTTAAAATTCTATTATTTAACAACTTGTTATTATCTAATGTTATTGTAAAAAGAATAAAATGGAGATTTGAAATCTGAATATTTATTGTAACATTTAGAAAGAAATAAAGGGTGTTTGATTTGGAATAACAATAAATTAGTTTTTATTGAATAATAAATCGGTAAGATATAAAATATAATAAACAACACTCCAGCAGATATTTGATTCGATAATCGAAATAAGGACGGGAACTGTATAAGGAAATCAAGTTTGTCAAAAGGTACATTTTCTACTCGTCACATTTGAATACATCAAATTGACAAAGTAAATTTGGATTGGGAAAGATAAAATATATTTTTTTATGTTTTCACCACAATTCTTACGTGTGTTAAAAAATAAAAAAACATAAAACAGTCGCAACTCTCATGTTCGTTGCAAGTATCTTTTATTTTTGGTATTTTTATATATTTTTTATATATTTATTGTATTTTATTTAATAATTTATCTCCAATAGTAGCGTTTTACTACATTCTATAAAGTATTAGTAGAATGTATAAGTATTTAATATTCTTTATTAAAAGTTTGTTTTTCTGAATTGTGTTTCTTTATTTTTAAAACTACGACATTAGTATGCTCACCCAAATTTCAGAACACCTTCCGTTACATTTCAGCAACTTGTTGGCGCGAAAACCAAATTTAATCAAAACTTTTAAAGTCTATTTCACTCTTATTTAAGAACAATTACAGGAAATAAGAAATAATAAACTTAGTTACTGTTTAAACCACTTAAGAAGTAAATCAGGACATCAGTGTGTGAGTCAGAGGTTCTCGTCAGACGTGATCGCTTCACGAGGTGCATCCGGCGACTGCTGAGCGCGGGACCCTAGGAGCAGAGCGGGGTCGGGAGGCTGAGGGCGGCAGACATTTACACACCCCACCACCTCTCCCCAAATGCAACACATATTCACAAAAGGAAGGCCCGCCCTATTGCCTAGTAAAACAAATATATGTTTAATTATTATCAACATTCAAGTTAAGACTAATTATAAGACAGCGACGCACTTAAAATACGTTATTTAGAGTTTTACTTATCCAAGGTAACCTAAAAACTAGTATTAAATATAGTATGAAAAAATAATCAACACGGACAGGACTCGAACCCTCGCCCTCTCGGTAATTATTACGTAAATCACAGCTTAACACGGCTAAACGTGTTTATACAATACAAACACTAAATGTAGCTCATACTAAGATGAAACATTTAAAATAGGTATTTGAATATCTTCACATCATAAAGAGCGATGCAGTTTATTAAAATGGTTTCTGTTCCGTTTGTTTTTGACGTTATTGGATGATCAAGGGATGATGGGACTCTTATATTTTTTATTATGAATATAATATTGTTCAAAATAAATTACCATCACCGTTTACGTTATAAATATACCTTATTACGTTATCTTTTAAGAAGATATTACAAAACATATATTTATAAATTATAAAAAAGACATATACCTACATATGATTGTACAGGGTGGGCCAAAAATTTTTGCAAATAGCAACACTTGATTTCTCCGAAACCGTGAGAGCAAGGGACGCGCGGGTGGCGGGGAATTGTGCGTTGTTTAATGCAATTTTTGTCACGATGGAGCGCGCTTCACGGGACAACAACTTGCTTTTTGCGTAAAACAATTTTACAAAAACAACGATTCCTACGTTACTGTACGACGACTCTTTAGAGTTGAATACGGATTACAAGGTGTCCAAGTGTTAATTCAATTAAAGCTTGGGTTAAAGAGTTTAAGCAAACGGGATCGACAACGAATATTAAACAAACTGGGCGACCACGTTCAAGAAGAAGCGAAGAGAACATTCGGGAGGTTGACATTTCTGTAAGGGACGATCCAGAATCATCTACGCGTAAGCGGTCTGCGGCTCTTGCTATACCAAGAACTAGTCTGCGGCGAATCTTGCATTTGGACCTTAAACTGCACCCATATAAGCTTCAAATTGTACAGGAGATGAAACCAAACGATTACATTCAACGCAAGTTATTTGCTGACACTATACTGGAGCGATTCTCTAGCCTTGAGAATGTATTGTTTACGGACGAGGCCCATTTTCACATTAATGGTCACGTAAATAAACATAATTATCGATATTGGAGCACGGAAAACCCTCACTATAAACACCAAAAGCCTCTTCATTCACCAAAAACGACAGTGTGGGCTGCCATATCCGCAACGGGCATAATCGGTCCATACTTCTTTGAAAATAATCAAGGAAATAACGTAACTGTGAACTCAGTGGAATACGTGAAAATGTTGCGAGAGTTTTTGACACCAAAGTTGCATGAATTTGAAGGATACAATAGCCGGACTTGGTGCAACAAGATGGAGCAATATGCCATAGATCAAACGTGACTTTACCGGTGGTCAAAGAAATGTTTCCTAACAAATTGATTTCTCGCAGAGGTGATATCCCATGGCCTCCCAGAAGCCCGGACCTTACACCTTGCGATTTTTTCTTGTGGGGATATCTGAAGAGTCGAGTATACCTTAATAAACCGACGACCATATCCCAATTAAAAGAAAACATTCACGAGGAGATAGCCGCGATTCCTCGCAGCATGTGTCAACGAGTTTTCCAAAGTTTACGTAGTCGATTGCAGGAGTGCCAACGACGAGACGGAGCACATCTCGACGATGTCATTTAAAAAAAATATTAATAAATGATAATTACGTTAAATAAATCATAAACAAAATAACATTTGTACTTTTATTTCTAGACATGTTTCAAAAGTGCAAAAATTTTTGGCCCACCCTGTATAAGTATGGTAGGAGTCGAGGCATCGCTGAAGGATGACCGAAGTTATTTAAAAACAGGCTATGCCAACTCTATCTATAGTGTGATATGACGATTATAGACAAGAATAGATGAAATGGATTCTACGTAAAATATTATATTTGCATACCTATTAAATGATATGCATATTTTATGGATTTAAAAATTTAAATCTAAACTATTTTATATTCAATATATATAATACTATTTGAACAAATTCAAAATATCTTTCTTAATGTAAGCGCTTACGAGCGCCTTTGAATCGTCAATTATTTCATTAAAAAGTTCTACCACCAGCTCGAAATGCTGCTCTGCAGAGAAGAACAGGCCGAAAACTCAACAACTCTTCAAAAAAATTTAAAAAAACTGTAATGATATTTTTTTTACTTCTTTATTGAGCTGAGCGTAAGCGAAGCTCTAAACCGTTTGGGAGACCTTTTTTGTGTTTAGTTGTCTCCAGAATGCTTCGAGATAATTAGCTAAAAATTTTGTCATGTATGTTTGAGCCGAACGCGGATGTTATAGCGAAAACAGATTGAAAAAATATTTAGGTTAGTAGGCGAAGATATTTTATCTTTTTTTGTCAGTACGATTATATATTTAATTTAGGTAGTGTTCCGATAATGATTGCCAAGCTTAAACTCATTTTTGGCCTAATACAATAAATGATAATCTCAATATAAAACTACTTTTAAGAAATAAAAGCACTTATTTGGTACAGTTTATTTTATCTAACGTTTATTCTATCCAGTGCCGGTTGTAGAGGAGGTGGGAGAGGGGGAGCAACTCGAACCAAGAGGACGCTTTGCTGTCACACCGTTTTGATCCTCAAATTTATTAATTAAAAAAAAATAACAACAAACCAATAAACTTATAATCCTTTTTGTAATAGTTTAATAATCTTAAACTTATTTAAGTCTATCCCAGTAAATACTACTTAATCTGTGAAATTAATTTATAACTGACTCAACTCAAGACTGGTTACAGTAATTACAATAATACTACTATTCTGAGGGAACTTTATCGGGTTCAAGCTCAGCGGACACACACCTCTATACTTGATACCTTGTATCAATGTTAGTATTAAGTATACATGTTATATTACGTAACATGGTGTAATACGAGCAGTGTTTCCTCGGCGCATGTGCATGTATATTGAACCTGTGTTATTGATGTACTTCTAAAAATAACTCCGAGCTGATCTGATTGGTCGGTGGAAGTGCGTCATCATACATATAGTCTCAGAGTTCGATGATCAAAACACATCATTATATTAATAATTTATTTTATTTCTTTTAAATGAGCCCTTTTTGTGAGTCAGTCAGTTCAGGTCAGTCGTTTTTGGTGTTTATCTTTATGTCGGCGACTTATCTTCTTATTACACAACCTATGTCATAAGTCCATTTAGAAACCCATTACATATTTATAAAATTAATATTTTTTATTGTTTTATTTGGATTATAAAATATATTTTAGTTTTCTTTGAATTAGAAAATTATTATTGTGTTATATATAGAGGATGTAAAGATATCTCTCATAAATATTATCGTTAATCCAATTAGTGAAAAGGAATATATAAAAGCGTAGACAGCTCTTAGAGAATTAAAAGTGGTATAAGATGGAAGACGGCGGTCGGTAGATTGCGTGGTGCATGGGCCCTCCCACTGACCTGGTTTCCCTGAATATATGATAATGATAAACGTGCCATCTGTCTGTAAAGGTTACAGTACTTGGAAACGAGATAATAATATTTTCATATATTTAATTCACGAGGATTCGAAATGCAATCGTAAACCTAAGGAGTGTGATTCCTCGCTGAATATATGTACATATTTGCTGTTATTTAACATTATTATTATCCCCTTTTATTCATTGATAGTATTATTAAAAAAAAAACAAAATTAAAAATGACCATTAAGTATTTTTTATAAAGTCTATTTTTGTAATGAAATATGTCTCATTATTGTATTTGTTGTATTTAAGGCTTATAATATATTTGTCTATTTATTCAATTTATATATATATATATATATATATATATATATATATATATATATATATATATATATATATATATATATATATATATATATATATATATATATTTACGAGAAGACTTAATTATCAATGTAGGACTCCTCTTATATATAATTTATATATAAACAAAAAGGACCAAAAGACGACCTGGATGGAGGGCGTGGAGAATGTAAAAGCAGCAAGTCTCCAATGAGGTGACGTTTGATAGAAGAGCGTGGAAGATATTGATTATTACTATTTCACAAGCTGTCCTACATCCTTCATGTCCATACACGATGACGAAACAGAGGACAGACAGTAGACATTGGGACAAATAAAGATAATTACACATTATAAAATTAAAATAAATAAAACTGACCGCACCGATTAGTCATAATTCTGTGGGACTCTCCAATTGAAAACTAAAAAGATAAAATGTCTATCTCTTACTAACTGAAAGCACCACAATTCAAGACCCCGACCCCAGCATCCCGCAGCAATGCATAGACAACTGTTATCGCCAGTACTTTCGGAGGGTATTTTTAACATTCTCAATACTTGGTGCGTGAAGTTTGCCATGATTAATTGTTAAAGAGGGTAGCACAGCTATTACGAAACTTGCCTCAAGACGGTATATAAGTCACTCGCCGGTCAGAAGGGCTCATTCGTATCGTGGAACTGCTAGCATCAAGAAGTGAAGTCACTAGTGATTAGTGATTAGCGACTACAGTAGTTAATAGATTATACCGCGGGAAATAGTCTTCTAATATCAGAAGTGGGATGTGAAACAACGCCTACCGCCATGCCTCAGATAAAAAGGAAAACCCATAGACAATCTCGAAGAGCATCAACATGAAGTTTAAAGTACCGATTCATTATCCTGGACAAGTAGCAGCTCTGATGAGTATCACAAACGAAATAAAGACGTCGTCATAAATCACCTCACAGGCTGATTGGTTACTTTCCGTACAACTACAAGATCCAAGCATTTGTAGTATTCGAGATATCTTACAATCAGGAGAGGCCGAGGCAAACTTTTGGGGAATAAAATTTACAGACGAATAGAATATGGTAGACGCTGGCTCGTGTCTAGACAATGTATATGATATGCAAGGAGCAGAACAAAGTACCAGGCCATATAATAGCACAACATGTATTGAAAACTTGAAACCATGGATACAACTAAGAAATAATGATTTGTAATCCAGATGTTATCAAAGGTTGATTAAAGGACATCAATATGGTGGTGCAGTAGATATCCGTTGTGAACACTACTGTACCGGTAATGTGGTGATACACGTTTAGAGTGGCCTCAGGCATCTCTATTCCAAACCATGATTTACAAGTGACTTAAAACCTTCCGAAATAATGATTTGTAATCCGGATGTTATCAAAGGTTGATTAAAGATTGTCAATATGGTTCTGCAGTAGATATCCGTTGTGAACACTACTATATTGGTAATGTGGTGAATGTCTAATGTATTTGCTTCGAACATAGGATGTCAATATGGTGCTGCAGTAGATATCCGTAGTGAACACTACTGTATCGGTAATATGGTGATAAACGTTTAGGGTGGCCTCAGGCATCTCTATTCTAAACCATGATTTACAAGTGACTTAAGACCTTCCAAGGTTTAATGATCTTAATTACGCACAGACATATAGAGACATCTTATGACACATATTATTTTTATACATTCTCTCTGAATCCAATGTATACATTCGGAAAAGAATAATTGTCATATAATCGTAAATTATCTACTAAGTGTTATTATTAATTATTACAGTTCTCAGCAATAACATCAGACTAAGACGTAATTCGAGGGCGAATACGTTGCAGGAAGGCCGCATGTTATCGCCAGTACTTTCGGAGGATATTTTTAACATTCTCAATACTTGGTGCGTGAAGTTTGCCATGATTAATTGTTAAAGAGGGTAGCACCGCTATTACGAAACTTGCCTCAAGACGGTATATAAGTCACTCGCCGGTCAGAAGGGCTCATTCGTATCGTAGAACTGCTAGCATCAAGAAGTGAAGTCACTAGTGATTAGCGACTACAGTGGTTAATAGATTATACCGCGGGAAATAGTCTTCTAATACAACAGTGTCCAGGATGCCCTGGTACCACATCCGGACGACTGCGAGCTGTTCTACTACTGCGTGAGTCCGGACAGCGCTCCCATATGTCACCAATGCCCCGCTCACTTACACTTCAACCCCGAGAAGCGCGTCTGCGACCTCCCTGAAGACGCCGGCTGTGAAGCCGCTATCAAAATAGTACTCATTTCAAATTAATGCCGATGTTGATCATATATGGAATATAAACTACTTATTTTGAATAAAGACTTATCATTGAAATTAAATTATTTTATTTTTTAATAGTTACTATACTTTTAGTATTTTGAATTTTAATTTAATCACAAAAGAAACATTTTTATGTAAAAAGTTTGACAATTCTCGTACCTTGTAAGGATAAACAGAATTTTTGATTCCAGAATCAAATCTGTTATTTTTCTATGAACATGAATTTGTTATGAATTTGAAATGCAAACGTAAACGTAACGAGTATTCCCTCTCAGAAACAAACGAAAAAAGACAAAAAAAAAACAAATAACAACAAATATATATATTATTATATATTATATACTATATAACCTATATATTCCTGTTAACTACAACAATATAGGTTTGTGTATATATAAACATATACACAGACGTAAATATAACACAACGTATTTTCCCTAATCGTCCAGTACCTCACTGTACCCGTGTCCTTCTGAAATTCTTTTCATTCTTTGAAGGTAATTTACAACAGTTCTTATATTGTACGCACCGACGGATGCAAAACAAAATCTAAATGTTTTAGTAAACAATTTAACAAAAGCTATATTTTATAATTAAATTACCTTTTCCTAATAATAATTGAGTAACATAATTAACAAGTTTCGAATATAAGTGTATTGAATTCGTTAAAAAAAAACATTTACATTTTTTATATAGAATACACTTATAATACTTTAATATGTAATATTACAGAAGCTCTTACAATAATAATCATCGCTTCACGCGCTAGTGCGTACAAACAAACCGGTGACGCTGTCACGGGGGGTGGGGCTGACAGCAGACATTTAAAAGAATGCGTTTGGAACATTATTTTGCTCGTATTCAATAATAAATAACATGCTTATGTATTTTTGTGAGTTAACTAAATTCTGGTTAATAAATCTTAGAAACTATTAAGTCTTAAGCTTTATTAAAAAATAAATATATTATATTTTTATACCTCAGAAATTCAAAGGAAGGAGATTTTCTTAATTATTAATAAGAATCATTCGACACTTATCTCAAAGGTCTATAGTATTTGATTGTTTATTTTATAATGTACATTATAATATTAACTTTACTTAATCTTAAATCTATAAACAATTGACAACCAAAATATGCTAACATTATTATAAAATATATTAAGGATAAACAACTGCCGGCCACTACTATTACTGTGTTACCTGTTACATGGTTGTATGAGATACAACTAGGATTGTTTTCGCGCCAAATTGAGAACTGACAGTTGACACCCTCTTTGTTCCCAGCATACTCTATGGGTGATATTTTAATGGATGTTAGATGTCAATTGTTTTCGCGTCAATTTGAAAACTAACGTTTAAAAACCCTCCTTACTCCGGGTACATTCTATGGATGATGTTTCAATTGTTATATGTCAATTGTTTTAACACCAAAGTAAAATAAGTTTTTGTCGAATTTTTGTTTTATCACGTTTTTACATTGCCAGTTATATTTGTAGTTTTAAATCATTGTAGGATATCAGAGTGCTAGCTGACTTAGCGTGCCTACTAATTGGGTAATGAAATGAATATGTTTTTGTGAAACCTCTAACAAGTATTTAAAGTTCTTATTAATGATACATTTCAATATATTATTACCAGATATGAAACACACACTCATACACAGACACACACATGCACCTACACACACATACACAGACACACACATGCGTGTTCTTGCATATATTTATATATAACATCAATATCACTAGCGTACCATTTGATCACTCGATTGTCTGAGCTGGAACTTAACTAGTATCTCTCAAATATAATTTTATTTTATTTATTTATTTATATACTTTACTTTATTGTGCACCACACGAAGAAAATAATTACAAAAGAAACAAAAGAAAATAAACATTGGGAACATACAAAAGGCGGTCTTATCGCCAAACGGCGATTTCTTCCAGAAAACCTTAGGTTTAAAAGTATTATATGCAAAACTCGGATGATATAGATAGATGCAATGCAATATAACAATAGACATACATATACATAGCTACACTCTGATACGTAAACCTCATACATATATATTTATATAAAATAAATATGTACTTAATAACAAACTAAACAATATAAAAATAATAAAATATACACAATATATATGTAAATATAATTTTTTTTACATAATATAAAGTCAGCAAATGCGAAGTTTCAGTTATCATTTGATAAGTAGTGATTCTTTACGGATTTTTTAAATATCTTTAGGGATTTCGATCTTCTTACAGGTAGAGGCAGTGCATACCATAATTTGGTTGCTTGTACAGTGAAAGAGTATTTATAAAATTTTGTGTTATGTTTAGGCATTCTAATAAATTGTTGAGATGTACGCAAGTCGGCTGGTAAACCTAAAAACTGAAACTTATCCTGTAGGTAAAAAGGAGTTTTTGGAGAGAATAATACACAGTAAAGAAGATAAAGAACGTGGAATGTGGTCATATTTGCGCAAGCCAAATATAAACCGTATAGCAGTATTTTGAAGTCGCTCAAGTTTATTTAAACAGTCCTCGGTTAGATTAAGATAACTTGCATCCGCATAATCAAGTATAGAGAGGAGGAGAGAATGTGCTAAAATAGTTTTGGTGGGAATCGGAAGAAAATATAGCAGTCGTCGAAGAGAACTTAGTGCCGCGAAAATTTTCTTGCTAAGTTCTTTAACCTGGACAGACCAAGATAATAATTTAATTTTTATTTATTTATTTATGTACCATTAACTTACAGAACAGAAAATATACAAAGACAAAAAAAAAAGTGTACAAAGGTTTAACTTATCTCTTTAAGAGATCTCTGCCAGTTACCCTTCGGCAAAAAGGAAAAATTAAAATAACAATGCGGATTGGTACGTTAAAAACATAAAAAAAAATAAAAAAATGTATAAAAAAAACCATGTAAAAAAAAATATAAAAAAATTAAGCAAATTTAGTATTATTAATATAATACTACAATACAATACAACAAAAGAAGTATTAAAGTGAGGCACTTCCAGAGATTTTAATGAGACACACGAGCGATGTGGTCTTGTTCTGTATGGGGTTAGTTGAAAACGTTCACGTAAATAAGAAGGAGAGGAGTTATGTAAGATATTATAAAGAAGAGAGAGAATATGTACATTCCGGCGAAGGCGGATAGGGAGCCACTTTAATTGAGTTCGATATTGAGATATATGGTCAAATTTACGCAGTCCGTATACAAAGCGGATGCATAAATTTTGAAGTCGATCGAGTCTATTTAGCAGCTCCTCAGATGCATCTAAATAACAGACATCAGCGTAGTCGAGCAATGGTAAGAGAAGTGTTTGTGCTAGCATTATTTTAGATTTTAAGGGAAGGAAGTTCTGCAACCGCTTAAGTGAGTGAAGTGAGTAATATAATTTCCTGCTAACTTCATCAATTTGAGCTGACCATGAGAGATTACAATCCAGAATAATTCCCAGATTTTTAGATTTGTCGACAAATGGTATTAAATTAGAATCATAAGTCAGGGAAGGTAAATTTAAGGTAATAATTTTGTTGCGCAATTGCTTGCTACCTATAATCAGGGCTTGTGATTTCGTTGGATTAACAAGGAGGCCGTATTCATCAGCCCACTTCTTAATTCTACTGAGATCACTATTAAGAGCTTCGATAGTACAAGCCAGATCTTTTATTGTAGTGTGACGATAAAGCTGCAAATCATCTGCATAGAGATGGTAGTGACATGAAATGACTTTTGTGATTTCGTTAATAAACAATGAAAAGAGAAGAGGAGATAATACACCGCCTTGTGGCACACCTGCAGAGACATCTGCCCAGTCTGAGAAGTTCTCATCTGTGCAGACCCTCTGCCGGCGTCCATGAAGGTAAGAGGAAAACCAATCAATTACTGGAGATGAGATATTAAAAGAGCGTAATATTCCTAGCATTACGTCAAAGTCGACTGAATTGAACGCATTGCTAAAGTCTAACAAGATGAGTACGGTTAACTTTTGATTGTCCATGGCATGGCGAATATCTTCAGTTACTTTTAGCAACGCAGTTGTAGTGCTATGTAAAGGACGGAAGCCGGATTGGAAAGGATTATATAGATTATTGAGAGCTAGAAAAGAGGTGAGTTGCTTGTACACCCCATCTTCCAAAAGCTTGGATAAGATAGGTAATATTGAGATAGGACGGAATTGAGAAAAAGAGATAGGGTTAGACGTTTTGGGTAGAGGAATGACATGTGCCAATTTCCAGGCTTCGGGATAAGTTTTAGTATAGAGGGAATAATTCAAAATATGGGTGATTAATGGGGTTACAATGTCAAGGATGGGAAGAAGCATGTCTCGGCTGATGCTATCACTACCAACTGCCTTCGTCGAAATGGCTAGAATACTTCTTTTAACATCAATCTCCGTAATATCATGAAAGCGAAAAATATCACAGGTAGATGGGGTGTCAGATAACAGTTTTTGAAGAGTTAAAAGCTTTAGCGATTTGTCGATTGTAATAGGTAAGGAGGAGAAGTGGAGATTAAGTGAATTTAAGTCAGTCTGTTTAGGTAAGTTAGCAGTTGACTTACCCACACCTAATGAATTGAACAACCTCCACTTCTGTGAAGGAGAAAATTTTTCGATAGAGGAAAAAATGTGACGGCGCTTAGCGTCTCTGCACATCCTATTACAGAGATTTCGCAGCTTTTTGTAGGCAGCTATGTTCAGATCACTTGGGTTTTTCTTACATTTAATTTTGGCTCTGTTGCGTCTCAGCATAGTTTGCCTAATCACAGGAGTTAGCCAGGGCGCTGGCAGATGTTTGACCCTTACAGGTTTTAGCGGTGCATGTGAATCATATAAACTAGTAAGTATCGAGTTAAAAGCATCCACCTTTTCATCTACCGTCGATGAGTTATAAATGGGTGACCAATCTAAATTAGAGGCATCACGATGTAAAGCCTCTTTGTCCATCATTTTAAGGTTGCGGCGCAGAATTATTCTTCTCTTAAGCTTAGAAATTGACAGATTATAGCGAAGAAAAAGAAGATCGTGGTAAGAAAAGGAAGCATTAAATTGACCGTGTGTTAGCACTTTCTCAGGCTCAAGAACTATGATAATATCCAGAAGAGACGAATTGAAGGCTGGGCAATAATGTGTAGCTGAAAGAGGGAGAATAGACATACTGTACGAAGATACAAGTGAACTTAATTTTTTAGACCTTTGGTCATTTTTTAATAAACAGGTGTTTAGATCACCCATGATAATTACATCATCATAAAGTGGCGAGAATTTATTAAGAATAATATCAAAATCATTGAAATAGCTCACAGTGAGAGAAGGACTGTATACAACGCCAAGAAGAAGTTTAGAATGGGAGGCATATATTTCAAGAAATAAATATTCAAGTTGGTCAGGTGAAGTGTTAGGGGATTGGCTGACAACACTGAACGGTATGCTATCTCTGAGAAAAATACATACACCTCCGCCTCTTTTAAGAGTGCGATCATTACGTATCAACGTAAAACCTGGAAGAGAATAAAGTGTAGATGACAGAGAAGGTTTTAACCAGGACTCTGACACCAATATGCCATCAACTAGTACGTTGTCAACAGATGCGAGAAGATCAGGAAAGTGGGCCGGAATGCTTTGTGCATTTATGTGGATAAGATTAAGGCAATGAACGTTGTTTGGAAATATAGATTGAAGCTTATAATCAAGAGGAGAAAAAGAATCGTCGTTTGGAGATAAAGTACTATCAGCGCTATGGAAATCATCAGAAGAGGAGCATGAGAAATAATCCTCATTTATATTTAATATAGATAAAGTGGACATATATAATAATAATATAATAATAATATAATAATAATATAATAATAATAATAATAATATATAACAATAAAATAATATAATAATATATTTAAAATTAAAATAAAATATATATGTTTTCCTAAATACTATAAAATATCAACACTAAAATAATATCAAACAGTTTTTCTATAGGTCACTTATAATTGTCCTACACTACCAGGCAAAATTTGTGATACAAATCATCAAGCAATTATTTAGAAAAAAAAAAAATATAATAATAAGTATCATTATTATAAATGTTAGAAGAAAACAAAATAAAAAAAAAACAAACAAAGAAAGGCACATTAAAAAAAAAGTAAAATTGAACATAACCAAACACCATGAAGAAGTCCTAAATTAATAATCCAATAACAAATAAAATTCTTTTATAAACTATAAACACCGTTTAACTATGACAACATTACTGAACGAAAATTTTATATAAGCTGCGCTAACATAATATTGACAGTGATGAATAACAACTGTCAAAATAACATTGTCTCAAACTCAATATTAGTTTAATAATAGTGAATAATAAAAGCCATTCATTGTCAAGAAAATAAATAAATAACAATAATAATAATAATAATAATAATAATGATACAACAGAGAACAAATATTACTAGTGGAACTACCGACACAATAATATTTACTAAAAAAGAAATACAAACAGTTTTATAAATTGCGTTTGGAAGCATTATTTACCCGAATTTTTAATAACACGACGAGATCTTGTTGGCTTGGGATCTTGCGAAGCTTGTTCAACTTGGGGATAAGTGCCAATAATACTCTGCAGTTCCAGTAAATTAGTAATTTTTTCCTAGTATTATCTGGCAGAGCAATGATGATAAAACCATCCGAAGTCCAGCAGTTCTTCATACCAAAGTGTTTTCTGGCTGAAACAAACACTTCTTGTCTAGGCTTCGTAAGAAATTCCGTAATTGTGATGCCTGTACTCTTTAAGGAGGTTTTAGCATTCCAGACAGTATTCTTAAATTTCAAACTAGAAAAACGCACTAAAACAGGCCTTGGTTTGCTTCCCTTAATACCCAGACGATGACATATATCAAGACAAGAATTGTCCAGATCTGATAACTTCATCTGGCTGCACAGAGTAGCATTAATTTGCTGATAGATGTCACTCTTGTCTTCTGGAAGTCCATGAAATAAAAGCACTTTCCTGCGAGAAAGCATTTCATGGTTATCAAATCCATTTGAAAGCAGCTGAAGTTGTTGACGCAGCATGGAGAGGGATTTCCACATCAGCTCCTTGAAGACTGTGTAATCAGCGATCAGAGAATCCAGATTTCCAGAGGAAGACTTGGATGATTGTGGCTGTGCTTGTGTCAGTGCCGTGTCAAATTGGCTCATACGAGACTCAAATAGTGTTACTATCTGCTCCATGTTCTTGCTAAGTTGAGTATGTAAGTCCATATTGCTTAATAGATGAGTTGTTTAGTTAAATTAATGTGCCGGGCAATGTAGGTTTGCTATTTAGTTATGTCTATAACATCTAAGACTTTAAATATTAAAATAAGTAATTAAAATCAAATAAAATCGAAGGACCGAAAAATTTGGTTGTTTTTATGTGTGAACTACCCGCAAAAAAAAAAATTAATGTTGAAAAGCAAAGCCTTCAACTTATGGTAACTATGAAATGCCTGAGAGTCAAATGTCAATTTCATAATTTCATCATTATGCATCTTTATATAGAAGTTACAATGAAAAAGGGAAAACAAATTGTGTAACAATATTTGTATTATAGTGGTTTTATAATTATCGTCATTACGAGTAAAATATGTGTAAACTATTACAATCAAGATTTTGGCCCTATTTGTAGGGCATTCAAATTAAGAAGTATAAATATGAGCAAAGAAAAAAGTGTTTCTTATATATAATCAAAAAGAATCAACATCCGTTTTAATTGAATTAATGTTGTGATTTTAAATCTAAGGTAAAGATATCTAACTAAGATAACTTACTCAATTAGTCTAGTTCAAGAAGAAGAAAGTTCTCAAAGGTCTAGAAAGTAGTAGAAAAATAGAAATTTAATATCACAAGTATACAAAAATGACGATATTTTAAGTGGGAAATTGAAAATATTTCTATATTATTTATTATTTCTTACTCACTATACTTCGATATGAATTTAAACTTTTTTAAATACGTCTGAACCTTTTCTGTAGTATTAATGAAGTAGACTCGGGGACATTGGGTATAAAAGTTGAGGTCAATAAAACTTACATTTTTATCAGATTATTCCAATGGGATTAATATTATATAAATACATGATTCAAACCAATCCCAGTTATCTTCACAGACCAGTCCTCTAAAGAATTATTCATTATATTCATTTATTACGACACAATTAACCGACTACTAAATAACTAACCTACTGAATATTCATGCTCAAATGTGTGTGTGTGTGCGTGTGTGTGTGTGTTTATTCATCAATCATTACTTCCTACTCTAAAATTAAATGTACGGTGTTCCTTGGTTGAAAAGTTCACTAACCATATACCATAACATCTGCATACGCGGAGTCAGTCTAGCTGATCGAATCCGCAATGAAGAGATCCACAGAATGGCAGGTAGGTACTAGCGAAGATGTCACGGTGAGAATGAAGAAGAACGTGCTCAGGTGGTTTGGGCACGTCGAACGAATGAGTGATGAAAGAATGGTAAAAAATATTTACATAGGAAAAGTGAGCGGTAAGAGAGACAGGGGGAGGCCTCGAGTGACCTTCGAAAACGCAGTATCTATGATACTGGAGGAAGGTCACGTAAAAAGCATGAGGACCCCCCGGAGGGTATGTATGAAGAGGTTGCTGTCTGTGGCCGAGGCGAAAGAGGTATGTAGGGACCGTAGCGTTTGGCGCTCCGTCGTCTCTGGCTGCCCCGCAAGGGATATGGCGTGAAGCTAAATAAATAAATAAACATCTGCATTTCTTATAGTTAAAACACCGGATTTACCATAATTTACAATCAGACGACAAACCTTAATCTTATAAAGACTTCTATTCTAATCTATTTAACTTACATGCAGATGAACAGTCCTTTATCCCTTGCCAGTAACAATACTTTCTTGGTATGTATGTTTATATATATATATATATACATACCTTAGAATGGGGTTGAGGTTTTCTAAATTATAGGGTTATTAAATATCTGAGTGGGGTCGTAATAATATATGTTGGATGTGATTCAATTTGTGAATGATGCGATAATTAAGTTAGTTTGTCATTTTTGTGTTATTTAATAAAAATGTTTCCATGAACTTGAGCAACAAGCTCAATATGGTATAATCTTATCTATTGACAAATGTTTTAGTTTATTGAGCGTTTTACTGAAGACTTTTTACAGTTTTGTCACGAATTGGCTCAGAAACTACTTGATGGAAAATTATGAAACTTTGCAAACAAAAAGACACACATGATGGTGATGGTTTAAAAAAAAAATAAAAATGTCCTCAAAAAAAAACTTTTTTTTTTTATATCATGTCAAAAAACTGATATCTCATTGAAGTCAATAAGAAACGATGAGTCATTACACTGGGCTCGCTTCGCCCAATATGCAAACGGCACCCGAGATCCCGGACCCAATAAATTGAGGGTCTGTTGGCGCCCTTATTATATAATAGCATATGTGATAGTAGCTGCAGCCACGACTTCGTTCGCGTGGAATATGGTTTTTAAAATAAAAGTAGACTAAGCTATTCTTCGCTATCCGCCTGTTAAACTCCTGATAAAATCAGTCTAGTCGTTTCAGAGATTAAAAAATAGACAGAAAATTTTAACAAAATAGTTTTTTTTAGTGTAGATACCGTAAATGTTTTCACATGCGTTTAGCGAAAAGTAATCTTTAAATCTAAAACTTTAACAATGTTTTCTAGTTTTTAGAATACATACATACATATATACATACATATATACGTACATTGTTCATTATTCGTCTACTACGTTCAGTTCTGCTACTTCCTTGTATTGAAAAAGGCGGTGTTGTTGTTGTGGTCTTTCCTTCTGATTTATAAACTTACATAAAGCTCTAAGATATAAAAGCTAACGAGCTTCCTAAGAGGTCAATGCCTTGCCAAATATATATACTAAATAAATACGTTTCTTGGTCACACTGGATGTGATTTTTTTATTTTGTCGTTCACTCTCTTTCTTTGTCTAACGTATATATTATTTTAATACATTAAAAATATGCATATACTTAAATACATATTTTATAACTCAGTGAATCTTGAACATCTCTGGTTATATTTATAACTTCTATTCAATCTAAAAATGTTGTATATTAAATTTCCTCTCCGTCTCGCCGTATTGAATTCATAACAAACGAAACCTAACAAATATTCAGAGTTATTCACACTGTCCAGGGCGTGATTGGTACTATTCAACAATTTATATTTAAAAATGAGATATCTCTATACACATGTGAACGTTATAAATTTTTACGTAGAATTTTAATAAAAAATAATATCTTTATTATTTAGCGATATACATGAAGAATATATTGGTGAATACATATTATTACTATTAAAAGATGAATATAATAGATATTTTTGTTACTATAAGATAACTATCATCCAACATCAAGGACTTATACAATTATAGTATAAACATGCATCCCGGCGTTACCATAACAACTCCAGGGACCTAGCTAGCTTAGTGTTTGAAGTATAGACAGACATTTGTTACACTATTTAGTGCATTTAATAATGACATCTAAATAGTAAGCAATAGGATTTACATTTGAATACAATATGATATGCAGCTACCTGGGAATATTCTCGCTGATCGAATATAGTAAAGTAAATTTCAGTACAGAACAAATCAACAAACAATTTTATTATATTTATTGTGTAATATATTGTGTAATATAGGTTTATTTATTCGTTTGTGTAGCATATTTTAAAGGTCCATTATCGTATTTACAAATCATCAATATTACATTTTAGTTATGACAAAAAGAAAAATACTAAACTTCATTCCACTTGAGCGTATCGTTTATACTTCAAAAATATGAAAGTCAGCTTTAAAAGAAAAAAATCTCTGTATCCTGTTTTTATTTTCATAATAAAGAAAACAAAATAACGGTCAACTTTTATCTGCATGATGAAACACACCAACGTACTGAAGGGGATTCTACAGGAAGGATTTCATTATTCAATACTTTGTTGTCGGATTTTGTGTATTGATAATATGCGTTTAGTGGATATAAGTTTATTTTATCTTTATCTTTTGTGATAATTTTAATAAAATGCTTATTTTTAAAGATGAGCTTGAAAGGACTATTAATGATGAGGTAGACAGTACTCTTATACGTGTTCTTTATTGGTTCAAAATTAATAATTTAATATTAAATAATATACACATGATAAACAAAAGAATTAAAATACACACTCTTAACACCTACATTTCGTCTCTAAAACGTTAACAAATCCTTCACGGGGTTGAGTGTGCTGTTATACGGGTCCTTCGTATTAAGTTTTAAAAAAAAACTATTTATTTAATTAGGTGATTTATTTCACACACAAATTAAGAGGATTAATTATTACACTTAGGACTTAAGATTTAGCACAACCGTTCCGGAAGTGAAATGAATGCAGACTGACTTACACTTTAGTTTGATACATTAAGATTGATACCTGATATATTAAGAATACGATAAACAATTATAACTAAACTAATAATGCGGTTTATTGGTCATCTTCAGCATAAACCTATACATTTACGGGATATAACACCTCCCCCTTTTAGAGGAGACTTTGGGGTAAAATCAAAGTCTCTGTTTATATGTTAATTCTTATTGGAGCAAAATTACTAGTACTAGGAGTGATTTCAGAATCTGTTTGTATATCTGTCATTTCTAGAATAGGCTGAGGCTGAGATGAGACTTCACATTTATTTATTTTAGTTTTACATAAACGGTTGTAAGATTTACAAATTTTCTTATACACTAAGTAAATAAGAAATAGGAATATAAGAACTATAATTACAAGTGTTAAGATCGAATAGTGTGTCCCATACGTAACAATGTGTGGAGTTGGTGGGTGTTCGATAGGTTCAAGGCTATCTAAAATAGATTTTATCTTTATATTGTAATTAGTATGAAAGTCATCTAGGTCTATGTTATTTAATTGTACTGTGGATATATTATTGACATTTTTACTAATTTTATTTATATTACAACAGGAGTAATTATGTTAAAATCTTGAAAATGTCTGATTGGGGAAGTTACATTAAAAGTGTTATGTTTAGTTACAAGTGTAGTAGTCTTACAATAAACGATACAATGTTTAGGAATATTAAGTATTCCCGTACCTGAAATAGTAAGTTCTTGTAATTTAGAATTTAAACATTCTATTGATATTTTATTAGATTCTGAATGGACAAAGATCCATTTATTATTATTAAGGGGTTTCCAGATATTCACATTCCCAACTAACAGTTTTGTATGGTATAGGGTTGGTTTTACTTTAATTACTTTTGTAAGAAGCTCACTTTCACATGTATGTTTGGTAGAATATACATTTTCAATGTCACAGATATAGTTTCCGGTAGTGATTGTTTTACAAATGTCTAGACTTTTTAAAGTACAATAGAGGGATTTGTCTTTCGTTATTGCTATGTATTTATTATCTGGTAAAATTAAACTAAAAGTGTTCGGGTTCAAGGTATCATGTGGGGTTGGTAATGCAATATTATGGAACAACATGTATTCTTGGGTTTTTACCATTGGCACTTGTAATAAAAATGTTATCTTATCACCAACATTAAAGCAGCTTAATCTAGAAATTCTTAAAATAACATGAATAGAACTTATGTCTAAAGATACAGGGAGCTTGAGGTCATTAGGTAGGTACCTGTAACTATTGGCAAACTCTTGGTGAAGTTGTGTAGGTGATGCTATTTTGAATTTAAGATATTTTGACTGCTGAATAAAATGGCGTTAATAATGTCTTCTAATTGAAAGGATAAGGTTAGCATAGATGTTTCGATTGCATTAATTACTTCATTAATTCGAATACAAACATATGTTATGTTTGTATTCGTAAACCGTTTGTAATTTCAGTAATATTTGCGACATTCACTAAGAGTTGGTCAATGGCTTTCTTTACATGAATTTCGTTTTCTTTTATTTTGGTTAGGTTAGGTTAGTTAGTTAGTAATAATATTATTTTGGGTTAACACTGACGTTGTTACTAGTATGTTTTGTTTCATTAATGAATTTGTCATTAAGTTGTAATGTCCTAATGGCTTCATCTTATCGTAAACCATCGTTTTCATCTAAATTGCCAAATATTGTTTTTAGAATTGTACCTGCACCACGATCCAAGCGGAACGTTTTATTCTATTATCAATTAAATATGAAATCGTTGTAAAGTCTCTAGTCATATCATGGAAACGCATTGTTAATGGTTTTAGGTCGTTATAACAATTTATAATAACTTCTACAATTCTAGTATGGTTACATAATTTACAGTACTACTACTTACTAGTATAGTTACATAATTTTTAATATTTAAAAGAGCTGATTCAATATTTTGTATATGTGGTTTGAAATGGGATATTTCTATGGGTATAACTACATTCAATTCCATATTTCTGATTCTTAATTTTCCTAAATAATCGAAGTATAGTCCGGAACTAGAGTTGATTGGCTCGACGAAACTCTGGTAGGGTTGACTCTGAGCCGAACTGTAAAAATAACCTATCTTGAGTTTGACTTAAATAAAGATTCATTTTTTGAACTACTGAGCTGTTTCGGCTGGTTTTATTTGGTCGTAATGATGATTAATATGACGGCGGTTAATAAGCAAAGTCAATGTGTTGTTCCCATTAATTTTAACTACTTTGTAAGGCCCTTTCCACTGTGGTGATAGTGCCTTACGCATTCTTAAATGATTTTTTAAGTATACGAAATCACCGATTTTGTATTTCGCAGGACGAGTACGAGAGTCATAATATGTTTTGGACGACTCCTTAGACTTTCTTATAGGTTCTAACGCTTTGTCTCTGGAATCTCTTAACCTATTTTGAAGCATACGGACATAGTCTAGCGACTTATCGCTCCAGGGGCTTCATCATATATAGAGTTTGGGATTACAGGTTTATTTCCGAATATTAATTCGTATGGTGTGAAATGGGTTGTAGAGTGGACGGATGTGTTATAGGTAAGCATGGCCGTGTATACATATCGAGGCCAGTTGGACTGTTCTTCATCTACGAAAGATCTAAGATACTCCTTGAGAGTCGAATGACTACGCTCAAGGGCACCTTGTCTCTGTGGATGGTATGGAGAAGACCAAAGATTCTTTATTTTGAGGAATTCGCAGGTTTTGCAAAATAGACCGGATGTAAAATTAGTTCTCTGATCTGTAAGGATCATCTTTGGAATGCCAAAGATGGATATATAGTGGAGTAAACATTCACTAGTTTCTTCCGCAGTAGTACTTCGAATCGGATATGCGGACGAGAATTTTGTTAAGTCATCTTGAATAGTCAATATATATTTCAACTTGGCTGGTCCTGCTTCAGGTAATGGCCCAACTATGTCTATAGATATACGTTGAAAAGGTTGGGTTGACGTGCTTGTTATCTGCATAGAAGTTCGATTTACTTGTCTGAGAGCTTTGTTGGTCTGACATTGTGTGCACTTCTTGACGAAATTTTCAATGTCAGCTCGCATGTTTTTCCAATAGAAGGTCTCTTGGATACGTTTGACCATTCTATTGCTACCGAGATGTCCGGCAATAGGAATATCGTGGTTTTCTCTGAGTATTTTAGGAATTTATGTTGCTATTGTTAAACAAATATAGGAACATATTATATATCTTAATATATTGATGAGTGTCAAATGGGTTTTTAAAATCCGTTATACAGATATCAGGGTTTGATTCCAAATTGAGTTTAATAACTAATTCATTTCTAATTGTTTTGAGACTTTCATAAATGTCAGGATAACTGGATTTGTCAAAATGATGGACCTTGAAAAATAGGAAGTAGTATGTCTTATCTTTATTCTCGAAGGAAATGAATGAGTTTAGTGATCTTTTTTTATTAATTATTTCTGAGCTATTGGACATGTTATCTATAATATTTTAGAGATATGGGTTTGAATCATCTAAGTCTATAGAAGTGGGCAAAATAATTGTTTTAAATTTGGATTTGGTTATGTCTTCGTTATGTTCATGAATCGCGGTATTAAAATTCATATTATCTTTTTGTGCTATAGCTTTTAGAAAAAGCAGGGTAATTATTGTCGAGTAAGTCAATTAATTCATCATTGATTTCGATGTTACTATCTGGATGCTGAACCGGTGTGGTCTCAGTTGGGTCGTCTGAAACTGGAAGGTTTCTAGAAGAAGAAGGTAGGTTCTTTATATTTTCATTCAGGATTTCAGGAGATTTAATATTAAGTTCTATTTCAGGCAACGGATGTAAATCGTCGTCGTTCAGGGCAAGGGTATCCGAGGTAGGTTCATTTAATTCCTCTGTATGAAACGAGGGTGGAGATATTAAGAGATCCATAAGGTCTTTATATATCGTCTGAGATGATTCCTTTTCCATTTCAATTTCAGGATTAGGGATGTTTTCCGGTTGAACTGGGTTGACAGGAAAGCGAGAAAGGGCGTCGGCATTCGAGTTTACTTTACCGTTTTTATATTTTATATCGTACTCGAATTCTTCTAGTTTGAGTCGCCAACGAACTAGTCTCGAACCGGGGTCTTTACAATTGAAAAGCCATTGCAAGGGTTTATGGTCAGTTACAACAGAGAAACGATTACCATATAGGTAAGGCCGGAATATTTTAGTGCCGAAGATTATGGCAAGACATTCTTTTTCCGTGACGCTATAATTACATTCAGCTTTGTTCATAGTACGGGATGCGAAAGCTATAGGCCGGTCCTGACCTATTTGACCTTGGGACAGAATGGCGGATATTGCGTAATTTGAAGCGTAACAGGTAAGTATGAATGGTTTGGAGAAGTCAAGGTAAGCTAAGATAGGAAACGAGTTTATTTTTTAGAGTTTCAAAGGACAGTTGTTGGGTATTTTCCCATGTAAAGGAGACATACTTTTTAAGCAAGTTAGTTAAAGGCTTAGCTAATTTGGAGAAGTCTTGTATGAAACGTCTATAGTATGAAACAAGATCCAAGAATGATTTAATGTCTTTAGGAGATTTGGGTGTAGGAAAATCTACGACAGCCTTGATTTTGTCTGGATTCGGTTGGACGCCATTTTGGCTAATGATATGCCCTAGATAAGTCACTTCTTTTCTAAGAAGTTCGCATTTTTCTGGTTGGAGTTTTAGGTTAAAATTACGAATTCTTTGGAATACTGCCTTAAGGTTATGGATGTGCGAGGTTAAATCATAAGAATAGACAACGATGTCGTCGAGGTAAACGAAACATCTGGAACCTTGGAGACCCGTTAGACAATTATTCATTAATTTTTGAAAGGTGGAAGGTGCATTCTTCAGACCGAATGGCATCCGGTTAAATTGGAAATGTCCTTGCGGGACTGAAAATGCCGTTTTTGATGCGTCTTCTGAAGAAATGCGTAATTGATGGAACCCAGATGCAAGATCGAGAGT
The DNA here is from genome assembly GCA_918358695.1 of Melinaea menophilus ssp. n. AW-2005. Taxonomy (NCBI): domain Eukaryota; kingdom Metazoa; phylum Arthropoda; class Insecta; order Lepidoptera; family Nymphalidae; genus Melinaea; species Melinaea menophilus. The sequence continues at coordinate 919,876 of OU911059.1, forward strand.
AGTGAAATATTTACTCTTACCCAATTGGTCGAGTATTTCAGATATTTGCGGGATTGGGTAAACTTCACCTATAGTAATATCGTTTAACTTTCTATAGTCAATTACGATGCGCCATTTACGTTGGCCTTGGGAATCTATTTTTTTTGGGACTATCCAGATTGGTGAGTTCCATGGGGAAGAAGAAGGTTCTATTATATTGTCTTTTAACATTTTATCAATTTGGGTTTCCACTTCCTTTTTGTGGCATTCTGGGAATCTGTAGGATTTAGTGTGCACGGGAACGTTACTATTTGTCTTAATATTATGTTCGAGGGCTGATGTGTAGGTTAATTGATCGTCAGGGAGGTGGAATATGTCCGAATACTGCGAGCAGATTTCTATAAGGGCAAATTTCTCTTCCTTGTTGAGGTGATCTGTTCTAAGGGATTCCAAAACTTGGTCTGTCCGCTCGACGATTCCTTGGGAGTCTGAATTAATTGGAAAAGAAACGTGATATAATGGTTCTATGGCTAATTTTAGGTTTGGTCTGACGTATGCGAAGTCTTCGGAAGTGTTAGCAACAGTGAGGTTAATTCTATTGTTATTTTTAAATTTAACGATACAGTTGGAAATTAGTAGGTTACTGGATATGTGTTGGTCTGTTACGATTCCTTCTTTAAGGTCGGTTTCTTGGACTGAACACTCAATAACGGATTCGGTACGAGGAGGAATGATGTAAAAGGGTTTAGAAAAATGTAGTTTTATATTTTGGTTATTTATTTTCAAAATATCATTGGTGTAATCTATTTTGCAACCATAAGTCGTTAGGAAATCTGTACCTATAATACCGTCATAGGGTAGGTTAATATCTTTAACCACATGGAATTTAAAAGGAACGGATTTGGATTTGGATATTTTTAATTTTAATTGGAAATGACCTTCAGTGGTCGTAGGCTCATCGCCTGGATCGATACCTTTGAGTTTGATCGGCTCTTTATTGAGCCTAGTATGTTTACTGATCGAGGATTGTTTCAGTAAACAGATTGCCGAGCCGGAATCGACAAGTAAGGAGAGCGGTATTTCCGCTACTGGAGAGTCCAACAGGACATGAGGTAACAATCTTTTCGTTGTATCGATATTGATTTCATAAATTTTAAGGTCATCGAATTGGGATATATAATTGGTGTCTGTTTTCGGGGTCAGCCTCGAACGACACCGACGCGAGGCTTTTAATAGTATAAATTTTCATCTAAGTTGTTATTGTCAGGAGCTTCGATATGTTCATCTACGTGTGTCACGCGGTTATGATAATAATTATTAGGGTTATTAGGTTTCTGATTGCGGCGATTGTTATTCGCTACACGTAACTCGCAATCCTTGATATCATGCTAAGTGGCTTTACAGTATCTGCAGAATAAGGACGATCCTGCGTTCTTAGACGTATTGGTATTATTAGGAATGACCTTCGGAAATGATTTTAAGGGGTGATTGGGATTTGATTCACTATAATATGATTGTTGATTATGGCGGGGCCTTGGTGAGCTGCTAGGCAGTGTCTGTGCTGCTTTTCGCTTAGCAAATTGACTATTTTGTATCTTCTCTTCCGACATAGCCAGATTAACAGCATTATTAAGATTTTTAGGGTTGCGAGCCCTAACCAAGTTCGAAATTCTTGGTAACAGCCCCATTAAAAAGTGATGGAGAGCGAGATCCTCCATGGAAGCTATACGGCCAGGCATCTCCTTTTGTGGATAGTTGGCTAAAGAAATTTCTGTTAATAAGTTAAAAAGAGAAGTTTCGACGCGGAGTGAGAATTGGCTAACGGTTTCGGTAGCCCCTTGATTACTTTCTTGTAATTCGGTTAATAGATGTGTGTAGTGTTTGTGTTCACTAAATTGGGTTTTTAGGAAATCTTTTAATTGACTCCAATCCGAGAATTCTTTAATGGCACATGTAGTTGCAGCTTAGCCTTCTATGGAATTTACAATATATTTAAAAAGTATCGATTTTTACGTATCGGAAGCTAGATCCATTGCGTTAGTGCATTTTATTATAAATGCGTTTAAATGTTCCTTACTCCCATCGTAAGGCTTAATAAATTTAAGTAGGGCATTAATATCCATTTCGATTGTTTTGGATCTAGATCTGGTGTTCCTAGATGGGGATGGTTGACGAGATGATTTGCCTTTAGTTTCTATAGCCTCGTCGGATTTATCAAAAGATGGCTCCTCGAATTTAGTTCCTAGCATAATTACGTAAAACCATTAATAAAAAACAAAATCCTCTACATAGGATACGGATTCTTCTGAGGATATTTTAACGATGTCGTTTTCTTTCACTGACAGGAAACTTGAAGTTTATCTTTTACGACAGTCACTATCACTTGGTTCGGAATTCGTAGTGTGGTAACGGAACTACGATAATACACTGAGTTTTATTTATTAGGATTTTGTGAGATCCGGCGCGAGTCTGCGGAACGGGCACTGGAATTTCCGGATCCCACCGCTGCCACCAAAATGTTATACGGGTCCTTCGTATTAAGTTTTAAAAAAAAACTATTTATTTAATTAGGTGATTTATTTCACACACAAATTAAAAGGATTAATTATTACACTTAGGACTTAAGATTTAGCATAACCGTTCCGGAAGAGAAATGAATGCAGACTGACTTACACTTTAGTTTGATACATTAAGATTCATACCTGATATATTAAGAATACGATAAACAATTATAACTAAACTAATAATGCGGTTTATTGGTCATCTTCAGCATAAACCCATACATTTACGGGATATAACAGTGCGCATATATCATAAAGTTCCACAAGATATCTTAGACCTTCCTTTTCTTAGTTTTAAATCTAAAATTGCAAGTGTACTTATTAATAAAATATATTTTGAAAATATATCTAGCTATACAATGCCCTCATGGTTAATGAAAGTTTGAACTTTACGGATTTTTTACAAATAGGTTATAGACATATGTAGATATATCTAGAGATACATGGTGTAGAGGTTTGAAAATGGCATGAATCAATTCGAGAAAAGCTTACAGCGGAAATAGTGCGGTCGCGATTTTTTGCTTGCGACTTGACGCAGACACTTCCGTGCCTCTAGATACAATCCGAACAGAATTAGAGGTGAATGAGGTACAAATACTAAATACTTAAAATTAATAAAAAAGGACACTGAAAACGTATGAAAAAAAATGAAATAGCCTAGAATCTAGATGGAAGCAAAAAAGTATTTTTACAGTTCTTTGGAATTCTTTTGGAGAGCAATTGTGAAGTATCTGACCTGCTCTTCTCAACTGAGCAACATTTCTAGGATTTAGTAGACTTTTTTAATGTAATAATTGACAATTCAAATGTGCGTCTCAATTCTTTGAATTTGAATTTGTCAAATAGTTTTATATAATATATAATACACATAAGAATCTCAAATAACAGTTAAGATTTATAATATTGTTAAACCCCTGAAATACGAGTATGTATATCATTTATTAGATATCCACATAATATTTTACGAAGTATCTTTTTCGTCTATTCTATTATTATTATTTATTTTATTTATTTATTTATGTACCATTAACTTACAGAACAGAAAATATACAATGACAAAAAAAAAAGTGTACAAAGGTTTAACTTATCTCTTTAAGAGATCTCTGCCAGTTACCCTTCGGCAAAAAGGAAAAATTAAAATAACAATGCGGATTGGTACGTTAAAAACATAAAAAATAAAAAAATGTATAAAAAAACCATGTAAAAAAAATATAAAAAATTTAAGCAAATTTAGTATTATTAATATAATACTACAATACAATTAATATATATATATATATATAATATATAATACGTATAAATTAACACATACCCTATACAACATTATATGAATATATATTTTTACACACTATATATACATACTATATATATACTATTATACATATATAAATATTGGCATACAAAAATTACATACTAATTTAAATATATTAATTATGATGAAGAGGAGAGGTAATATTGTTTCAGTCTAAGCTTGAATGAGCTAAGAGTTGGATTTCCATGAAATATGTTACCCGGAAGAGAATTCCAAAGACGAGCCGCAACGACAGTAAAAGAATTTAAATAAAAAGAAGTATTAAAGTGAGGCACTTCCAGAGATTTTAATGAGACACACGAGCGATGTGGTCTTGTTCTGTATGGGGTTAGTTGAAAACGTTCACGTAAATAAGAAGGAGAGGAGTTATGTAAGATATTATAAAGAAGAGAGAGAATATGTACATTCCGGCGAAGGCGGATAGGGAGCCACTTTAATTGAGTTCGATATTGAGATATATGGTCAAATTTACGCAGTCCGTATACAAAGCGGATGCATAAATTTTGAAGTCGATCGAGTCTATTTAGCAGCTCCTCAGATGCATCTAAATAACAGACATCAGCGTAGTCGAGCAATGGTAAGAGAAGTGTTTGTGCTAGCATTATTTTAGATTTTAAGGGAAGGAAGTTCTGCAACCGCTTAAGTGAGTGAAGTGAGTAATATAATTTCCTGCTAACTTCATCAATTTGAGCTGACCATGAGAGATTACAATCCAGAATAATTCCCAGATTTTTAGATTTGTCGACAAATGGTATTAAATTAGAATCATAAGCCAGGGAAGGTAAATTTAAGGTAATAATTTTGTTGCGCAATTGCTTGCTACCTATAATCAGGGCTTGTGATTTCGTTGGATTAACAAGGAGGCCGTATTCATCAGCCCACTTCTTAATTCTACTGAGATCACTATTAAGAGCTTCGATAGTACAAGCCAGATCTTTTATTGTAGTGTGACGATAAAGCTGCAAATCATCTGCATAGAGATGGTAGTGACATGAAATGACTTTTGTGATTTCGTTAATAAACAATGAAAAGAGAAGAGGAGATAATACACCGCCTTGTGGCACACCTGCAGAGACATCTGCCCAGTCTGAGAAGTTCTCATCTGTGCACACCCTCTGCCGGCGTCCATGAAGGTAAGAGGAAAACCAATCAATTACTGGAGATGAGATATTAAAAGAGCGTAATATTCCTAGCATTACGTCAAAGTCGACTGAATTGAACGCATTGCTAAAGTCTAACAAGATGAGTACGGTTAGCTTTTGATTGTCCATGGCATGGCGAATATCTTCAGTTACTTTGAGCAACGCAGTTGTAGTGCTATGTAAAGGACGGAAGCCGGATTGGAAAGGATTATATAGATTATTGAGAGCTAGAAAAGAGGTGAGTTGCTTGTACACCCCATCTTCCAAAAGCTTAGATAAGATAGGTAATATTGAGATAGGACGGAATTGAGAAAAAGAGATAGGGTTAGACGTTATTCTAATGCTCAACTCAACGCCTACCATACTTACATAATAATTCATACATCATAGTCTTTGAATTTTTTTATGTTATTTAAAATATATATCAGATTAGACCCCACATTAATATTTTTAAAAACCCCGGAACCGTTGATTCTTTCGGGACCATCGGTTCCTGTAAGAGCCTTATCCATTATTAATAAACTTTTAACTTTAACTAACAACTATTAACTAACTAACACAACTGCGAAGTGAAGTGATTTAAACAAAAGAAACAAAAGAACAACTATTATTATTTTACTTGGTCTTACAAGATTGAAATCACTAATAATTAATCACCTGAAAATAAAAAATAAAATAAAATAAAATAAAATAAAAAGCCTTTATTGTTGTTTTAGTTTAAATTACAAAATATATCTATATGTGCCTAACTAACTTATTTACTATATTCGTACTCTTAACTATTTATTATCTTAATTAATATATTATTAATGAATTAACTGTTGTAGTATAGTCCTTTAGGCCAACGGTATTCGCTCTTCAACTTGTCTTTCGACAAAGGCCTCCCCTAAAGATCTCCATTCTGTCCTATTCTTTGCTGTTCGGGTCCATGTTGGACCCGCTATTTTTCTGAAGTCATCCTCCCATCTTTTAGTCTGTCTCCCTCTGTTTCTTTTGCCATCTATTGGATACCACTCTGTTATAAGTCTTGTCCATTTTTCTTTCTTCTCTCTCGCCATGTGACCTGTCCATCTCCACTTTAATTGTTTGTATGTTGTGTATGCATTTTTGAATTTTGTTTTACTTTTTATGTCTCTTAATTTCTCTCTGTCTTTTCTTTTAACCCCTATTGTACTTCTTTCTATACTATTTTGGCAAACTTTTATTTTGTTTGCCAGTTGTTCCGTCATTGCCCAGGTTTGACACCCGTATAATAAACATGGTAGAATACATATATTATATACTTTCCTTTTTTCCTTCATCGGCATTTCATTGTTCTTCATTACTTCACTAAGTGACCAATATCGGTTCCACGTGTTAGTTATTCTTCTTTCTATTTCTTTTTTCATACAGTCTTCGGTAGATATTACCTGTCCCAAATATATATATTCATGTACGTATTCTATTTCCTCATTATTGACTTTAACTGACTCTGTTTGTGATGAGTTTGACATAATTTTTGTTTTATTTAAATTCATTGTTAGCCCTGCCTTGTAACTCTCATTGGCTAGTTGTTGTAGCATTGTTTCCAGCGATTTTGAGTTATTAGAGAATATAATGAGGTCGTCAGCAAAACGTAAATGACTCAGGTTTTCGCCGTTTATGTTTATTCCATTATTCCTCCAATCTAGGTTCCTGAATATCATTTCTAAGACAGCTGAAAATAATGTTGGTGAGATGGGGTCTCCTTGGCGTACGCCTCTCTTGATAGGGAATTCATCACCAAGAGATTCTAGCTTTACCTGCCCAGTGCTCTTAGTATATACGTTTTGGAGTATTCGTACGTACTTTAACTGTACCCCTTGTGTTTTTAATGCATCCCAGATATATCCATGTTCCAGTGTGTCAAATGCTTTATTAAAATCAACACACCCTAGATAGTAGATCTTATTATATTCTTTATATTTTTGTAGTATTTGTCGAAGGGTATGGATATGATCTATGGTTGAAAAACTTCGACGGAATCCAGCTTGTTCTTTTGGCTGATTTTCTTCTAGAGTATTGGCAATTCTGGACAGTATAATTTTTGAAAATACCTTATAGACATTAGACATTAAGCTAATGGGCCTATAGTTAGCTATATCTCCTTTGTCACCTTTTTTGTGTAGTAATATAATGGTCGATTTAGTCCAATCATCAGGAATCTTTTCTGTTTCGATAATTTCGTTAAATATTTTTGTAAACTTTTGAGCCATAACTGGTAATGTCGGTTTCAGTAGTTCATTTGTAACGAGATCTGATCCGGGAGCTTTATCGTTCTTTTGTGTACTAATTGCTTTTATAGTTTCTTCTTTTAATATTTCAGGTATTTCCTCTTCATTGGTTGATGCATAATATTCTTTTCTAGTTAAGCCCCAAATTTTTTGGCTTTTATATAGATTTCGGTAAAATTCTGTGGCAACTTTTAGTATCTCGGATCTTTTTCCTGTATTTTTTCCATCTTTCTTTTTCATGCTAGGTATCCAATCTTTTTTGCTATTTAGTGTTTTCAGTGCCTTTTTTATTCCACCGGTTTTTTCTATAAAACTCTTCATTGTGTTAGTTCGTTTGGTTTTTCTCTCTCTCCTCAGTTGCTCGCTAATCATCTTGCTTATTTCTGTTATTTTTCGACGATTGTCTTTGGTTTTATTTCCTTGCAATAGTTCTTTACGATCCTGTAGTAGTTGTTTACTTTTAAGTGAAATTTCTTTCTTGTTCTTCGTGGTTGTTTCTCTAGTTACAGTTTTTAATTGGTGTATTAATTTATTATATTTTTCTTGTAGCGATAGACCATCTTCGATGTTAATTGACGTCCGGAGATTATTGAGTAATACTTCTGATACACCATTGTATTGAATAGCTGTGTATTTGTTATGGTACCGTCTGGTTTTCTTGAGGGGTGTTCCTGACATGATTGCCCGAACCATTCTATGGTCTGAATTAAAATTTAAATTTTGTATGACGGAGACGTTTTTGAAAGCTTGTCTTTTATTAGACATAATAAAATCTATTTCGTTCTTGTGAAGTCCATTAGGCGATTTCCATGTCCATTTATTTGTTAGTTTCTTTTTGTAAAAGCTATTTAGAATGCTCAATTTGTTTTCTAGAGAAAAATTTATTAGTCTTGCGCCATTGTTACTTCTAGTACCATAACCGTGCCTTCCCATAATAAGTTCTTCGCCGTTGTTTTGTATTCCGATTTTACCATTAAAATCCCCCATCACAATTACGTTTTTATGTGCATTTTCGATTGTGTTTCGCAAGTCTTCGTAAAATTTTTCAGTTTTTATCACATCCTCCTTTTTGTCTGAATCCGTTGGTGAATATGCCTGGATAATGGACCATTCTTCTTCTTCTCCATAAAGTGTTATATTAAGAATTGCGATACGTTCAGAAATCCCTCTTAATTCTTTAATGTTGTTTGCCAATGTTTTTCTAACCATGAAACCAACTCCATACATTCCTGGCGTTTCTCCTTTATAATGTAATATATATTTTCCATGATCTTCTATATGTTCTCCAAATCTTCTCACTTCACTAATCCCTATGATATCCCATTTTATTTCTTCTATTGCTAATTCTAGTTCTTGAAGTTTTTCGGGGGTTCTAAGGGATCGACAGTTGATGGTTGCTATATATATATCGTTGTTTTTCTTTTTAGTTTGCATCTTGGCGCTATTTTTAACCTTTAGAGGGTCGTGGTCATTTTCCCCCACGATGACCAGTCGGCTTGGGGGAGTGTTGTGTTTTGTTGTTGTTATGTTCTTTTTATTATAAGATTGTTGTGTTTTCCGTTTCCCGAGTTTTAGTTGCTATTGTTTATTATCAGTTAAAATAGACGGAGAAGAGTTGCTTCTAATCCTCATTAAATCATAAGCATTTAATCTGTTAATGTTCGACGGCATTAAGTTTTGTTGTTTCCTCGGCTTAGTATTAAATCGAGGAGATGTTGATGTTTCTCTTTTCCGTTTGTCATTGTTTATATTTTTTCCTTTTATTATTATTTTGTCTAATTTTAGATATGCTATATTTCCTTTCTTTCTCTCTTCAATCAGTTGTGGCTGCAGCATTTTTCTCTTCTCTAGAACATCTTTAGTATAATCCTCTGAAATGTATATATCTTTTAGATTTTTCTTCAGTTTCATTACTTCATTCTTTTTCCATTCGTTCACGAATGTAACCAAAATAGGTCTTGCTTTATCACTTAGCTTCTTTCCAATTCCGTAAATGTTACTTACTTCATAATCTTCTAAATGAATGCTCAAGTCGTTACTCAAAATTTTTTTCAATTTTTGTAGTAGTTCCAGGTTGGTTTTTTCTTCTTCTTTTATTCCAAAAAATATTAGATTGCTTTGTTTCTTTGCTCTTTTCAAACTTTCTACCTCTATCTCGAGTTTTTCTAATTTTGTTTTCAAGATTTTATTTTCTGCTATGATAGGTTGCAGTTTTTCATCCAAGTTCTCCATTATATTCTTTGTAATAGAAGTTTGTAGTTCCGTAGTTTGTTTTTGCATTTCAATTTGCAATTTATCGAATAAAAGTTGAAATTGATTATCCATTGCGATTTAGTTATGAGTGTAATGGAACGTACAGAGCAGAAGCTTTATTTTTCTTAGATTGGCAACACTGAGATGTATGTTAGATTACGACTTGACACTTTTGAAAGAACTTCTAACCTCAATTTAGTAATCCAGTCGTCGCGGCGTCTTGTTTGAAAATGCAATCCAATATCCAGAATTGTGTGTAATCAACACTTCCACATTATTCACATCACTTCAGTTTATGCTTCGCGATGTTTTTGTATTGATAAGTAAGCGTAAATGGTTTTTAAACACTATTTTAGCGGGAGCTGCACAACTTTGATGTTAACAGTATGACGTCCGGAAACGGAAACCCACCTGAAAATAAACACCATTAAATGGCAAAACAAATTGACAGAAAATAAAACAAATAAATAATCTTTCAACCACACACAATATAATAGAAAATAAATAAATGATTACAAAGATAACCTCACCAGCCGGGCGTTCGAACAAAAAGTGCCCACGATACGCTGAGCGGTCTATTTAAACGTGTGCCGCCCCTCTTTGCTTAGCAGTGATTGGTTGGAGTTCATTAGTTCTCCAATATAACACTAGAGGCGCTGCACTCATTTAAATTTATCAACTTGACAAAATAAATTACTCAAGTAAACCATGATTAAATACAAAAGATATTTCAGTAATCGTGATTAAATAATTTATCTAAAAGAATAACCCTAAAAACATAAACTGATAGCTAAACTAAAACAATTAAAAATAAGTAGTGACATGTAATGATACAATGAATAATAAGATGGCGCCACACAAAATTCATTCATTCATTCATCGGCGCGCGCGCTCGGCGTACGGTCACGTGGAATATTGGAGTGTACTTAATTAGAATTACGACAATGGTTCAGTGTAAAAAATGTAAACTATTTGTGTCTGTGTCTAAAGACGATACAGTAAAATGTAAAGGTGCTTGTGAAGCGATTTTTCACAAGAAATGTGTGAATAAGAAATTTTTGCAAAATCAATATTGTGATGACTGCAAGCGAATTGGGTCGTTGTCCCCCGAAGAAGACTCCAGGATAACAATAAATGAAGTATCGGGCGAGAAAGTTTTAGCCGAAATAAATAAGAAATTGGAGGTACTATATAAAGTTGAGAAAAAAATAGAAGACCTGACTAATACTGTTGAATTTTACGCTGATATGTATCAAACATTGTTACAATTTAAAGAGGAATCACAAAAGAAATTAAAAACGCTCGAAGAAAAGAACATTTATTTAAATAAGTGCAACAAGGCATTAGAGGAGAGGGTGCAGGAGTTAGAGATGCGAGAAAAAGAAAAAAATATTGAGATACATGGATTAGAGATGCGTAGTAATGAAAGTACAGTAGTGGTGGTGCAAGAATTGGCAAAAAAGTTAGACTTAAACCCAAATGATATTGAAGAAGCTAGGAGGGTAGGACAAGATAAACCGGACGTTACAAAACCGAAAACCATACTAGTTACACTTCGATCTAAAACTGCCCGTAACAAATGGATGGCAGCAAAGAAGGGTATAATGATAACTAACAATAAGGTATACGGCAATGGCTCTGACAAACGAGTATTCATTAACGAAGATCTACCAAAATATAAACGCCAACTCCTGTGGACTGTGAGAAACAAATTAAAACCGAAAGGATTTCAACATATTTGGGTTCAAAATTTCAATATTCTTGTTAAAAAAAGCAGTGAAGATAAAAAAAATTATAATATAAAGTCGGAAGAAGATTTAAATAACTTCGACGACAACAAATAAATTCCGCACATAAGACAAAGGGACACCAGCTGACTTCCTTAATATTAACATTCGATAGTACGGAAGACTTTTATAATGATTTTAAGTTTAAAAGATATTATAGTATAGGTGAATTGGATATAGATTTAAATAAAAATATTGGATGTACGCACATTGTACACTTAAATATAAGGTCACTTAAAAAACACTTCAACGAGATACTAGTTTTATTGAATAAAAAAATGGATAAAATAGACATATTGATATTAACTGAAATAAATATTACAAAAGATGAACTGTCATTTTACAAAATACCAGAATATAATACATTTATACATACAAGAGAAATAACGAGAGGAGGAGGAATATTGATATACTCTAAGGAAAAATTAAAATTCGATGCCCTAAAACTTAATACTAAAGCTGTAGAAACGCTACATAGTCGGCTCAGTGTCGGCAACAGTATGACACATATAATTGTCATATATAGACCACCTAGCACCAGTAAATTATTATTTATTCAACAATTGGAAACTATCATAAGATCAATACCGGCACGCGACAACGTCGTTGTAATTGGTGACACGAATATAAACATCTTATGTGACGCGGTAAATCCAACAATCACCAAATACAAAAACAGTATGTGTGCACTCGGTCTACAGTGTGTAATACCGAGCGCGGAAACAACGCGCGAAGCGATCGTGGACGGTCGGCACGAGACGTCGTGCTTGGACCACGTATGGGTGCGAGCGGGACGCGGCGAGAGCGGCTCGGCGGCGTTCGTCCTCGAGACGCGCATCTCCGATCACCATGCAGTAGGGCTAGCTTTGGATTTACGTGTGAGTAAAAAAGACACAGAGATTATTAAGTGTAGTAGTGTACGTATAAGTGATAAAAGTGTGAAACAGAAACTCGGCGAGTATGACTGGATGCAACTACTTCTAATTAAATGTCCTTTAGTTTTATTTCAAACACTGTGTGCAGTATTCGATCAGATTTACAAAGATAGTACTATAACTGTTAGTTTACGTGATAAAAGAACAAAACAACCATGGATAGATGTATATTTATATTCACTGATAATGCGTAAGGATCATTTATTCAGAATTTGGAAAGCGGAGCCAAGAAATATGTGTAAGAGATTAGAATATACGAAGTTTAGAAATAAGTTAACTAAATTATTAAATGATGCTAAAAATAAATATCGACAGACGAAAATAAAAAAATGTAACGGTGATTTCAGAAAAATATGGGAAAATATTAATTTGTGGTTGGGGCGGAATAAAGTTAGTTTAGATGATATTATACTAAAACATTTAGGTAAAAAAGATAGTATTAACCAAATTTGTACAAATTTCTCTAATATATTTACAAAAGAAATACAGGGTATTAAACATGTATGTAATGTAAAATTTTTAGATAGGAAACAATATGTGAATCCATGTGATGTTAGTTTTAAATTTATTAAAGTAAGTTCATTGGACGTAGAAAAAATAATTAATATGTTGTCGTGCGATAAATCGCCCGGGATAGATGGAATACGGGTACAGGACGTTAAGTATTTATGTAAACAGTTAAGTCCTATTATAGCTAATTTTATAAATATGTCTATGTCTGAGAGTATTTATCCATATAAGTTAAAGTGTGCAATAATACGTCCTATATATAAATCTGGTAGTCACTCTAATTACATTAATTATAGGCCTATAGCAATATTATCTGTTATTGATAAAATTGTCGAGAAAATCATTGTCGGGCAGATTAGTAAGTTTCTAGAACACCATAGCTTGTTGACTAATAACCAACACGGATTTAGGAAAGGATGTAACACTGTATCGGCTTTAACAGGATTTGCAGATTACATCAATGAAAGCTTAGGCACTGGTAAACAGTTAATAGCACTTTTCATTGACTATAAAAAGGCCTTTGACACCCTGGACCATGACATGTTACTGCAATCGATGGAAGAATGTGGAATTCGTGGACCGACTAATAATTGGTTCAAAAACTATTTGACTGATAGGAGAATTCGCACGGTAGTCGCGGGAGTGTCTGGTGAGGAAGCGTCTGTTGAACTTGGCGTTCCGACCGGCTCGGTGTTCGGCCCGGTTGGCTATATCATGCATGTTAACAGTGTGTTAAATGTAGTCAGTAAATGTCGGATGTTTGTATATGCAGATGATATGTGTTTAATTTATGCGTCAAAGGAGATAACGGATGTTCAAAAATATATACAAGAAGACTTCGAAAGTATCTGTAAATGGGCACATGACAATGGAATTATATTAAATACAGATAAAACAAAATGTATGCATATATACTCGCCATACAACCAAAGAGCTAAGCACGTTGAAACACAACATCTTGATGTAATAGGGCACACGTATGAATGTTTGCATAATAGTAAATCAAACTGCAACTGTCTTAAACTAGAATATGTACATAAATTTAAGTACTTAGGTTTAAATATCGATAACCATTTCAATTGGAAGATACATGTTAATTATATTTGTAATCGTTTAAGATCAGTGTTATGTAAGTTTTATCATTTAAAACCAGTGCTAAATAAACACACATTAAGAATAGTATATTTCGCACTCGCCGACTCGCTTCTAAGTTACGGACTTATAGTGTACGGACTGTAAGACGGCCGACCCCGAAAGACTTTTTAAAAAAAAACTCAATTTAATTAACACACCCGTTTATTAAATGGTCACAATTTTGGGAAACTTAAAATATGGTTTTACAATTACTGGGACCACTACCAGTCTCAACGACGTCCAGAGTACAACTGAACTAAAAATATGATGTACATTTAAAACAATATAATTAAAAGCGCTGACACAATAATGTGGAAAAGTACACTAGGAATACAGAGTTACGAATATTGTATAATAGACATTATTTACATAAATACAAGGGATATAACACCTCCCCCCTTAAGACGGAGCATTCCGAACTTAAGATGAATGCGAAGTTATAATTTAAAATAATCATTTTAATAAAAGATGTGTCTTGAATATAAAACTAGTAATAAGTAAATTACGAAATAGTAATAAGTAAAATAATAACTTCAAATTAATGGTTACATAAGTTCCTGCTTGAGGGAGATTGACATTTATTAATTTTAAGAGAAGGTTTACAATATTCTGGATTAGGTAAAGATTTAATTGAGTTAACATCATCATCGGAAGTTGAGATTTCATTCATTTCAATAGAAGTTGATACTTTAGAATTATACTTGGATAATTTCTTATTGTGACATTGATTAAATATTTGGATACAATAATTGGATGAATTTTTTCGTTTTCTGTAACATCGCAATAATTTATAAAATAGGCTTAGAAATATTATTACAATTACAATATAAGTAAACGTAGAATAATAGTGTCCATACTTAATAAAATGCGATTGTTCTTCTAAATTATTAAGTTCTTTTTCAAGATTATCTAATTGATGATTTTAATATTTTAAAGATTCTAAGTCGATTTTACTTAGAGAAAGAGGCGTTAGAAATGGTAGCGTTTTATTAAATATGGATTTCATATAACAGTCATCTGACGTAATATCAAAACTTATGTCTAAATAAGGTTTTATATTTAGTGTATAACTACTTTTTGGCAATAGTTGAATAGTTTTTGAGAATCCAATACAATTTTCAGTTAATTTAACAATTCCTGTGCCAGAAATAGAATAGTCAATTATATGATTGTCACATTTTACAGTTAATTTATTAGCGTTGGATTGAACATAAATCCATTTGTTATTTTGTAGCTTCTGCCATATGTCTATTTTACCAACTAAAAATTTAGTATTACATTCTGATGGAAGTGTGAGAATCACTTCAGTTAATAGTTTCGATTCACAACTAGGATAATTTATCGTAGAAAATATAGAAATTAATCCGCAAATAGAGTAGTTCTTATTTATAAACTTACAAGTATTTAAATTATCTAAAAATGTATAATGCATCCTATCGTCGCTTAAAGCAATAAAGGAATGTGAAGGTTGGATAAGAGCAAAAGTAGGAGAGTATGATTGAGAATTATCATGAGGAGTCGGTAATGGAATACTTTTGTAAACAATAAATTTTTCTATTGTTATTAACGGAATTTGCAAAATAAAAACTATCTTCTTATTAAAATAATAAGAACTCAGTTCGGAAACGTCTATTAATGAGCTGATATGATCAATATCTAATGGAACTGGAAAATCATATCTCTTATTAATCTGATTGCTATGTTTAGACAGTTCACTTAAAAGATAAGTAGGACTTATAACACTAGGATGTAGAACATTTAACTTAGAAAATAAAATTGCATTTAATGTTGTCTCTAACAAATTAGAAACAGACATTAACGAACTTTCAATAATATTAAGCAAGTTATGAATCTTAGAAGTATAAAATAGTAAATTATCCCTTTTAGTTATTTGAGATAAAATACCGTTCATAGTATTTATTTGTGTATTTAATTTTATTTCATTCTGGTTTAATTTAGAAATTGTACGATTAAAGTTATTAATTGTAGATTTAATTATATGTAGGTTATCTTTAAACAAATGAAATAATTCGGAGTCACTTTTTTGACAAGATGCTATGGCGGCATCGTATTTTCTGGCATCATCAGCATCTAAAGTGCCGAAGAAGAATTTAAGAATTTCACCACCAAATTCCAAGGATCTCTTGACCTTGTTATTGGCTTTATTACAGATAATATGAGAAAGAGATTGTAACTTTATTTGGTTTGATTGTATTAGAACTTCAGCAGGGCTAGAAAAATCTTTACACTGTGATAAATTTTCAGGTTCAATTTTATTACAAAGATCTAAAGTTGATTGTAATAATGTTTCAATTTTGTAAAGATATGGATCCAATGTAAGTATATCCACATGGGTAATAACTTTCCAATAGTCATTATAAAATTGTATATGCGTAATAGGTTCAAAATAAATTCCTGGACTATGAATGATGGGGATGATACTTGATTCAGCGTGGCATCCATAGCAATAAGCTCTGAAAATAAATATTTATATGAAATATTATAAAGATTATGAAGATACAGCGGGCTTAATTTCATTGACATGGTGTTTTACATGTTTTCTACCAATTTACAATGTAACATTTTGCTTATTATGTACTTTTATGATTTTGTAAGGACCTTTCCATACTGGGGATAAGGCTTTACGGAGTCTGTGGTGATGCTTAAGATAAACTAAATCGCCAACTTTATACGTTACTTCACGTGAACTAGAATCGTAATATTTTTTAGATCTTCCTTTGCTATTATTTATATTTTGTATAGCTTTTTCACGGCTAAAACGCATTCTATATTGTAAAGCTCGGATATATTCATTATACGTAGTATTAGTATTAGTATCGTATAAAGAGTTAGGAATATTTGGTTTATAACCATATAATAATTCATGGGGTGCAAAGTTAGTTGTAGTGTGAGGAGTAGTATTGTATGCTAATATAGCGGTAAATAAAAAACAGTGCCAATCATCTTGGTCTTCGTTTATAAATGACTTTAAATATTCTTTTAAAGTCGCATGAGAGCGTTCTAAAGCGCCATTTGTTTGGGGGTGATAAGGAGTAGTAAAAAGAGCTTTAATTTTTAAAATACTTGTTAGTTGTTTGAATAAGTCAGAGGTAAAACATGTGCCTAAATCGGTTAAAATAGTTTTAGGGAAGCCGAAGAGAGATATGAAATGAACAAGATTTCGTGCTATCTCTTCACTAGTGGCTGTTATCATGGGATAAGCAGAGGAGAATTTAGTCAAATCGTCCTGGAGCGTTAAAATAAATTTAAACTTTTGGAAACCCGCTTCAGGTAGGGGACCTACGATATCAAGAGCTAGACGTTCAAACGGTCTAGTTGAAGTAGATGTGATCTCCATTGGAGCTTTATTTGACATTCTTAATGGTTTATTTATTTGGCATAATTGACATTTCTTAACATAGTTTTCTATGTCAGATCGCATACCTTTCCAGTAATAAGCAGCTTTGATTCTTTTAAACATTCGATTTGACCCTGGGTGACCCGCGACAGGGGAGTCGTGATTTTCTTTTAAAATTTTAGGCACTTCAACTGGGGTTGGGTAAATCAACTTATTTTTATAAATATAAATTTTTATATGTGTGCTATGAAAAACGTAAGAAATCATATTATAGACCTTAGTATAAGCTAGTTTTGAAAAAGGATCTGAAAAATCAGATATTGCTAGGTCATTTATTTCAGGACTTTCGATTATTATTTTATCTCTAAGTTTTATTAACAGATTATAAATATCTCTAAATTTGGTATCCTCATAATGGTGAATTTTAGTATACAATAAATAATAAGTTTTATTATTATCAGCTACAGATCGAATCGTGAATGGTTCACGTTCAGAGTTTAATA
Organism: Melinaea menophilus ssp. n. AW-2005; assembly: GCA_918358695.1. Taxonomy (NCBI): domain Eukaryota; kingdom Metazoa; phylum Arthropoda; class Insecta; order Lepidoptera; family Nymphalidae; genus Melinaea; species Melinaea menophilus. The sequence goes on from OU911059.1 coordinate 937,602, forward strand.
ATTCATCACGGTTTGTTAACTGAGATAATATCTCTTCACAGTGAGGAATAGAATAATCGAAGTCTAATGATACGGGACAGACTATTGTTTTTAATTTAGTTAAATGTAAGGCCTGTGTGCATTCTTCGATAACAGTATCAGATGTGGAAATACGGTTAGTAAATTGAGCCTTGAAATAGTTTTCATAAGACAAGTTATTTAAATTAGAAATATCAATAGCATTAACTGGACAACGAGATAGCGCGTCAGCATTTGTATTGAGTCGACCTTGTTTGTAAACAATTTCATAATTGTATTCTTCAAGCTTAAGACGCCAACGAATGAGTCTGCTACCTGGGTCCTTGACATTAAATAACCACACTAAAGGACGGTGGTCTGTAATTATTTTAAATTTGTTTCCATATAAATAAGGACGAAATGTTTTTACAGCAAATAAAATAGCTAATAATTCCTTTTCGGTTGTGGAATAGTTGCCTTCGGCGCGATTAAGTGTACGCGAAGCAAACGCGATCGGCTTGTCTTTTCCGACAAAACCTTGAGAAAGAATAGCGCCTACAGCGTAGTTACTAGCATCCGTGGTAACTAAGAATGGTTGTGAAAAATCTGGATATTGCTGAATCGGAGCAGTAAGTAGTTTTTCTTTCAGGATATCGAAAGCAGTTTGCTGTTCGACAGACCAGTGATATGCTACATCTTTCTTTAGCAGAGAGGTAAGTGGCTTAGTAAGTTTAGAAAAATTATTTATGAAACGGCGATAATAACCTATAAGACCTAGAAACGATTTGATTTCCTTAGGATTTTTAGGAACTGGAAACTGGGAGACGGCCTTGACTTTTTCAGGATTTGGAGAAACACCTTTATCGGTAATAATATGGCCAAGGTAAGTTACTTCACGTCTCAAGAACTCGCATTTATCAGGCTGGAGTTTTAAATTATATTCTCGTATTTTATCAAATACTAATTTTAGCTTTTGTATATGGGATTCCAAGGTCGAACTGTACAAAATACAATCATCCAAGTATATATAACAATGTATACCTGATAACACGGTGTTCATGAGTCGTTGGAAGGTTACAGGAGCATTTTTCAGCCCAAAAGGCATTCTGGTAAATTCATAGTGTCCAGATATGCTTGAATTAGAATTTATTGTGAAACCCGTTTTTGGGGCGTCCTTGGGGGACATTTTAAGTTGGTGAAAGCCACTAGCCAGATCTAGTGTGCTAAAATATTTAGAGTGACCTAATTGGTCAAGGATATCAGTGATGAGAGGCAAAGGATAACTCTCGGAAACAGTGACATCGTTAAGACGACGATAGTCAATGACTATTCGCCATTTTCTTTTGCCAGAGGCGTCTAGCTTTTTGGGAACTACCCATACAGGGGCGCTCCAAGGTGAAATAGAAGGGCGAATAATATTTTGATCTAGCATTTTACGAATTTGAGTGTCAACTTCCTTTTTATGGCATTCGGGGAAGCGATACGACTTAACATGTATAGGAGGTGCGTTACCTGTATCTATATTGTGTTCGACAGCATTAGTAGAAGATAAAGGTTCACCTTCGACATAAAAAATATCTGTATACTCCGAACAACAATCAAGAAGAGCTTTTTCCTCCTCATTATTAAGATGTGAAGAGCGAATTAAGCTTAAAACGTGATCTGCCCTATTAGATTTAGAAAAAGATATAGAATTAATCTTATGAAAAGATTCGGAGTATTTAAACACCTCAATAGGTGACAGTTCTACTACATAATCTTTGAACTCTAGGTCAGTGTCGGTGGTATTTAATATAGTAACATTAACCTTTTTATTTGGTTTGATAAATACTACACAATTCGCGACATAAACACCATCACATAAGGTTTGATCTAGTACGAGAGCTTCATTGTTATGATAAAGCTCGGCAGAGTAATTTGATACAGTGCACTCGATAACGACCTCGGAACGTGCCGGAATGATATAAATCGGTTGATAAAACATAATGGGCAATTTACAACCATCTATTGTTAATAGTTTAGTATTATAATCAATATTAACTTTAAAAATTCGAAGAAAATCTGTACCTATTATACCGTCAAATTTTAGATTAATCGTATCATTTATGACATGAAATTTATGTTCATAGGACTTTGGAGATATAAGCAAAGTTAAGTAAGTAGAACCTAAGGATTCACAGTAAGTATCCTTGTCATTTATTCCTTTTATTTTAACCTTATCAGAATTTGTTATAGGAATATTTAAACTTGAAGATTTAATAATACTGATGCTCGCGCCAGTATCGATAAGAAAAGTAAGTGGTTTATTTGAATTCTTAGTAAGCATATTTGTATATGGTAAGGATATTTTATATGTGTTTATACTCGTTTCAAAAATAGGAGTTGGATCGAGTTTACAATTATAGGAACTAGAAAGATTAATATCTAATTTATTATAAAAAATCGTGTGAGAGTTAGAATTAGTAGGGCTCAGTTCCCTTTTGGGCTCTTGAGATGTAGAAATAGTGTTAGATTTAGTATGACTCAGTTCCTCGCTGGGTAACTGAGATGAAAAACATTCATAAGGACTCGATTCCTTATAGGGTAATCGAGATATAGAAGATTTAGGACTCGGTTCCTTGTAGGGTAATCGAGATATAGTAGATTTAGGACTCGGTTCCTTATAGGGTAACCGAGGTATAGCAGATTTAGGAGGAATAATCGTGTCATTAGAATTAGGAACTTTCGGTAGACACGTAGCCGAAATTCCATTTAGTTTAAATGTTCTGAATTCTCGGTTTCGGCACAAAGATATGTTAAATTCACAGGAGGACTACTAGAGCTAGGCTTTGAATTAAAAATAGAAGGGTTAGAGTAAGAATTCTCGCGATTTTGCATATTGAATTTTCGTTTGCGACATTGGTCAATGGTATGCCCAATGTGTTTACAATATTTACAAATTTTTGTGCTAGATGTAGAAGATTTATGAGTAGTATTTTCATTAGAATTAGAATTAAAATTAGAATTATAAGGCTTTTTCTTGTAACATTCAATTGCTGTATGTCCAAGCTTATTACAGCTAGAACATTGCTTTTTATTCGTCTTAAAAGACCTTGATTGTAAATTATATATCTTTTCTTCCTCGATAGCTAACTGTACGGCTTCATCAAGGGAAGAGGGATTTCTACATCTTACAATATTTGAAATTGAAAAGCGTAAACCTAATAAGAATGTATTGAGAGCTAGATCCTCCATGGCGGCTATCCTGCCAGGAAGTTCGTCCTTGGTTTTGCAGTTATAGTGTATATCTGATTGTATTCGAGTAAGAAACTGTTCAATTCTTAAGGAAAATTTAGTAACATCTTCGGATGCTTCCTGTTTACAATTTTGTAAATCAAGTAATAAATGCGTGGCATGTTTTTTCTCACCGAAATTTTTCCTTAGAAAGGCTTTTAAATCTAGCCATTTTTCAAATGTTTTTAGACTACAGGCTACTTGAGCTTTTCCTTCTAATTGAGAGAGAATGTATTTGCAAAGTACTGACTGTTGTTCGGTACTTGCAAGAGACATAGCATTGTCACAATTAGTGAGGAAAGCCGGTAGACCTTCCTTGTCACCGTTGTAGGTTTTAATAAATTTTGTTAAAAAAGTAAGGGTTATTTTGTCGGCTACACTTTCCTTTTCTACTTTTAGCGACATATTACAAAAATAATCAGTGAAATAATCAAAATAGAAAAACAAAAATATAGAAAATACGATTTTAAATATTACAAAAAGAAAAAAAATATATATATATCTAATAAGTTTAGTAACTTACAGGATTACTAAAATTTGAGTCAGCGACATTCGCGGAAACGTTGTGTAACGCCGTGTTCCCAGGCGCTGTAATCCGATGCTGCGGCTCACGTTGCACCGTCGCTAGCACGGTCGTCGTCGTACACGTGGAAAATAGAAAATGTAGAATGTAGGTGAAGAAGGAATGAAGATGAGTTGTACCTTGCTGTCGATAAGTCTGCTGCTGCGGATGCTGGAGCGGGCTCACGCTAAGAAGCGGAGACTTAACGTCGTCCAATTGTCGTTGTCTTCTTGACGTTGAGTTTTTCGTGGTGCAGGCTTAGACGCGGCTAAGTCTTATTGTCGACCAACTAGTCTCAAAATTCGGGGGCCTTGTAATTCGAGATGTCAGTACCGTTTGAAGGTTTTCTGTCTGACATCCCACTTCTGACACCAATTTGTAAGACGGCCGACCCCGAAAGACTTTTTTAAAAAAAACTCAATTTAATTAACACACCCGTTTATTAAATGGTCACAATTTTGGGAAACTTAAAATATGGTTTTACAATTACTGGGACCACTACCAGTCTCAACGACGTCCAGAGTACAACTGAACTAAAAATATGATGTACATTTAAAACAATATAATTAAAAGCGCTGACACAATAATGTGGAAAAGTACACTAGGAATACAGAGTTACGAATATTGTATAATAGACATTATTTACATAAATACAAGGGATATAACAGGACGAACGTTTAAGACATATTTAAAATCTATAAGAAATTTACAAATAAGACTGATCAAGTTCCTAGTTAGTAAAAAAGATAAGAAAAGGTGCAACAGAGATTATGATAGGCTTTTTCATGTATGCAAAATATTACCAGTAGATAAAAAGGTCGAATACTTAATAGGATTAGAATATTATTACAAGGATGAACATAAAATATTAGTAAAAAATAAATATAATACGCGAAGAGTAGCTGACAAAAAATTATTTCAGCCAAAAGTAAATAACTACTATGGGGAAAGAACATTTAAATATATGGTACCAAAATTATTCAATAGAATTGTAATGCTAAGACAGAAATATTTTATGTTATGTTATGTTATGTTATGTTATGTTATGTTATGTTATGTTATGTTATGTTATGTTATGTTATGTTATGTTATGTTATGTTATGTTATGTTATGTTATGTTATGTTATGTTATGTTATGTTATGTTATGTTATGTTATGTTATGTTATGTTATGTTATGTTATGTTATGTTATGTTATGTTATGTTATGTTATGTTATGTTATGTTATGTTATGTTATGTTATGTTATGTTATGTTATGTTATGTTATGTTATTTTTGTTAAAAACTTATTTTTTTGCTGTAATAACGAGCGCGTCTCGCCGTTAAGCATAACAGCTTGGCGAGAATAAATTGTTTTTTGTAAAATCTTTTTAAATAAATGACTAAATAAAAAAAAAGAAGTTAGCCGATCGAAACCACCTTCAACATTTGTAATAAAGATGCGGCGACACGGCCATACTGATAAGCGGTGCGTGCCCTGCAGCGCCATCAAAATATAATAATCTTGTACGTCTAGGTACCTCCACAGTAAACCTAGGTATAATGATGTTGATAAAATTATAGTTATAGTTTGTCTCTCCAGGTGACAAACAACCAGCAATTATCTATGAGACCAGTTTGTTGGTAAAAATATCAATCCCAATAAAGTAACATTTCACGATATGAAATAGGTACTATACTGCGACTTTCAAATTGTTTGGTTACGAGTCGCCGAAACGAAACATAACACCTTTAGGTGGCTTTGGGGCATCACACGAACACACATAACATTAATATGATTATGCCATAGACGTCTCCACCCGTCTACAACATTTAATAACTTTCATAGCAATTTTTTTTTAAATTTTTTTTTTTCAATATTTTTATGTTGTCATAGGACGTCTCCACCCGCCTACAACAATTAAATTTGTTATGGGTCGGATCCGCACGCCAAAAGCATCTTTTAACATAATTACTAGTCACATCAACAAGCACTGATCGTGAGTTAAACGTCTGACAAGGCTTCTATAGGTAGCTGTGGTGTATTAATTCTTACTCCAGATGGTCCTGCCTCCTGTTCGTCTGTCGGCGACACAGGTTCTTCTGCGTTGTCACCACGACTTGGTTGCGGGGCTCTTCGTAACTGATCATGCGCTACTTTTCGGGGACGCCCGTGATGGCCGATCACTTTCTTAACAAGATATCGATCATTCTCCAACACTCGATAGATTTCATAAGGCTGACTAAACTTGAGATCAAGTGAGGTCTGATTTCTTGGGTTATTTTTAATCAGTACAAAGTCACCTCTTTGCAATCTTTGTATCTTGGCTCTACCTCTGTCAAATCGTATCTTGTCTTTTTGTGCTGCCTCGACCATCCTTCGTTGAATATGTCGTTCGACTGCTTCAAAGTCAATAGTATGGTTATTTAGATCTACCAAGTTCAGCAATTCTGGAGGTACGCAGTTCTGACGACGGGTAAGTAATGTTAGAGGAGCGATGCCAGTTGTTTTATGCATAGTACAATTCAGTGCCAATTGCAGACTGTCTAGACCTGTATACTAATCTGGAACTTCACAATTTTTAATCATGATAAGACCGTTCTTCAAAGTAGCCATAACACGCTCAACTTGACCATTAGCTCGACTACTTCCTGGTGCAATTGAAAAGTGTATCTCTATTCCAAAATGATCACAATAGCTTTTAAACTCGCCAAGAAACTCACGACCACCGTCCACTACTATCTGTTTTGGGGTTCCAAATAAGTGTATCACCTGCTTTAAGGCTCCCAGAGAACTGTGCTGGCTCTTATCATTTGCATGGCGAAGTAAAACATACTTGGTACAGGCGTCCACTGTGACAACGACGTATTCTTGGTCTTGTGAAGTCCCGAGCTTACCGGTCATATCCATGTGAATAACTTCGAACGGGGTCGTTGGTTTAGGAATAGAATGAAGTTCCACTTGCGTTGCGCCTGAAGATTGTTGGGATGTTCGGCAAACGACACAATTATCTACAAAATCTCGGATGACAGTGTTCATTTTATCAAAGTAGTAAGTTTCTCTGATTTTACTTAACGTCTTCTCCCAACCCGGGTGTTTAAGAGATGCATGAAAGGTATTTATTAAACTCCATTGGAATGATTTGGGAACTAAAATAAATCTTTGGCTGCCGTATACGGGGTCTTGCCTTTCACGTTTCAAAAGATTATTTTCACATTAGACTTCACGTTTTTGAAGGTCTGGACCTGTCTGTACTCTGGCTGCGCTTTTAAATAGACCACCATATCCGAGAATATGCGTGCCTCTACAGGTCCTATAGTGTTACTGTAGATACGGATCAATTCTAGGGCCATGTCTTGGCGAAGATTAACGATCTGCTTTTATGTTAACGACTACGCGAGAAGATCTGTATTTAACTTTGCTCTGGCAAATGGTCTGTCTCAGTTGATTAAGACGCACACTTTTCTGCGGACATGGACAGCCATATGCCCTCTTTGTTGGATCTTCTGCTGACTACATATCCCGGAAAGTACCAGGTTACTGTCGAGGCTCCCTTAGGGACTACTCCCCTTTGATCATTGCCCATAGTGCCCATTCAACATCCGGCTTGCACAGGACCTGTGACTGGACGCGTTTGGCACTACAAGTCAGCGGATTGGGATGGAATGCGGTCCTTTTTTTCGTCTTACCTATTGGAACCGATTTGTTTCCCTTTCACTGTGACTGCGCTGCGACAGTAGCTGATGTGATACTACAGGGAATGGAATTATTTATACCAAACTCTGTGGTCCCACTTGGTGACAGTTCAGCAGCCTTGGTTTGATGCATATGTCAGGGCTGCAGCAGGTAGCAAACAGCAGGCGTATCAAACTTGGGCTAATGCGTTAGTAAGAGGAAGAGGAAAAATAATCGTGCCTCTAGATTCTTCAAACGTCAAATTGCTAGACCAAAGTTCAAGCATGTCGGTAAAATTGGGGATCAGCTGACTAGGTACTAAACTTAACTGATTACTAAACAGTTACCTAATTTACAATTTTATGTCGTGGTAACTCTTTTTATAGGTTGATGTGACTGTTTAGAAAAATGATATTTTCTTTATTTATATATAGAAATATTATATATATAAATGCAAATGCAACCATGCAGTTAATAATGTAATCAAGTTTCTGGTTTAATTATTCAGTTTCTTAGTGTTAATTTTTATACAAGCTTGTATGTAATTGAAAACAAGTGCTGGGTCTGATAAATATTACTAAATGTTTATTATATTTCAGACCAGAAGTACGAATTAAAAGCTATTTATATGATTCTGAATAATCATATTTCTGTCCACGTGATAGTAAGTGATCACCGACTGTCCACGTGATAGTAAGTGATCACCGACTGTCCACGTGATAGTAAGTGATCACCGTCGCACATGGAGAGACAGAGAGAGGAGTAGTTTTGTTGGCTCTAAGGTTAAGTTACTTTAAAAATCTCTTCTGTGAGATGGATGTACGTACTACTTCGGTCGAGCTAGCCCGTATATGAACTGCTGTCAAATTAACTACTATATAACTATTATCTACCATCAATAAAAATATGGAATATCATTATCAAAAGGAGAAAAATCATTATGCAGTTATCTATGAATCTGTGAAAGATAAGATTAAATTAAGAATATTTGTTTATTTAAAGCGACGAATGCTCTATAATATTTTTGGCTATCAAATCAGTTCTATATTAACTGTGATGAAACATATTAGATAAAGTATAGACCTGTTGTTTCGAATGGTACAGACGTAATAATAATAATATTTAAATTTAATACTAGTTGATATATAGTATAATATTTTATTTGCAGCTCAGCAACTAACCTCAGAAGATTAGTTTGGTACGGTCGAAGTGTGAACCCATCGAGATAAAAAAGATTTCAAAACTTACTCATAATATATATTACAAAATAGTTATCATATATTACAAAATAAGTTTTACAATTCGATATATCAGGTCGAATCACCGCATAATATATATTACGTCTATTGTAATTTTTGACCTCACTAATGTAAGCTGGCAGAGACTGCCACCATAAAAAAGAGAAAGAAATCATGTTGATACACATGATATTTGGATCTATGACGGGTGAAGAAATTAAAGTGATGAAGAAATAAAGTATTGGGAGGGCTATCTTATTTAAATAATTATAATAATTAAAAAAACAAAAATACAATTTTATTAACCTTCGACACGCTCACGGGGAGCAGTAAATTGTAGAAAAAATATGACTCACAAAGTGCAGACGTCCAATAACACTCGCGGTCACGACTTGGCACTACCACCTTATAGCGGGAGACTATAACAAAGTCTCTTCACGATCCTGTAGTGCAGTACTCAAAGATCGGGCGGTGAGCTGGAGTTGAAGAACGAAGTGGAGGGTTTCGTCTTCTGCGGATGCGACCAGTGCTGTATCCAATACTTGACTGCTCGGGCGATGTAGTTGGTGCTGATGTCCATGGTTTTAAGGAAGATTGAAAGAAATGAATTGCAATCTCACATATAATAAACTCGTTCACTATTATGAATAGAAAGCCAAGGTGGCGTTACTATATTATCAAACTTAAATGACATGCCCAATGCCATTTAAGTTGGATCATCTGCAGTCAAGTCAAGAAGACCTCAGTTATTGTATTTTACATAATTAACAATATGATATTTTTGTATGTAACTTTTATTTATGTTGTAAATCTTTGTTACGGAGGTTCTCACCGGCCGCGGTTAACCACCATTGCGGAAATCATAGAGATAGTGGTACTAAGACCCAAAATTTTATAATTCATCGATATTCCGAAGTTGAAATCAATATTAGTATGTATTATTATATAAGATTGTTAGTATATTTCAAGAGTGAAATTTATTATTCAACCTTCCTTGTTGTTATTACATATCTAGTATTAAAAGTCAATTAATACAATTTTCTTTCATTCTAAAGAACTCCTTCTATTTATGACGGGAATGTTGTTACAAGAGAATTAGATTTATTGCATATTTTTTAGCAATACAATAAAAAGTTTAACTTAAAAAATATCACTGCACTAAGAAAATAAAAATTTAATGAACTATTCAGTTATTAAATAATAAAAGAAGGTGCTTGTCATGGTAGAATAATAATTAATACTCTCTTTTCGGGAATTGTGACAATGTCAATATAACGGACAAGTTTTCTACCAAAAAGCTGAGCCTAGTAAAAGTAACAACTTTGGTCAAAATATACATATCAGTGCTGTTCAAATATTGGAAAGTGTCTTTATAGAAGGGTTTTTTTTTCGATATGTATGGTATAAAAAGAGTCCTCCTGACACTTCCGTTTGACGTACACCAACTATCACTGATGTTGATTCAAAGTGGAAAGGATATAAATAAATAGTAACAAATGAAACACTATAGAGATTGTATTTTTTATGTAACCCCAAAGTAATTCATACATAATCATTGAGAAACATTTCTTCAAAGCATTTATTATTGTCAGATAACAGAAGGTTTACATTATTTATGATCAAATTTAGGATCGGTTTCAAATTCCTCAGATAATTCTCATCTATGGATAATTTCATGTTCGGATAGATATTGTGTAGAAATATTTTTAAACATGAATTGTGTTCTTCGGTATAAATTAAATAAATAGAGAATGTTTTGAAATAAAGAATAAGAATTTAAAATTCATTCATAACATTTTCTTTGAAGCCATTGATATGATTTATGTCGGTGTTTTGTTTTGTGTAAAACAAAACTGCTATAAGCAACCTCTTTTACTAAAAGGTAATTCAAATTAGTTTAAAACAAACAACTCATCAGCAAATGATTTTATAATAAATATGCTTTTGCGTTACTCAATATCCACAGTTAACTTAATTTTCAATCCCTACATTTTCCTGTTCCTCCAAATCCGTGATCTTTGACGTTGATTGTAATCTCGTTACGATCAAGGTCATTGTTCACGTTCAGAGTCAAAGTTCGCCACATTAGGGTAGGTTAGAAAGGGAGAGGTTTATTTCACTTTATTTTGTTTTAATACGTTATAATCAGATCATTTATAATATATTGGATAAATACTATAAATCAGTAACAAAGTATTATAATTTTGACTTGCTGTAATCCTTAAACTACTCTTTTAAATTAAGTCTATTTTAGAAAGTTATCTAGCTATATACATACCTTCTTGGTCACTGAAAGTTTGAACTTTCTGGGTTTTTTTACAAAGAAGTTACAGAGGTTTGAAAATTCGCCAAAATTGCTTGGAGAAAACCTTAGACGAAAATAGTAATTACAATACAGTCAAGGCACTTCCGTGCCTCCAGATACAATCCGAACAAAATTGGGAGTGACTGAGGTATAATACACATCCATAAAATTAATAAAAATGTACACTAAAACATATAAAGTATTATATTTTCAAATTATTTTAATTATTTTAATACATGTATTATATATCCAACCAACCATCAGCCAACCAACCCGCCATGTTCCGAACGGCGGGAGGTGGAGGACGGAGCTACAAATAGCTACGTAGAATGTAAGAGGAGGAATGGAACAGAAGTTGAATGAATTATTAGATGTGATGGATGACAAAGATCTGGATGTTATTTGTGTGTCTGAGACCAAGCGAAAAGGCAATGATATGACCGATTTACCTGGCAACCGGGTCGCTTTCTGGGCTGGGGTTTCAGAGGGTGAGCGAGATTGCCAAGTTGTAGGCGTGTTGTTGTCCTCTCGAATGGTTAGTGCAATGGTAGAATACAAGGCTTCTTTGGGTTCGCTTTAAGCTGGGGATAACAAGAGTATTCTTGTTAGGCGTTTATGCGCCAGTATCCTCAGCTTCAGTGAGCGAGCTCGAGGAGTTTTAGGAGAGTGTCAGAGAAAATGTAAAATTGATAGTATGTGGAGATATGAATGGATGAGTTGGAACCGCGCGAAGTCGTTACGATAGCGTGCTAGGCAAGTACGGTGATAAGAGAGTAAATGAGTCTGGAAAGCTTATTTTGGAATTTTTTTGGAGAAAAATTTGTTTGTGGCAAACACGATGTTTGATCACGAACAAATTCACATGTACACATGGAAACGAGCGGAAAAAAGAAGTATGGTTGATTTATTCCTAGTGGATCAGCGTATTCGAAGCCAATTTATAGACACGCGAGTGTTTAGGGGTGCTGATCTGGGAACGGACCATTATCTAGTCGTTGCTAGAATAAGAGGTCTGTTTGCAGGTTGGCGCAGCCGCTCGACGTGTCCTAGCTTGGAATCGAATTATCGCATAAGAAGTTGGAAGCTTCAAGATCCACCCATCAGAGAGGAATATCAAGAAAGGGTTTCCAAGAAGCTTGAAAGCTGTGATTCTAGAAATGAAAGTGCTGAAGTATGCTATCAGAACCTTAAGAATGGTATGGTGAAAGTAGCGACAGAGGTATGTGGTAAAAGGAAAAGAGGTTTTAGTAAAAAGCGCCATGAATGGTGGGATGATGAAGTGAAAGACGCCGTGGAGTTAAAGAAGAAAGCATGGCTGGATTATAAATCCTCTGGTAAGGATAAAAGTTTGAGAGAGATAAGAAAAGGAGAGTACAAGCTGCAAAAGCACAAAACGAAAGCACTTATAAAGATAAAACGTGAAAATTCTGAGAGAGTAAGGGATGAAGGTTGACAAACGACTTCCGGGGAAACACGAAGCTTTTCTGGCGAGAAGTTAGTGATTCCCGGGGTTGTTCGATAACCTGTAGAATGAAAGGAGTGCGTTCTATTATACGGGATTGTGGATTTGGGTTTAAAAAAAAACTAATTGAATTTTATGAAAAATAAAAATGAACCGGCGTGGATGGCAGTAGAATTAGAACTAAGCTTGGAAGCGAGGTATGGGAGTGAGAAACAAAGGAAAAGCTGACAGGACAAAAACAGTGGAAAGTTAGGCAGAATAACAGGAAGCAATTGGGTATAACACCTCCCCCAACAAAAGTGAACTCACGGTCAAAAGTGAGTTTACTGTTATAAGATTCTAAAACGTGTTTACAGTTAGGTAGCCCGAAGAAGGGGCGGTGTGTTTGGAGCTAAAGTTGGAAGGGATATATTTTCGGGAACCGATTCATTTTGTTTATTATATAAAAAAGAACATTTGTTACTTATTTTAACAATTACTCCTATAACTACGATTATAGTAACTATGCTAATAGAAAAACCAGTATTGTATGTCATTGTGTCATCGGGAAGTGGGTCGTCATCAACAATCAATATCTGATCGGGTAAATTATAATTGACGAATTCTATATTGTCTAAGTTTACCTTTTCAATTTTGGATGATGAGAAATTTATGTTCAATTTCGAGAGTTTATTTAAATTGCAATAGCTATCGTTTATGATATTGAAATTCGTAACAATAGGGTTGGTTGGTTGGGTAACAATTTTTGTATTTTCTTTTGTGTCTAATTTGATCTCTCTGCAAAAAGCTGTACAACCCGGTTCGAGAGTTAAGATTCCTGTTCCCGTTATGACATTATCCTTTACATAACTCGGGTTACATTCAATAGTGAGCTTAGTGGGGTTCGATTGTACAAATATCCACTTATTACCATTTAATTTATGCCAAATATCAATGTAACCGAAAATTAAATTAGTTTTATAATTATTAGGAAGAACATCAATTGTTTTAGTCAGTATATCGGTTTCACAAGTTGGGTTCGTAATAACATTGAAAACATCAATAGACTTACACATAAGATGTTTACTTATAATGGTCTTACACATACTATCTAAATTATTCATATAAAAATATGTTTTGCGGTCTTCACTTAACCCTAAATAGGGTTTATGTGGAGTTATCAACGCAAAAGAGTCTGGTTTCTTGCTATCATGTGGAATTGGAATAGATACACATTTGAACAAATTGTAAGCAGTTAAATCAACCATAGGTATCTTTATTGAATGTCTGATAAGTTGATTATTGAGTGAATGGTGTCTAAATTCAAATCCATAGGCAATTCTTTATGTTTCGGTAAGTTTTTGAAATTACTCATAAATTCGTTCAGTAGTTGTTGTGGGGTGAGTACCGATGGATGTAATGTATTAGTTTTTGCAAATAAAATGCTATTTACAATATCTTCCATTTTGTATGAGAAAATTAATAAATGTGCTTGTAATACATTCAGAACTTCATTCAAGTTATTCCTAAAGTAAATAGAATCGGTAATTTCAGATACATTCTTAACAGCTAGTGATATCTTTTCCATAGCATCACTTAATAGAAACTGATTTTTATTTAATTCTAAGATCGATGAATTAAAATTCAGGATTGCAGTTTTAGAGATGAAAATGTTCCGAGAGAGACTTGTGGCTAATTCCATATCTAACTTTTGTAATTTTCTAATAGCTCGGTCATACTTTAGTGCATCGTCTTCGTCAAGAGTGCCAAACACATGTTTAAAAACCGTTCCTACTGCAGAGAACCAAGCGGATCTCTTCCTTCGAGTGGGTAAGAGATGTGAAATCGAATTATAATCGCGGATAATGTCTTTAAACAGAGCATCAAGAGGTTGAACCATGTTATTATATTCAATGTCATTGATAGCTTCGCTTTGCTGGCACATATAGCGTATTGTATCGAAGACAACCTTTACGTTTTCAATGTGGGAAGTCGCGAATGAAATATCCATAGGAACAAGGATATGAGTGTGATCCCTTATTATTCTTACTATACCGGAAGGGTCATAGAAAATACCGGGACTGTTGTTGATAGGCTGAATAAGTGCCTGTGACGTCACAGGTAGAAAACGCATTGGCAGTAGGATTCTGAAAAGGAAATAATATTATTTAAGTTTTTTGAGATTAATTATTTTAAACAGAGTTAGCTGGTTTAATTTGATCAAAGTGGTGTCTCAAATGTCTATTATTGACTAAAAGGGTTGCAGTATTATTCTCATGTACTTTCAATATTTTATAAGGGCCCTTCCATAACGGAGACAATGCTTTTCTTAACCGTAGATGGTTTTTTAGATAAACGAGATCTCCTACGTGATATTTTACTGATCTCGTATGCTTGTCGTAGTAAACTTTGGATTTTTCTTTAGAATGTTGAATATTTTCAACAGCTTTGTCCCTTGAAAATTTCAGACGGTGACAAAGCATTTTGAGATATTCAGGGTAGGTAGCATTAGGATTCGGTTCATAGACAGAGTCAGGTATGAAAGGTTTGTGGCCAAATACTAGTTCGTATGGGGTATAATTCGTCGTGCTATGAGTGTTAGTATTGTAGGCAAGAATTGCGGTGTAAACGTAACGGGACCAGTTGCTTTGGTCTTCGTCTACAAAAGATTTGAGGTATTCTTTTAAAGTTGAGTGGCTGCGTTCAAGCGCGCCTTGTATTTGCGGATGGTTGGGACTTGACCACAGCTGCTTTATTTTCAGATGTTCGCATGTTCTTTTGAAGTTCTGAAGTGAAGTTGGTGCCTTGATCTGTTAAAATGTTTTTTGGTATTCCAAACAAAGATATAAAATGTATGAGGCATTCGCTAGTCTCTTCTGCTGTTGTAGATCTGATAGGGTATGCTAACGAAAATTTTGTGAGGTCGTCTTGTAGGGTGAGTATGTATGTTAGTTTAGCTGGGCCCGATTCTGGTAATGGGCCAACTATGTCCATAGCTAGACGGTTAAAGGGGACATTAGACGTAGTTGTAATCTGCATAGGAGCCCTATGAGTTTTCCGGAGCGCTTTGTTTTCTTGTCAGAGCTTACAGGATTTTACATAATCTTCGATAGTATTACGCATTCCTTTCCAGTAGTATTTTTCCTGTATTCGTTTTAACATCCTAACACTTCCCAAGTGACTGGCAATAGGAATGTCATGATTTTCACGAAGGATTTTCTTAATTTCGCTAAGTGATGAGAAAATGATGGTATTACGGTAAATTGAGACCAAGATATTCGTGTTTTGAAAAAGAAATAGTATAATGTTATATAATTTTGTATAGGAGTGAGCTTCGAAAGCGTCTCTAAAGTCTGTTATACTTATTGAAGTTGTGGTTTGTTGAATAAGGACGTTACGTAAATTTCGTAAGGATGCGTATATATCTTTATAGCTAGTGGTATCAAAGTGATTGACTTTGGTAATGAGGAAGTAAACGCAGCGACCATTATGGACGACGTTAAGATATGAATGTAGGGTGCGTTCTTTACCTAAAATTTCGTCTTTTCTGTCGATTGAGTTCATTATTTCTTCTACGTAAGGGTTGCTTTCGTCGAGATCAATCGAAGTAGGTACAATAATTATTTTATCGTTGCTTTTGAGAATGTTAGAATTGTTTTCCAAAATTTTCACATCGGAAATGAATGTTTTACTGTTTATTGTTTTCATTTTCATTCGTTTCAGGAATTGGCTATAATTGTTATCATTTACTGAATTTTGTCTGTTCTCGGGTTCTTCGGAGCTAATAGTATCTTGAGTAAGTGGAGTCGTCCTAGGAGAGTCATTGTCGTTGTGTGATTCTATCGGTAAGTTATTGGCAGAACGAGGGACGATCTGGGATGTTGAAGGCTGATCGATGATGACATCCGGTATGAGTTGAGGATTTGAAGGTAAGTTAATATCAGAGTCAGTAATTTCAGGAAGTGGTGGGTCTGGAGGCAATGGTACATGGTCTGGCACAGGATCAGGTAGGTCAAGGGGACTGAAATCAATGTTGAGCTCACCATCAAAAGGGCTGATATTGTCATCGAGGTTCAGGGGGCTGGTACCCTGTATAGGATTCACGGGGTACCGAGACAGTGCATCGGCGGCTGCATTTAGTTTGCCTTTTTGGTAACCTATTTCATACTCGTATTCGGAAAGTTTGAGGCGCCATCTTTGAAGTTTGCTGCCTGGGTCCTTGTGATTCATAAGCCAAGTTAATGGTCGATGATCGGTGAATATGTAGAACTTTCGACCATAGAGGTAGGGACGGAAGGTTTTGCAACCAAAAAGGACAGCAAGTAGTTCCTTTTCTGTCGTATTATAATTTGTCTCAGTTTTGTTAAGGGTCCGAGACGCATAAGCTAATCGGTCTCTCTTGTCCTTTAGGACCTTGGGAAAGGACTACACCTATTGCGTAGTTTGATGCAACGCAGGTTAAGATAAAAGATTTAGAAAAGTCCGGGTAAATCAAGACTGGAGCTGAGGTAAGTTTATGTTTAAGTTCATCGAATGCGACTTGTTGTTGATTTTCCCAAAGAAATTGGATGTCTTTTTTAAGAAGACGAGTTAAAGGTTTGGCAATTTTGGAAAAGTCCGGGATAAAACGACGGTAATAGGAAACAAGTCCTAAGAATGATTTTATGTCTTTGGGACATTTCGGAGTTGGGAATTTAGTAACGGCTTCTACTTTCTCGGGGTTTGGTTTCACGCCTTCTTCCGTGATAACATGACCAAGATAGCCTACTTCACGGCGCAAAAACTCGCATTTATCCGGCTGAAGTTTCAGATTAAAGTCCCTGAGGCGTCTAAAGACCAGTTCTAGGTTTTCGATGTGGCAGGCAAGGTCATGCGAGTAGATGACTATGTCATCTAAATACACAAAGCACTTGATATCTTGAAGGCCAGCTAGTGCAGTATTCATAAGCCTTTGGAAAGTAGCAGAAGCGTTTTACTGCCCAAACGGCATGCGTGTGCATTCGTATAGACCCTGGGGTACGCTGAATGCCGTTTCCGGCGCATCCTTCTCATCCATGAGTAAGAAGATAAAGACATATATTATAAATAGATTCAAAGATTGTGTGAACGACTGTATAAGTATCGAAGGACCTGAGGCGTTGCTGAAGGTTGAACACAACAGAGGATGATGATTATTGATTAGAATAGATTATATAAATACTATGTAGAATGTTATTTAATAATAGACGTAATAATGAAATATAAATCTAAACTCTTGCTTTAGCCTCTAATGCGTAATAATATACAATAGTATATTCACTCCCAATTTTGTTCACACTGTATCTGAAAGTCCGGAAGTGCCTGAGAAGGGTCGAGCAAAAACACGCGGCCTTACTCTTTCCGCCGTAAGCTTTTTTCGAAGCGATTTGAAACATTTTCAAACCTCTATAACCCCTTTGCAAAAAATTTAGAAAGTTTAAACTTTCAGTGACCAAGAGGTTAAATATATAGCTAGATATATATATTTGTAAAAGACATTTAATTCGAACCAGTAGCTTAAGAATTACAGCACGTCAAATTGCCTTTATTTTGTCACTGATTACCGATAACTTATGCTTATAGCTATGATTTGGTATTGCATTTTAGTGTCTACACAAATGAAAAACTATCAGCATTCGGTCTTATGAGCACTATCTGGCGTTATACTATCAGGTAGAATAGAACTTAATATTGATATATCCATCCATAAAATTACATAATATGGAGATAGAACGCGTATCTGAATGTAGAAACCTAGGAGTTTTAATGGATGAACAACTAAGATTTAAAAATCACGTGAAGCAGACGATTCGCGCTTGCTTCTATCGCCTAAAGATAATGTATCGCATAAGAAAATATTTAAGTACAAAAGTACGTATTATATTGTGTGAGTCTCTTATTTTTTCAAAGCTAAATTACGCCGATGTTGTGATAGGACCTAGACTTTTGGCATGTACCAAGCGTCTCATTCAGAGTGTTCAAAATGCTTGCGCAAGATATTGTTTCAAAATTCCTCCGCGTTCTCACGTTACACCATTCTTAAATAATGCCCACATGCTGAAGATGGACTATCGTCGACAGTTACATTTTGCCACACTACTGTTTGGGATAATTAAATATAAAATGCCTCCATATCTTTATCACAAATTAAAATGGGTTGGTGAAGACCGGCTTACACATTATACAAGGGCTACGTCGAACATGCTGAGTATGCCTCATTTTAATACAGCAGCTTTTCGTGGTAGCTTCAAATATACGGCAACTAAGTGCTGGAACAACCTGCCCCCTCCTCTTCGTTTATTAAATATGATAAACGCATTTAAATTAAAATATAAATCATATCTTATCAATTTACAATTAAATAATAATTAATTTTTTGCTTTGACTTAAAGTTTATATAATTAGTATTGAAGTGGTTTATATCCTTTACGCGATCACGTTGTTCCTTTTATCTACTGGTTATATTTCCTTATAACATATCTAATATATATATATATATATTTTTTTTTTTTTTTACTATTTTGTGATTTAGGTTCATCTTAAGATAAATACATATTCTATGTATATTGTATGTGTATGCGTGAATGTATAGATATATTTTTCTATGTTCTTACTTAAATTGTGTGTATATATGTATCTTTATAATATTATTATATTATTTTTCTTTATAAAATACTTATTTTAAAGTGACAGTTCCTGTTTTTTTTTGTTTTTCTGTTTTGTTTTTAATTTATAACTATTGTTAAGTTAATGTTATATTGTTATTGTCATTTTCAATGAAGGCACAGTGCGACCTGGCTCAATAAATGGCAGCCACAGAATACCAGCGTTGAGAGTTTTCTATTCTCAACATATGCTGAGTGGTCATCCAATTCGGATGATATAGAAAATATTTTATTTATGTTAATTTTACTTTTATTTAATTTCTAATATGTGTACCTAATAATCTATGTTATCCGAATAAAGTGTTTTGATTTGATTTGATTTGATTTGATATAGTTACAATAAAATGTTATTGCGTTATGAGTGCCTTGTATATTACAAGACTTTAAAATAGAGAATAGTGTAATCCTTTCAATCGGATCTTATCCATGTAATAATATTATAATTTAAAATAAAATATTTTTCACTGAATGACTCGCAAGACTGCTTATTTCCGACTTAACAAACAAAAAACCCTCATTAGGGCGTCAATAATATTATCTTAATCATATTATTTATTATTATTATTTATTTATTTATCTTCACGCCATATCCCTTACGGGGTAGCCAGAGATGACGGAACCAAACCAAACGCTACGGTCCCTGCATACCTCTTCCTCCTCGGCCACAGACATCAACCTCTTCATACATGCCCTCCGGGGGCCCTCATGCTTTTTACGTGACCTTCCTCCAGTATCATAGATATTGTGTTGTCACTCGAGGTCTCCCCCCGTCTCTCTTACCGCTCAATTTTCCTGTATAAATCTTTTTTACCATTCTATCATCACTCATTTGTTAGACGTGCCCAAAACACCTGTGCACGTTCTTAATATTTATTATCTAATTTATTATAAATTAGGTGAATAAATCGTATTACAATAAAATCTAAAGACTTATGAAAGACAAACATCAAGAGTTCTCTTTCAAACTTCTCTCTTCCTAACCTACGATAATATGACCTTGTAACAAGGTCACGATCAAGGTCAAAGTTCAAAGGTTTGGAGGAACAGGAAAACGTAGGAATAGAAAATTAACTTAACGGTGGATATTGAATAACGCAAAATATATACGAGTATATTTTAAATAATTTGCTGATGAGTTGTTTGGTTTAAAGTAATTCGATTTATTATTTAGTGAAAGAGGTGTTTTACTAATATTTGGTTTTACACAAAATAAACTTTAATATACACAAACCAAGGCTTTTTGTTTCTTATACATCGACTTAAATCACATCAATGGCTACAAAGAAAACATTATAAATGAATTTTAAACCCTTTTTCTCTATTTCAAAACAGTCTTTATTTATTTAATTTAAACCGAAGAACATAAATATGTTTAACAATATTTCTACAGAATATCTATTTAAATATAAAACTGTTCATAGATAAGAATGAACTGAGGAATTAAAAATCGATCTTAAATTTGTTCATAAATAATATAAACCTTCTGATCTCTGAAAATCATAACATGACATAGAAATGCTTCTCAATGATTATGTATGAATTACATTATTGTACTTCCAGTGAAGCCTATTACATCATATCACCTGATGATAGCTTGCATAGAATGCGAAGCGGTATACATCCCCTTCCGAAAGCAGAAAATATATTGATTTCATGGATAGTTTTACGAGTATTGGTTTTCATAACTATCGGATAATAAACTTTCATCCCTTCACTTTATTTGGCTTCTCCGATAATGAATATAAACTGCTGCAGTTATTTTTTATCTAAAATATAATATTTAAAGTGAATATTCATTACTTATGCAACAGATCTTGTTTGTATTCTGTGAATCCTCTTGTTTTACGAGACACCGACGGCGGCTATTATCCTTCCAATGAGCAGCCTATTTATTTACCTTGGATTTTAAGTAAAAAAACTATCTCTATATTAGTTAATTATTATTTATTTATTATATATTTATATCTTCACCACTATGAATGATTTCTGTACGTCAAACGGAGGTGTCAGGAGGGCCTAGCATATTTATCTAAATAAGCCCTTCTGTATAGACACTCTCTAATTTAAAAGGTGTTTTAATGTGTAAATAAATAAAAGACACAAAAAAAGGGTACTTTCAACATAACGGTGTGAATAATTCTATCAATGAAAACAAAAGCCTGTGATAAAATCAAAATCTATTTGAGTAAAATTATCACAAAAAATATAAAATATTATAAACCTACGAGTATATTATCAATAGACTAAATCCGACATCAAAGTCGCTTCCAGTTCTTCAGTTCAGATCCATTTCCAGTTCCACCCCTTCAGCACGTTAGTGTGTTCCATCATGCGTACACGTTGAGTTATTTTTTCATCATTATGAAATTGAAAACAGGGTACAGGGATTTTTTTTTTTTTGTAGCCGAATTTATAGTTTTAAAGTATAAATACGTACACCTGGAATGAAATTTACTATTTTGAATTAAATTTATTATACATATTTAAAATGTATAAAATATTCTACATACAAATAAATAAGTTTATATTACACAAAAAACTGAACTGAAATTTACTTCACAATATTCGATCAGCTTTTATATTGCCAGGTAACTGCATATCATATTGTATTTAAATACAAATCCTACTGCTTACTATTTAGATGTCATTATTGAATGCACTAAATAGTGTAACAAATGTCTGTCTATACTTCAACCACTAAGCTAGCTAGGTCCCTGGAGTTGTTATGGTAACGCTGGGATGCATGTTTATACTAAAATTGTATAAGTCCTTGATGTTGGATGATAGTTATCTTATGGTAACAAAAATATCTATTATATTCATCTTTTAATAGTAATAATATGTATTCGCCAAAATGTTATTCATGTATATCGCTAAATAACAAACATGTTATTTTTATTAAAATTCTACGGAAAAATTCATAACATTCACATGTTTATGGACATATCGAATTTTTAAATATAAATTGTTGTATGGTATCGGTTACAATCACGCTCTGAGCAGTATGAATAACTCTGAATACTTGTTAGGTTTGGTTAGTTTTGAATTCAATTTGGCGAGACGGAGATGATATTTAATATTCAACATTTTTACATTGCGTTTCTAAAAGTCTGTTATTTAGTTTTTAAGTTATTGATATTATTAATCTTTTTTACATTTTAAAATATAAAAGTTCGGTACCTAATTCTTATACTTAATTAAAAATATAATATGATGGATATGTTTTCAGACAGCAAAATCTTTGGAGATGACATTTCATTTATGCCAATTGAGATCTCCTTTGATACTTTGAACTCTGCCTGGCTGCGACACATCCTGTGGAACCTTCACAAACATATATTTATCTTAAATTAAATTAATACGATTACTATCATAAACTTTATCTTAATTAATTCGTTTAGATCTTATTCTCTCTGGTAGTTATTTTTTAATTGTAATGCAATTATCTTGTGTTATGGTTCTTAGTACTGAGTGTTTGGAATTGATTGTATATTTATTTTTGTTCTGGATACGTAGGCTTTTTCCATTTTACTCGTCTAACTTGACTAGCGATAGCATTTGAATATCGAAATAAAAGCTTATTAGGACAAGATATTGTGTATTGTAGCGTATTAAAATAACAAGGACATCATCCGATTCCAGTGAATAAAAGTTATAAATATAATCAGACAAGTTCAAGATTCACTGAGTTACGAGTATGAAATAAAATGCACGAAGCATCAATAATACTCGAGAACGAAGATGAGAAATGTATTTTTTACAAAACAATAAATATAACAATTTATTAAAGTGTATTTAAATAATATATACGTTAGACAAAGAAAAATAGTGAAGGACAAAATAAAAAACTAACATCCAGTGTGACCAAGAAACATATATTTATTTAGTATATATATATTTTTAAGGCATTGACCTCTTAGGAAGCTTGTTAGCTTTGATATCCTAGGGCTTTGTGTAAGTTTATAAATCAGAAGGAAAGAACACAACAACAATACCGCCTTTTTCAATACAAGGATAAATACCGATAAGAGTAGCAGAACTGAACGTAGTAGATGAAGTATGTATATATGTATTCTAGAAACTAGAGCATATTGTTAAAGGATTCAATTAAAAGATATTTATGTATATTAAATATCACGTATTAAGTATTTGATATCTATAAATAAAAATAAAATTGAAGTGGTGTTTCCAAAGTAATATTTCCAACGTAACAGCTTTTTACTAAATGCACGCACACGCACACGCACACGCACACGCACACGCACACGCACACGCACACGCACACGCACACGCACACGCACACGCACACGCACACGCACACGCACACGCACACGCACACGCACACGCACACGCACACGCACACGCACACGCACACGCACACGCACACGCACACGCACACGCACACGCACACGCACACGCACACGCACACGCACACGCACACGCACACGCACACGCACACGCACACGCACACGCACACGCACACGCACACGCACACGCACACGCACACGCACACGCACACGCACACGCACACGCACACGCACACGCACACGCACACGCACATGCACACGCACACAGACTGTTGAACTGAGTTGACGGTATCATCATTGCTTCCTTGCCGGACAAAAGCCGCAAGAGAATACAAAATATGAAGGAGCTGCAAACTTTAATGTTTACATTTTCTTCACTTCACACCACTCAAGAGTATTAGACGAGATCCCAACGTGTGCCCAAAAACGTAGCTCCGTAGTTTTATTTTGTTTAACGTTTTTTAATATAGTTTTGTATACATTTCCATTAGTTTTCTTAATGATTTTAAATATGTCACGGTGTTGGCCGGTAAACAGTTAATTTATTTTTCTTTTATTTTATCTATTTTAAATTTACAATCTTCAAGTTCACTTTTTTATTTTCAGTTAAGTAATCTTCTTCTTCTTCTTCTAATAGTAGATGGCTTTTAGTTGTGCCGAAACAGCACAAAATATTTTGCCAATGTCAAGTAGAATGAAAATATAACGACGCACATAGGGGTATATTACATAAAAAACTGGCCAAAACCTAATTGTTGTAGATTTGGAATTGTTTCATTATCAAAATAACTTTACAACTTTTTTTATAATAATTCCATCGACTTTTTTAATACAATTATTAAGAAAATTATTCAAAATATATAATAATGAAATGCCAAAAAATAAATAAAAAGAACAGGTATTGTATGTTATTAATTGATATTTATTAATTTTCCTTATTTCTAATTAATTATACTTATTTTGAACTTTAAAATTAATATATTACCTATTATTAATAATCATCAGCATCATCACTTTCGCTACCTTCATCAACAGTATTCGTACTCGTACTCTCGTACTCGTCTGCTTTTAAAAAGGATAATGCTTCTGACGAGAACGGTTTCCTGATCCTTTTTATAATAGCTCTGCTGCTGCAGCTCAAGAACACATCTGAAGTCAGAAGAAGGCGATTCATCACGTCTTGGAGGCAGTCCTTTCGCGAAAATTTCCTGGCAAAGTTTTGCCTATATAAACGAAAATGTTTATTTCTTGATTCAGCAGCCTCCTCTGACAATTGACCGATTGGAAGGATAGCATGTTCTATTACTAAAGACCCATGACATAAAATTTTATGAAGAGTGGGTGTCATTGGGTACCATTTATACAAATGAACATATAATTCTGTAGTGGATTGCAGATAGTTTGAAAACTTTTCTGTGTCAATACGAAATCCACTTGCCAGAACTTCTAAATTTACTTTTAGATTTTTTAGAAACTCTATATTCAAGCCTGTGATTCTGGCCGTAACTTCTGCATTGGCAAAAAACCTTCTCGACGTGTTACCATCATTGGTATTACCGAATCCAGTTTTCGGCACGTCTACGAGCAAACCCAATTCATTTTTGAATGCTTCCTGAATTTCCTTTTTTTTCGCAGCTGAAATTAATTTTTCTTCACTGCTTAATCTCTATTTCCCTATTGGTAGTTTGTAAGCAATGTGCAGACACGTTTCCAAGAATCGAATGCGTGCATGTAAAATAGATAGGCCAAATCTTAATGTGCTGGGATCTATGGCACTTTCTTCGATTCTTTCGAGCGAGTTAATGTCTTTGCTACTTTTTTTTGCATATGTAGCACCTTATGGTAGATGTGGTGCTAGTGTAGTTACACACTTTGCCATCAACCATAGTGAGCTATAGAGTGTGCGATACTTTTATTAGTTTGTCGTTAATTTCAACTTTTGTAGGAATTATATTTCGTTGCTGGTTTTCTATATATTCGATTTCCAATCGAGTCACTTCAGTGCTTTCATGCACGAACTGTATTCTAATAGGACGGCAGAATCGTGAAGATGAGGGAGCCGGCTTTTGCCACCAAACCTTTTGTATGTCATTCACATTGCTTGTCAGTCTCAGTGTCACTAACGAGCTTATAAAAACATGGGCATCGG
Organism: Melinaea menophilus ssp. n. AW-2005; assembly: GCA_918358695.1. NCBI lineage: Eukaryota > Metazoa > Arthropoda > Insecta > Lepidoptera > Nymphalidae > Melinaea > Melinaea menophilus. The sequence continues at coordinate 963,211 of OU911059.1, forward strand.
AATCGGATTTATTTTCAAACATTTGTTTGAATTCTTGGGCTTTCGAGCCATCGCATCCCCATTTGCTGATTAATGTCATATTCTGCATCTCAGTTTTGGTTGCCGTCATTAGCACTTGTTCTAGATAAAGGTAGAGACGTTCGCTGGTGTGATCGAGAAGATTTTGAACCGTTTCTTCAATTTTCACTTCAGAGACAATCACATCTTTATGATAGCACTCTTTTTTGGCTCTTTGAAGCAGCGAATAGCACGGGTAAATATCTTCTTGCCCACTTCTAATTACATTGTATTGTTTACGGGTTAAGTCAGCTTCCACGTATTTCATAAGTGCCTTTGTCACAGTCAGTTTGCCACTTTTTGAACATTTTTCAGCTGAACTAATAATTTTTCGAAACTTGGTGGCTCTTGTCGGGGTTACTGAAGCCTATTTAATCAGTTTTGAAAGATCGTTATTTCCTGCGGCTCTTTCGCTCATCACTGCAGCATAAGTCAACTCATCATGGTACTTCTGACCTCACGTGTTCTGTTTTGCGCCTTTTGCTTCGATCACTACATTCCTGGAATTCCTTTGAAGGGCGGCCGGGTTTATGGACTCGCCAATTAGGTAGTGAGATTGTACCCTCAAGCCATGGTTCATTTGTTTTGCGGAAACGGTCTTCTTTGTAGCTCGCTGCGGTTCATTTGGACTTGTAATGGTGTCTAAAAGACTTTAGACTATCGCGGAGTAAATTGATTTTATCATTGGGGCATTTAGTCATTTCGGTCAGTTTTCCCTCAAGAAAGTCTAGTTTTTTGTCTATATTTTTCACTTTACACTGTTTTATTATGTTGAACATATCCTCTCTTGCTATGGTCATCAAGGACTCAACACGGGGACCTGCCGACAAAAGACAACCATTGCTTTTATTACAGAACTTAAAATACTAGAACTATTTGTTCCTAAATCACTTTTAATTAAATATACATAAAATATGGAGGCGGAAAGTTGCGGAAGGTTTTTCTCTTGATAATGCAAGTCAAAAGTGCATAGAATACTCCCAAATAAGAAATGTAGCTTAACTCTATTTAACTGATACACAAATGTACTCTATAAACTTATTTTAATGGGAATTATTTGACTCAAAAATGGTCATGACTGCCTTTAAAATTTTATGAATGAAAAAGTGTTCGTAATAGTTTAGTAATGTATTAAAATACATGTACATACCCATGCCTGAAGAATCCATGGAAGTATTTTAGGCCTGCACTAAACACAACAGCGTGAAACTGCACAGAATAATGATAAAAAATTGGAAGTGTTGAGAAAACAAACGTGTAAATAGCACAACAGATAAGTTCCAATTAACGCGGTTGGTGCGGGGGGCGCGTTGGCGGCATTAATGAACCGGTTTAGTATGAGTTAGGTTGTCCTATTGTTAATCCAAAACAAAGGCTACCTGTATCATGAAATTTGTGAATATGACTTATGGCCATTTTTTTATGTATTATACCCGTAAGTGCGACGGGTGTTGCAAATGAACCAGTGCAGTTTGATAATTAACATTTCATTTAGCAGGATTATTATAATTATTGTTATTATTTTAGACCATAACATAAAACAACAAAAACATAAATATTATTATACCATAAACCGGGATTTAGTAAAATATATACTTATAACAGATAACATAGTTAAGTATAGGTAATAGGCAAATTTATTTACAATTTAATTTTATTACACCTAATAAATCTACATAATATTGGACAAAATGGACTAAATACAAACATCAACAAGCACTCAATAATCAGTAGGATATCATACACAGGATGTAGAAGTTTAGGACAAGAAAAAAAAATATGGGACACAATACCCTCGTCTATACTTCAATCACAAAGTGAATAATCCCGTACCAGAACGCATAATACCTTCCTCTCACCAACTTAGTGGCGTTCCACTGGGTTGACCAGGATTTAAATAATTGTGTTTTGGAGAGGGAAAATAAATCTTGAGGGAAAATTTCAAAGTATTCAGAAGATCCCGTAAAAATGACCACTTTAGCAACACACGACACGACACGAGTCAACTGTCTCATTGACGTATATCATCGTATATGTGTATATATATATATGTATATTCTGAGTTAAATCCCATGTAATGTTTTGATAGCAATGTACTGACAAACACAATGCAGTGATATTGAATTATTTTCCTTTGGTGATACTGAATGGTTATTTTAAATGAGACCTCATTATTTCGTTCACGTTTATTAACATATAGTAATTTAAACAAATACACAAAATATTATAAGCATTAAATACAACGAATACAATAATGAGACATACTTCATTACAATAATAGCCTTTACTAAAATACTTAATAGTAATATTAACTTTTGATTTATTTTTAATACATTTTACAATGAATAAAACGAAATAATGTAAAAATAAATGATAATATAACATTTACTCAACTGTTGTTATCGTCAATTCACTTATCAAAACTCAAGATATTTTATATTATTTTTATTATAACCGTATGTTTTTATTTTACAGTATGAATGTTATTGTATAAAATTAAATGTTTATTTTAAAGAACGAAAGAAAGATACGTTTAATCCAGACTTTCATAATCACATTTACAAGAAAAACAAATACATAAAATAATCATAGAGATATTCTAATTCTATTAATGATGTACATACAACATATGGAGTGATTTTTACAAAAATACAAATACAAGAAGACATGCACTGTTTTGTTTATCGAAGATAAGTATTATGGAAGTAATAGTAATACTATTTTCAACCGACTGTAAGGAGAGGGTTATACCCCTGGACAGATTTGTATAATTAAGGTGACGTATACGTGCTTATAGACCGAATGTTCTTACATCTGTGACGTCACACTTAATCCAATATGGCGACCTCTAGAGGAAATTATGCCCTGGGTACAAACCACAAAACTTTTGAAGAGTGTGGGATATGACATGAAGGAACTTAAGTAGCATATTTCAAATGTATTTGATATTAACGTATTTTTTTATGTGTCTTGTGGGTCATCATAATAAGGGCCCTATTATAACATACACACTTTAAATATATAAAATATTGTTACTAGCTTTTGTTCTCTTCTTTACTTGTATTTTTATATCTCAAACATTAATTTTGTATATATCTTACTGTCCTTGGACCGAACTTTGCTAGGTAAGTTTATTTTATTGACACCCTCTGTTTACAAAATTTTATGAATTGTTGGAACCGTTCCCGTACTCGTCTGTCTCGCAGTTTGCTCCTTGTTTTAAATTTCTTGCACATTTGTGATTGGTTTTGGAAAAACATACATACTTTTACAACTCGTGTGACTGACCATGTGTATAATATATGTATGTGAATACTTAGGTACTTCACGGGTGACTACCTACTCTAGTACGCCTACGCCTTGTGGACAGCCAAATGCTTTTTTTGGATTTGTTCGCACTACACAACCGTGGGTAAATTTAGGCTAATAAGCAATTGAAACTCCACAAACAGCTTAACCTTTACAACGCATTTCTTTAGTAAATTATTATCTTTTGAGGCATTTGATATATTGGCAGCTATTATGCAGACAATATACTGCCTTCATATACACATTATTGGGAAGAATTGGTCCGGTCGAGATATTGGTCTCATGGAAGTTGTGTTTTTTCTACTTTGTAGATAATTATAGCGATTCAAAAATATATAAGTCCGAATGCCGATTTCAATACTATCAATATAGTTTCAATTCGATACGATACGAAAGGCAATATTACTCACTCCGACACATATTCGTCTAGTAATGGAAGTGTTAAAATTAAAAACTCTTTAAGTGCGGTTCAGACCCGCAGATCAGTTCAATACGACCGTGCAATTTCTAGTCTGGGTCGAACTTACTCTTCATAGGTTCATATTATTTGTTGCTTTACTGAAGTGTTGCGCTATAAATACACTAATTGGAAGTGTGTATGTGTGTGTTGCCATTAATAAAACGACACATTAAAATTACCTTTGTTTTATTTGTTATTATATTAATTTGACCACTATGGCTACATTGATATACATACTGTTATTTATTTAAAAATACTGCTTAATGACACAGAACTGTGACAGACAGGCACGTAGACAGACAGCGAGGCTTTACTAATGGGATAGGACCACTTCGGCACGCTTTGGAGGAGAGAAAATAAATTATATGAAGCAAAATCAATAAATATATCAAAATCTATTCTCCTGGATTATATTTTAAGGTTGGTTAAAGAGACAAATTAATAATCGACCCGCAGCCTGCGATTGGGACGTCTCAGACAACCGCCAGCAAATAAACCAGCCCGATTACTACATTGACAGCTCAATAGAATTGTAATTCTATTCTTTAGTAACAATAATGATAACCGCCAAATGTCAGCCTTGTCAAAAATATTATTTAGAATAGAATGAACGGAGAGAAAAACTTTTAATTTAATAGCTATTAAGTCAATAAAAAAAGTCAAACAAAAACTTTTTAATAAATATAGTGAAATCATTTCACTATAAACATTTAAATATACCTAAAAATAAGAATACTTGGACGGCAGTTCTATCAAATACAATATTTAGGAAGGAATAAAAACAAAATATATATAACAGATATTTTAATAAAGATATCACACAGAGTTTATACTTTAACTTGCAGCACATTGACAATGGATATTTATACAAAATATACAAAATGTACTTTTTTAAATTAATTAAAAATAAATATATATTATATAATAATATATTATTTATCAGACAGATCACTGAAAATAAAAAAATACCAATTATAACAGTTGATTTTACCAAAATTATTTTATTCTACAAAGATATTTTTCGGTATTTAATTTAACAAACTGCGATTATATTTCCACAAATAAAAAGAACAAGGAAATAATCTTGTCTATGAACTTTGATGTGAGCAATGTGAATGAAAAACAAAATCAAAGCATAAACCGTCCAAATGAAATGGCCGACCGTCTTCCTAATTACATTACACAGATTTGTTAATAGGTTTGAAGTTAATCTCAGCATCAGGCACCCTCCCTGTGCGATTTCTGTGACGACTGCACAGTAAACTTATTCTTAAAAAGGTATAATTTTGGGCTCATCTGCACCATCTATGACTGCCGACAGTCCAGGTCTAGAACTTAGTTTATTAGTAGATTTCCAGAATTTGCCAAAATCACCCTTACTGTGATGCGTGGCAAGCGCGTCTATCCTTATTTGTTCTTCATGATTTTGCACCATTTCAGTTTACTTTTAAAGATTTTACAACTAGTTACCATCTCATTTGAAAACATTTGAAAACATACGTTTGCTTTCCTCCGTAACTAAATAATTGCTTAGCCCGGAATTATGTTGGATATTACTATATAAGGTATAAAATACAACTATTAATCAGTATATCTACAGTGTGTTTAATGCAATTCTTAGTTTAAATTGTTTAGTGTTTCTTTAAAATGTGTGTTCAGAGAACAGTGCAGTGAACTTGCAGCAAATATTTTATTCATCTACTTACATCAGTTTTATAAGTTGAAATACTGGGTATATATGATCAAATACCACTGAACGATCAACTAATAGATTGGTAAAATGCTTACATATTAACATTACGAGCGTTAAGACGAGAGTTCGATTCCAAAACTGTTTTAGAAACTTTTTCTTGTTTTTTTTTTGCTTTTTTTTTTTGCTTTGTACGTACTTATCAGTACGGTATCAGTGGCAGAGGATACAATCAAAGCAGAGTCTCAGCCAGTTCACACGACACGAGTTGGCTTTTTGGAATGTACGTACGCTATCGAATGATAGCAGACTAGCGCAATTGGAGATGGAGATGGTCAAGTACTAGCTGCATATACTCGGCCTAAGCGAAGTGCGAAGAAATGGATTTGGGGAGCTGAAAACATCCAAGGGGTTCACTCTTCTCCATTCCGGCAAGGAGTATGAAGCAGACGCCCGTGAGTACGGTGTAGGATTTCTCCTGTCCGACGCTGCAAAAAAAGCCTCTTGGATTGGAAACCAATTTCATATCGCATCATTACCGCTCGCTTCAACTCGAAGGCACGTAAAGTCACTATAGGTCAGTGTTACGCCCCAACAAATACCTCCTCCGAAGAGGACAAGGATGCTTTCTACAGCTCACTTCAAAACACCATGAAGAACATACGCAGGTAAAATATCATTATCGTTACAGGAGACCTCAACGCTAAAGTGGGCAACTCTAATACTGGCTGTGAAAAGCATTTAGGAAAACATGCGCTTGGAACGATGAACGACAATGGGGAGCGGTTTCTCGAATTCTGCCAGAACAACAATCTGGCCATCGGAGGATCACTTTTCTTGCACAATAACATCCATAAGTACACCTGGACGTCACCCGACGGCGTCACTCGGAGCCAGATAGACCACCTTGCCATAAGCTGCAGATGGCGAACATCACTGCTGGATGTGCGTAACAGGCGTGGCGCTGATATTGACAGTGACCACATTCTGGTAGTCGCTGAACTACGCCTCAAAGTGGCAAATGCCCAACGAACATCGAATTTCGGTAGGGTGGGAAATCGATTTGACGTACGGAAGTTGGATGCACCTGCAATTGCAAGGAAATTCGCGGCTGAATTGCAGAACCGCTTCTCCGTTATGGAGGCAGACGAAGACACATTAGATTCGGAGTGGAATCGGATCAAAATGGTCTATCATGAAACCAGCTCCGACGTCCTTGGGCACCAAATAAAGAAGCGCGACGAATGGGTAACGCAGTCGACTTGGGACCTTATTGAGGCTCGTAACGCGCTCCACTTAAAAATCCTGGAGACACGCAGCGATACAAAACGGGTCAACCGTTGATTACAGTATCGGCAAAAGCGCAGATGCATCTATCGCAGCGCCAGAAAAGATAGGCGTAGATGGGCTGACGATGTGGCTGATCGTGCACAACATGCAGCCGATACTGGCAATCTAAAAGAATTATATGATGCTACCAAAACTTTGGCTGGGACTCGTATCTATAGGAAAAAGCCTCGAAGGGATAAGCAAGGAAGACTGATCACGACATCTAAGGAACGTGTCAAAAGATGGCGCGAACATTTCGAAGTGTTGTTCCGCTTATCGTCCACAGCACCTCTTCACTCTCTTGAAAGCACGCCAACGCCCCAACTGCTAGATATTGACACGTCCCCACCGAGTAGAGAAGAAGTTAACAGCGCGATACTCTCACTTAAGAGCGGCAAAGCCCCAGGTCTCAACTTAATAACCTCGGAAATGCTGAAAGCAGATACACAAACCGCAGTCGAGACCTTAACACCCCTTCTGGAAAGAATCTGGACAACCGAAGAGCTCCCGAAGGACTGGAACACGGGTCTTCTAATAACTGTGCCTAAGAAGGGAGATCTGAGTCAGTGCAGCAACTGGAGAGGAATCACTCTGCTCTCTGTACCATCGAAAACTCTCTGTAAGGTACTATTAGAGGGATTGTCAAGGGCAATCGAACCTTTGCTTAGGAGAGAACAAGCAGGATTTAGACTGAATCGTTCCTGCTTGGACCAAATCAATACACTCCGGATCATCGTAGAGGAAGCATCAGAGTGGCAGCGAGAAACTTATCTCACTTTCGTTGACTTCGAAAAAGCTTTTGACACCGTACGATGGTCTAGAATTTGGCCTCGACTAGATGAGATAGGTGTCCCACCTAAGATCAGGGACATTCTAATCTCCATCTATAGGAACTACACTTGTACGGTCGCGCACGATGGCCTCCATTCTGAAAACATGACGGTACATGCGGGAGTTTGGCAGGACCGTCTCCTTTCACCCCTGCTGTTCCTTATCGTCCTGGATGGCATCATGCTAAGAACAAATGGCAGCAAGCGACGCGGTATAGAGTGGGGGTTGACCGAAACACTGGACGACCTAGACTACGCTGACGACCTCTACCTGCTCAGCCACAAGCAAGTCGACATGCAAGCCAAATTGGACGATTTACAACGCGAGGCGATTCTGGATGGACTGAAGGTTAACACGCGGAAGACCCAAGATATACGTACCAAGAACAGTAACTCGACGCCACTGCTACTTGGCTCCGACCCTATTGAGCAAGTGCAACAGTTCACCTACCTTGGTGGCGTCGTATCGGAGACTGGGGGAACGGAAGAGGACATCACTTCCAGGATAGCAAGCCCCGGGCGACCTTCGCGCAACTACGACCCGTGTGGCAGTCCCGAAAACTGACTCGGAGAGTTAAATTAAAAATATTTCGCTCCAACGTAAAGTCTGTTTTGCTGTACGGGTGCGAGACGTGAAGGGTTACAAAGAACATCACGCAACGCGTCCAGGTTTTCGTCAACCGATGCCTCAGGCAGATCCTCGGGGTATCTACTGGCCCGAAAAGATCTCCAATGACGACCTTTGGGATCACTGCTCGGAGACGCCAATCGGTCTCCAAATAAAACGCCGCAAGGGGACTTGGATTGGTCACAACGTAAGAAGAGCTCCTGACCACATTCCAAGGCAAGCCCTGGAATGGACACCATAAGGGAAAAGGGAGCGTGGCCGTCCTAAACACACTTGGAGACGTTCAGTGGCAGCGCAACTGAAGGCGATCGGGTTGACGTGGTCCGAGGCGAAGCGAATAGCCCAAAACCGAACGCGATGGCGGAGCACTGTGGACGCCCTCTGCCCCACAGGAGGACCTTAGGACATTAAGTCAAGTAAGTACCATCTCATTATACAGAGTACCACTGCCTGCCATACCAAACCATATTTATACACTACATACAACTATAGATTTACCGCTAAGGGATATCTTGATAGCACAAATGCGAGGGTATGAACACTCAACCATAGACACGCACGGAAAAACTCTAGATCTCCACAGAAGCGCTACTGTGTCTATTGCAGATGTTCCTGTAATGCCGAAATTCCCATCCACCGTTCCCAAGAAAGGAAGGTCATGGGGGAATAACCAAGTTTCCTGCAGAGCAACATTATCAGCACTCCGACATAACTTTCTTACTCCGTCTATTGATCTTTTAATTGACTTAAAATTGAAAGCTACCATACGGGTACATGTCTCCGTATTATTATTATTTATTAGTGTGTCCTTCATCTTTTTTCTTCTTAAAGTCAATAAATTTTCGGAAAGTAATATCCTCCGGAGGATAATTTTTATTATCCTTAAGACGCCTACCTTCGTTTTCAGAATGTCAATTTTATACGCGTTGTATTAACTAGGCATCTTTACATTTTTTAAAAGGAATAATTTTAACCTGCGTCTGCGTCTGCGTTTTATCAAAATTATAATTAGTTATGTCACTTTCCGTAGTCACTTTTGATACGTTGTTTATAAATAACGAAATTTTAACATCCGCAGCCTTAAATTTCTCATTAGTACTTGAAGTAATAGTAGTAATTTCTCATTAGTACCTTCAAATGTATTAAAAGAATTTCTGTCTTTTCCTTTGTACTAACTCCCACTCATGATTTCGCTTCTCTTTTTTCCAAAGCCCGCCAACTCCTACGATCCCCACCAATGTCTCCACCCTCGTCGGTTTCGCCGACAACGCTCCCTGATGACGCACCACTGCGCTTACGGCCGCGGTACTGAGGCGACGATATGACGATATGTAAACGGTTGTTCATCTTTGTTCGAAACCGCAGTGCCGCCCGGAACGGTGAGGCCATCTTGCGTAAGAGCATTGTTCGAAACCGCAGTGTCGGAGGCCGGTGCGAGTCTATCTTCCTTTTCGTTGTGCGTTTGGACGAGTGGGATGGAATGCCGAGCAGCTTCGGTGTGCGACAAAGACGAGATAATATCGCCCCTGTCAGGTGACTTGCTTTTGATTGAGCGGTCGCCACTTATCGAAGTAGTATTAAGTATCAACTTATAGTTTTTTTTTTTTTCTGCATTAGAATAATATCCTTTAACAACCCTGTATACATACATACATAGAGGCGATCAAAGGTCACCGGAGGTAGTTTATGTAGTTCCTTTGCAACAAAAATCGCAGTTTCATCGGGGTCAGTCTCTTTGAAAAGTGAAATTATATCGAACATGTCCCGGTTTTTTTCTATTCTATTTTTATAGATGTTGAACATTCGAACATTTTGCACGTTCTATATCCGTAGAAGAGAAGGATGGGACGCAAATACGAACAATACACTCTTCCATAACGTCCACTTTGTTTTGAATGAATGCTAATATTTCAGAAATAACTATGTCGCAGTTGTTACAATTAACTATATTTGACGACGCCATATTAACAATCAATGATACTTTTGTAAAATTGTTAATTGATGTAAGTTTTTAACATAATATAAGCAGCTTTATATAAAAATACAGATATTATACATTAACACTAAACGTACCAAGTACCGGTCAAATTGACCGTTCTTAAACTTTTGTAAAACTTACACATTTTTAAACGTTATAATATCGTTATCAAACTACATGACAATTCTTAGAATATGCATATAATATTTTCTTCACTCTTCACTTTTAGTTATTTCCATTATTACCTGCGTTATATGCGCGTGCGGTAGGTTTAGTGTTAAAGTATTAAATAATATTTAAGCTTAGTAAAAAATAATAAACCTTACAATTATCCTTATACTCCTGATACTATATATCTGTCTCACTCTCTCGTGGGCTGCTTTACAGACGTTTCACTCACATTTTTCTATAAAATGTAAAATTCCATAATTATAAACAACAGACAATAAACACTTAATTAGTTATGTCAAGCTTAATAAGAAAGGCCAAAAAAATAAAAAACCTTGGACGGCAGTGCTCATAGTTTTATAATCAAATACAATATTTAGGAAGCAATAAAAACAATATATATATCACAGATATTTTAATAAAGATATCACACAGTTTATACTTTAACTTGTAACACACTGACAATGGATAATTATACAAAATATACAAAATGAACATTTATTTATTAAAAATAAATTAAACAGATCACTGAAAATTATAGAAAAATTACAACATTTTTTTTTCTGACAGCTGTTTTACCAAAATTATCTTATTCTAAAAAATATTTTGCATGACTTAATTTATCAAACAACTTCCATTATATTTGCTCAAATAAAAAAAACAAGGTAATATAATTTAGTCTATGAACTTCGATGTGGTACAATGTGAGTGAAAAAAATATCAATGTATAAACCACCCAAATGAAATTGCTGACCCTCCTCCTAATTACATTATACAAGTGTACATTTATTCATTCAGTCGGGTTACGTGTCAAAATATCAAAGTAATATCTAATGTCTTATAATATCAATGAGGTGTTTAAGAGTTGTACCGAGTGAAGATCGTAGTAATAGTAACACTTTTTAAACAACAGCAATTTTAATTTCAGGATAATCAAATGAAACTGTTTTTTCTCGAAATACTTGAATAAGACTTGTCATCTTGTTGAAGTCAGCCCCAACTATAATAATCCCAGTTATTTTTACTTTCTAAGTTCAAATTAAATTACATTGATAATTATTAAAATTTAATTACAAAGTCTTTGCTAATTAATTGATCAATCGCAACACTTCACTGAGATGTCAAATCATTTTTACTTTAATGATTCTGTCACAATCGGGCTTGAATTCAATTATTAGAATGTTATTTGTGGCAGATTTTTTTCAGTCATTATCATAACATAAAATTAGGAAATATTTTATTTGTCAACATTTCGTCTTTTTAAAGTAGCATCACTTAACTCTCTCACTTAGTCTAAATAACCTTTTGGCAATCTCATATAAGTTCTTATCAACTTTAGTCTCGGTGCCAGTCTCAAAATATCAGAGGAGATGAAATATTCTGTCCCGTGGCTATCTCATCTGTCGGTGTCGTCTCTTTACACCGGTGCACAGCGTCTGGGAACATAACACAAATCAAGGATAAAACTAATATAAGTAGTTTTCGTACAAAAAATATTAGAAGAATCCAGATGCAAATCTCCAAAACAGCTTTACACTGGTCTAGTACAAGAAATAGATGTTAGAATTAGATGCGTATTGCTGCCATCTGGACCCGATCAAAGATTTTAGTTAACAGTGTTCCTAACATAGTCACTAAAGTGTGAAGGTACATCACTAATACTATCATCATCATCATCATCAGCAGTTATCTATAAAGGATTTTCGTTCTGGTGACATTGGGTCCTGATTAACTATATCTATACCCATGAACTCCATAATAGCAGGCTTTTTTTGTATCTAAGCTTTCAGAAGCTTCACACTTAAGTATAATATTTAATATTCATTTAATTCTGTATTACACATGTTAAGTTTGTATTCTAGTGAAGCCGTGTTGTATATTTTGAAAGTATTAACTGGTTTGGTGCTGACTGTACTTGATGTCATTAAATTACAGAACAATATCTTATACATCTTTTATTGTAGTATATCTAATGATTGAATATCATGTTCCTCTCCAAAAATAAATAAAAAAGATGTCTTAACACGTTAAACGCCATGCGGGACTACATCTGAGCCACACTCATTGAATGAAAGAAGCCAGTTTAAAAATCGTTGTTCACATACTTTTGAATATAAGTTTTTATTAATTAAGAAGCAATAAAATGTAATAAATTACATAAAACGTAATAAAATAATACCTCGTTCGACAGGGTCGATCGTGTTAGGTAGATTCCCGTCGGTCGGATCGACAAAGAAAAACTAGCCAGCAGTATTTTACTGGTCATTACGAGTCTTATGACGGGTCACTCTGCATATATTGGGTGAGCGGGGACCCTACCCCTATTACCTAAACGGGAGGTCCCGTTTCCCCCGTTCAAGAACTTAACCTTCATTTTGTCCTCAAAAATGTATATATCATCAGTTTGAAAATCTTGAAAATGCTCTGTCAATATTTGCGACCTGTAGCGTGTCCCAAAGGTTTGCACTTTCACACCCCCTCCCAGCCCTCCCTTTCACTTTTTCCAAAAAAACGAGATGCTACGTTTGTCCTACTAATTTATCCTATCGATCTGTGAAGTCAGATTTTGCATACGATGAATTTGGACTGATGGATCATATATACATATATATATAGAGGGATATATAATTTTCTTCTTCGACGGATTCTCAATCTCCAGTTCATAAACGGCGTAGCGCCCCTACTCCGGTGTCTGGGTCCCGTCATCGCATCGATTGCCATAGGTAGATTCATCTATGGAATCTACCTAAAAAAGTAATTAATTACTTTATTTCGTCAAAATATTACTGTCACTCATAAGTTGTCCCCCATGGCCTCAGCGGTCAAAAACTCGTGTTTTCGTTTGTGGGGGCCGCGGGGGTCGAGGTGTCGGTCATCCTTGCTGCCAACCGTGTTGCATTCCCCGCGCGCTCGCGCCGAGTGTCACTAACGAACTGAGATTGTTACTTATTATACGTTCTTATTACGTCACTATTTTGCACATTTGTTTGTTTTATTTATTGATATAAGTCAGGAAGATTTATCGGAAATAGATAAAATAGAAATTAATTTATTGAATAATAGTTTTCATATAAGCTCTGATGAAGAAGACTATATTTATTCGGTTCCACGTAAACGTCGTCGAATTATGGTAATAGACAGTGAAGAAAGCGAGACGGAAGAGACTCCAGTGCCAGCTACCTAGGGACAGACGACGCCGTTTACACGCATATGGTCACTACCAACAGGTAATCAGCGTCGAATTATACCTTTCACTGAAAATCGTGGCTTACCGACCTATCTTCGCTTAGCAATGAGTAATAAATCGCCTATTGATTTTTACTCCCTTTTGGTTCCGGATGACATTTTCGAGCAGGTAGTAGAAGATACTAATCAATTTGCTATTAACACCATCGCACTGCGTATTGTTTCAAGAGCAGCACGAATTCGTAACTGGTCACCAGTTGGTGACCAGTTACGAATTCGTGCTGCTCTTGAAACAATACTGAATGTTAATATCATATTCCGTACATGTAATCATTGGGTGGTTGTTTGGTCCATCATCAAGAGCTGCTTTGAGTTCTACATCGCACCGACTCAGAACAACTTTAGGATTCATATGTCTTCTTGAAAGTTTAAACTCAAAAGTAGCCAAGTTGCCCACTACTTCAGAGCTGCGGAAGCTTGATGACGACGCCTGCGGGCCCGCTTGCTCACCCAGACCGGCCGCCGATACTGAGATATCCCTCCCCGGCATCGTAAATATTTTCCATACTTTTGCCATGAAGGCATGATTTTTACCTTAGTAACAATACTATTTCGGAGACATACAATTAGTTTCAGCATCTTTTAAGCGTTTTACAAGACTGCCGGATGGATAACAGTATAAGTAGAATTAAATAGAAAATGTGCATGAGATAAAAGCCTTATTAGCATTAATTATGTTTATGGGATTGGTGAGACTACCTAAACTGTCTGACTACTGGTCGAGGGACGAAATATTTGGTCACCCTTTTGCATCAACTATTATGTCCCGTAATCGCTTTGAATTGCTTCTCCAAATGATTCATTTTTCCCGGCATGATGATTCTAACTGATCTGATAGATTACATCGTATCAGACGTCTACTAGATACTATGAACGCTAATTTTGCCAAGCATTACACTCCAGGTGAAAATTTATGCATCGATGAAAGCGTGGTGCCATTCCGTGGCAGAATAATTTTTCGTCAATATAATAAACAAAAACGCCACAAATATGGCATAAAAGAATTTAAATTATGTACGTTACCGGGCTACACATACAAAATCAATATTTATGCAGGAATAGAAAATGATCAAGTTAACACTACGCCCACAAACGTTGTCATGGCACTTTGCAGTAGCTTATTGAACAAGGAACACATCATGTATACAGACAATTGGTACACCAGTATTGATTTAGAAAGGAATCTGTTAAAAAATGATACGCATCTAGTCGGTACCATTAGAAAAAACAGAAAGAGTTTACCTAAAGAAATGACTACTGCTAAATTGAAGAAAGGCGAGCATATAGCAAGAGAGAGCAATGATGGTATAACAGTCTTGAAATGGAAAGACAAAGGAGACGTTTTTGTTCTTTCGACAAAACACTCAGACCGTTTCTTGACAATCACAAAGCGAGGAAAAGCAGTTTTGAAGCCGAAAATTGTTCTCGATTATAATAGAGCGAAAGGAGCAGTTGATTTATCAGATCAAATGGCAACGTACTCCTCGCCACTACGGAAATCCGTTAAGTGGTATAAGAAAGTTGGAATAAATCTGCTGTTAAATACTGCGGTTGTTAATGCATTAATATTATATCAGACAGTAACGGGAAATAAAATTCAAATAGTTGAGTTTAGAAAACAACTGCTGAAAGATTTGTTGGTGAGAGGTGAAGTAACCTCATACAACGTCACAAGGCGAAAAAGAATTAGACACAAACTTACAAGAAAAGATGGTACAAGTAAAAACAATCGAAGAACTTGTCAGCAGTGCTATAAAGAAAATACACAAGTGATAGGGCGATTATTGGCCAAAAATAAAACAAAAAAAGTTGTGACTTTTTGCGAAACCTGCCCTAATAAAACATATTTATGTTTTGATTGTTTTCATAAAATTCATTCATAATTTAATTAGATATATTTAAATTATGTCGATCTCAATTTAGAAGTCTGATTTTATTTTGCTTTCTTTTTAATTACTTCATGTAATAAATTATTCGTGTGATTTACAAATATATTGTTTTATTAAAAACGTATCTCCGAAAAACTTATTTGTTCTTACATTATACATTCTGAAACTTTAGATTCTAAAGCAATATCTGAGTATTAATATTATTGTACGGTGCAACACCGCACATTTCGCCAAATCAGCTTTTTCATTGTTTCGCTATAAATCATAATTGACATACTTTTCAGTTCGCATTAAGCAAGCATCGCGCGCGTTCTCTCTATCATTTCTATCATTATTTTATAACCAAAATATATCAAATATTATCAAGCATAGCAATTATCATTTTCTATCATCAAAGACGTGTGAAAACCCCATACATCTTTTTGGTCCTTCGAACCTTCTCGCATGTGTGAATTACTTTCGAATAATTTCGTAACATTTACCACGCGGGTGTGAATCAAACCAGCATAGCAAGCATTTTATAAGTGTTACGGACATTGACTCTAATACGTGTACTACGAGGATTGTATTACGTGTTATTTAATATCATCAAGAAGCATTTACAATTAAATATATTAGCAACGATTTGTGTGAACGGTGTAAGTAAGATTAAATCAAATCGGGCAGCACCGGTAAGTCAATCTTATTATCCTATTACGTCGTGATTCACCAGAAATCTTAAATATCAGATCAATTTATATAAATTTTAAGCAATTAACATATAAAAAATATAACAATGGAAGACATTTACGCTACTCAATGTCAACTTATGCAAAGCATTGAGAAGCTACTCGTGAACTTCAAGAAAGATGGGCCTGAGCGCAAGACCTTCTCCAATATACAGAGACGGTTAACGACGCTCAAATGCTATTGGAATGAATTCAACAGCAATCATACACAGCTTGTTGACTATCAAGACCTTGATCATGATTATTTTATACAAAATTGCTATGAAAAGACAAAGGAATTTTACCTCAAACTTCTGTCTTATTTAGAAAATTACTCCTTGTACATAGAGAATCCAACAGCCCACGACATACCTTCGACTCCGCGACCAGGCGCTATATACTCGTTTGAGGTACCACCCACTGATAAAAGTAGGCAATTTAAGATTGATATTCCGTCGGTCGAAGTCTCTCAAACAACACCGACCCCTACGACGTCAGCCATTCGAGCTTTACCATCGCCACTCAACGGAGTCAACCCAGCATCGCAAGAAAAAGTAGGTGAGTTTTTAGACCGCAGCACCCCTAGCAAATTAGAAGAAATGCTTCGCAAGCAAAGAAGCAACTTCAAAGCGTTTTCTCGCACTATCACGAGCATAGAAGAAGATTTGACGGAAAAGTGGGAGTTTGAAGATGTTTTAAAGAACATAGAATCACGTTGGAGAACCATTGACTCTCTTCACTGGGAGATTGACAGCTTTCTTTGTGAAGAAGATGAGGAGTACATGCGTTTATTCAACAGATATGAAAAAGAGTATAATGATATCAAGAAAGTGTTGACTAATAAGATGTGGTCATCATCATATAAGACCAAGATGACTCCAACGATGGACATTCCTACTTTTAATAGAGACTATCACAAATGGGTATCATTTAAAGATCTCTTTTCTGAAGCGATTCACAGCAACGGGTCCATATCAAAGGCGCAAAAGATGCAGTTCTTGAAGAATAAGGTCAAAGGCGAGGCAGAAAAACTTATTCAACATTTAAAAATAAGTTCAGAAAACTATCAAGTATGTTGGGATATTCTCAACCACAGATTTAATAACGTTAGAAAAATATTCACATATCATATGCAAATTCTTCTGTCTCTACCTACCATGCAACAACAATCAGCAGCGTCAATAAAGAAAATGCATGACACTACAATCGAGTGTATAAATGCCATCAAGCCACTCGGCGTAGATATATCGTCATCGGACCTTGTACTCACTCACATTTTGTCGCATAAATTAGACTCAGAGACGCACTTGGAGTATATAGAATCACTTAAGAACCCCCGAGAGCTGCCGACTTTAAGCGAATTCATCCAATTCCTCGAGAATAAGTTTACATCACTGGAGGCGTCCCGCCGAAAACAAGATACCATTAATCAGAAGCCAAGTGTATCTCCTTTTTATACGAAAAAACCATGGCAATATCAGTATAGCAATAATAACAACTATAGCAAACCTCCAACTAGCAATTTGAACGCAAATTATAATCAGAAACCAAAATCATTTTACGTGTCATCAGCTAATAAATGTCCCCACTGCGATGGCGATCACGGTATTTTTATATGCAAGGAATTTCTTGATTTACCTAATGAAATGAAAGTGAAGACTGTAAATAAATTACGACTTTGTGTAAACTGTCTGTTTGACCACAAAGGTAAGAAATGTTTATCTACGAAAACCTGCCGGAAATGTTCGGGGAAACATAATACTTTGCTGCACGAAGCGTACATCAACCAACCGTTCAGCATCCCGAAGCATTCGTCAGATAACGTCTATGTCTCACAGAGTAAATTGTCTGAAATTCTTCTGGCAACAGCACTTATCAAAGTTCTGGCACTAGATGGAACCTATCATATCATGAGAGCGCTTGTGGATCAAGGGTCTCAAATCTCCTTAATTACTGAAGATGCTGCTCAGAGGTTGGGACTATCACGGCGCCATTGCAAGGGTGTCGTATTCGGGCTCGGTTCTCAACAAAACAATTGTAAAGGTGCATTACAAATTACTGCCTCGGCGATCAAGGGCGACCACCTTTAACACCAACGTAGTTATTATGAAGAAACTAATGCATAGCCTGCCTAATCAAACATTTGAAAAACCAATATGGCCGCATTTAAAAAATATCGATTTGACAGATCCAGAGTTTCACATCAGCGCTCCCATAGATATACTATTGGGAGCGGAAGTTTATTCTCTCATCATGATGGGCGGAATCATCAAGGGCGATAGCAAGACCGAACCTATTGCTCAACAAACACATCTAGGATGGTTATTGTGTGGCAAGGTCACGACTTATCATTGCAATGTGGTTCTGAACAATTTAGAAGATATTCAGAGATTTTGGACAATTGAAGACATCGCAGATAATCCGTCAGACCTAACAGCAGAGGATCACTATTGTGTGACTCAATATCAAGAGCAGACTACACGTCAAGTAGATGGGCGATACGTCGTGAGATATCCCATGAAACCCAACTTTACAGAAAAATTGGGCGATTCTAAGAATCGAGCAATAGCGCAGTTTTTACAATTAGAGAAAAAGTTTTCAAAAAATCAGAAGTTATCAGATGGTTACAAATCTTTTATAAACGAATACGTTAGTTTAGGACACATGCACCAAGTTCACAATGACTGTAATGTGAACTCGCCGGCCTCGTGCTACCTTCCGCATCACTGTGTATTGCGCTCTGACTCTACTACAACCGCGCTGCGTGTAGTAGTAAATGCATCATCGCCTACAACATCAGGTTGCAGTTTCAATGACCTTATGTACAGTGGGCCAAACTTACAACGTGACCTATTATCTTTGATAATAAATTGGAGGCAGTACGAAATAGCATTTACAGCTGACATTGAAAAAATGTTCAGGCAAATCATGGTACACCCTGAAGATCAGAATTTACAAAAGATAATCTGGAGAAACAACAGTCACCTTTACAAGAATACAATCTAGCAACTGTCACCTATGGTACAAAGGCCGCACCCTTTTTAGCCATGATGACTTTAAAACAGTTAGCAAAAGATGAAGGTCACAATTATCCATTGTCACCCGCCAGGCAAACATTAGAAGATAAATTCTACATGGATGATCTTCTCTCGGGGAGTCACAGAATCCCGACAGCAAAGCAATTGCAATCAGACTTGTTAAAGTTGCTTAAGTCTGGTGGTTTTCATCTTCGCAAGTGGGCTTCCAATAAGCAAGAACTTTTACAAGACGTCGAAACAAATACAAAATCATTTGATTTCAAACATCCAGAGTCTACAAAAACTCTCGGCTTACAGTGGAATCCGAAAGACGATCATTTTTCGTTTAAACTGACGCTCAGCCCGCCCTCACAAAGGTTACTAAGTAAACGAATACTATTATCGGAAATATCCAAAATTTTTGATCCTCTAGGTTGGCTTTCCCCGGTAACCACGAAATTGAAATTGCTATTTCAAAAGGTGTGGCTACAGGATATTCAGTGGGATACTGAGTTACCAAAAGAAATAAGCAAAGAATGGCAGAGAATTCGAGATGATTTATATAACATAAATGATTTTAAAGTACAGAGATGGCTAGCAACTCTAGGAAAACGATAACATCGAACTTCACGGATTTTGTGATTCATCAACCAAAGCTTTCGCCTGTGTAATTCTTTGTAGGGTGAAAAAACCACATAACACAATCAACATTGTGGCAAAATCACGACTGGTACCCGTAAAGAAACCTATCACTCTACCACGACTCGAGTTAATGGCTTGTCATCTATTAGCGAAACTTATGAATACGGTACTTAAAACCTTACAAAATCATAACATTAAAATATACGGTTGGACAGACTCGACTGCAGTGCTAGGATGGCTTCAAGGAGACTCTAGTCGCTGGAAAACATTCGTAGCTAATAAAGTAAATCAAATCAAAGCAATCATGTCTTCGGAAAAATGGCACTACGTGAAATCAACAGAAAATCCCGCTGACTGTGCCAGCCGAGGTATTGCAGCCAAACAATTGAAAGAGCATCAACTGTGGTGGACGGGACCTACATGGTTAATCTCGTATGAGCCCGAAGACAATCAAAAGCGCCCTGTATACCTAACTGATCTAGAAATGAAACAATCACACCAAAGCAATGTCACGACCATAAATAATTACAATATTATAAGTGACATAGTTAACAAACATAGCGACTTCGCACGTGCAACAAGAATAGTAGCGTGGGTATTACGTGCGGTGTCACGCAGCAAATCAAAGAAAGCATTTTTATCGGTTGACGAGTTATCAAAAGCAAGAAACACAATAATTGTTTGTTTTCAACATTTATCATTTTCAAATGAAATTAGCAGACTAGAAGGTGGAGATAAAATAGATAGCAAAAGCAAAATACTCAGCCTAAATCCATTTTTAGGTAAAGATCAATTGCTGAGAGTTGGTGGTCGTATTAAACACGCAAACATACCTGAGGAAATGAAATACCCTTTAATCATCCCGCACGATAGTCATCTGACGAATTTGCTCATTGATCGAGCTCATAAAGACACATTCCACGGTGGAGCACGTTTAACACATGCTCGGCTTCGACAGCATTACTGGATAATAGGAGGAAACCGAGCCGTTAAGAAACGTCTTCGCAGATGTCTTATATGCAGACGTCAAGACCCTGTGAAACAAACACAACTTATGGGGGATCTACCGACGGCACGCGTTAACCCCAGTCGACCATTCCACAGTAGTGGCGTGGACCTATGTGCTTACGTTAAGGTCAAGGCAAATAAGGGAAGAGGAATTAAGACTACAAAAGCATATGTTACAGTATTTGTCTGTATGGCAACAAAAGCAGTGCATTTGGAGCTTGTTTCGGACCTCTCTTCATCAGCATTTCTAGCAGCACTACGACGAATGTCTGCTCGACGAGGAACACCAAGACATATCTATTGCGACAATGGTACAAACTTCGTGGGGGCCAATCGCATCTTAAAGCAAGAAAACATCAACTTACAAGCAATATTAGACAATGAATTCCATTCCCAAGTATCTGACATGGGCATCGAGTTTCATTTCAACGCCCCAGCATGGCCAAGCGCTGGGGGACTGTGGGAAGCAGCCGTAAAGAGCCTGAAATACCATCTGCGAAGAGTGCTCGGTGATCAAAAGCTCACATACGAAGAGTTCACCACATTGTTAGCACAGCTAGAGGGATGCTTAAATTCTAGGCCTCTCGGCGCTCTGACAGAAGATCCAGAAGACATCGATTTTCTAACGCCATCACACTTTTTATCAAGTGGACCTACCTTGACAGTAATAGAAACGGAAAGGGATGGCCGGACTCGATGGCAACTTATACAAAAAATGGTTAATGACATTTGGAAGAGATGGCAGAATGAATATTTATGTAAATTATCATTACGGTGCAAATGGCAACAATATGAAAACAATCAGCGAGTTGACG
This sequence comes from Melinaea menophilus ssp. n. AW-2005, assembly GCA_918358695.1. Taxonomy (NCBI): domain Eukaryota; kingdom Metazoa; phylum Arthropoda; class Insecta; order Lepidoptera; family Nymphalidae; genus Melinaea; species Melinaea menophilus. Next base: position 984,984 of record OU911059.1, read on the forward strand.
ATATTGTGATTATTCAAGAAGCAAACTTACCACCAGGAAAGTGGGCTCTCGGCAGGGTAGTTGATCTGCACCCTGGTAAAGATGGTCATGTACGAGTAGCAAGTGTGAAAACCAAGAGCGGCATCATCAAACGACCGATAGTAAAGCTATCACCGCTCCCGGTACACGACGAGATAAGCCACCACGTGCCATCAAACAAACAAAACAATGTATCAAATGTCATAACTTTGAAACCAAAACATACAACAACATCGTTCAAGAATATGTTTATCACATTACTTACCTTACTATTAATCTTGCCGGTACAGGGTGCATATAATATAGCACAACTGAAGCATAATCAATCAATCTATTTTGACAAAATCTCAGACATGAATATTAGCAGAGATGAATGGAAGTTAATAGTCTATTATGATATGGATCCATTCTGGCGTGGGTCTAAAATACTCACGGAGTACGTCGACAGTCTTGAAAGCATTTGCGAAAAATCAACAAAACCCTCGCTGTGTGACATAGTACTGTTACAGCTGCATCATGACTACAGTGAACTTGAGCACTATAACCATATCTTACTCGGTCACCAGTTTACTGGACGCAATAGTCACCGTGTGCGTCGTGGTTATATAAATGTAGTCGGTAATCTTGCAAGTACACTATTTGGAGTACTTGATGATAATTTCGCAGAAAAATATGAAAAGGACATTGATCAGATTAGAGCGAACCAGAAACACTTATCACTATTTTAGAAAAATCAGACCTCGATCATCGAAGCACAGTACAATGTATTACAACGAGTGGAAGATAACATGAACAAACAACATAAGCTTGTCAATCAGCACATCAACAACATCGAAAATACTCTGAATTTAGCCAAAGGGGAGATTCAGAAATTATCACCTAGCAATGACTTCGCGTTATCTGCTATCGTAACATATGGACTACTTACCAATCTTCGAAACATACAGGAATACCTACTGGACACACTGGTTGAACGTTCAACTTCCATCTCATAAACCCTGAACAACTTAGACATGAATTGAATACGATATCTGGCCAATTACCAAAGGATTTGGATTTACTAATAATAATTTATTAATAAGGCTACGTCGCCTATCTGTCATATTTGTTTTAGTTATATTAGTTAAAATATTTAAGTCAATGACATGTAAATATTTAAGTATCATTCACCATCATAATTTGATTGTATTATCATCATCATCTTCATTACCCTACTAGCATCTCTTCCTCTCCTCTCCCGGAAGATGTACGGTGCAATACCGCACATTTCGCCAAATCAGCTTTTTCATTGTTTCGCTATAAATCATAATTGACATACTTTTCAGTTCGCATTAAGCAAGCATCGCGCGCGTTCTCTCTATCATTTCTATCATTATTTTATAACCAAAATATATCAAATATTATCAAGCATAGCAATTATCATTTTCTATCATCAAAGACGTATGAAAACCCCATACAATTATGTTTTTATTTTGTACAAAATAACTGCTTAAAAACACAATAAAACTATAATAATTTTGTAGGATATAAGATAATAAATATATAATACTATACCTGAATCTTGCAGTGAAAATATTGTCCCAACATAATCAAACCTATTTTTCAAAGTTATATTTCTAACTAAAAACCAAGTAATGTAAATTTGTCTACAGGGCCGTGGGGGTCTGGAACAATACATATTAGCTTTAAATACGTGTCCCACGGCTCTATAGCGAAGCTTCAATTCACCTATAGCTTGCGGTCATATGGTGTCCCCCGCGGCCCCAATGGAACAATTGTATGTCGACTACATGGTGCCCCCCACGGCCCAAACGTTAAGACTTAAAAATTAACACGGCGTTTAACGTGTTAATATTTCTATGATATTTTTAAAAGTATATTTATTATTTCTAACATAAATATTGTATTTAAATTAAATAAGCTAAGAGTATTATACAATTAACTTCTGCTGTCAAAGTTTTTAATCTATTATCACTGTAAGGTTACATTGTGATTAAAAATCATAATCCATGTTTTAACTATTTTATATCTCAATATATACAATCCTTTGAAGTAACTCCTTCAGAAACAAATACATAAATGTATAGAGAATGAGACATAATACACAAGGTCCACCGCCGTTATGGCGCCATCTAGTGATCAATCTTTAAACTAAAGTTATGCCTCCATAATAGTTAAGTTATTTTTCAAAACTTACGATAGATGATACTTTTGTAAAATCGTTAGTTGAGGTAAGTTTTTAACATAACATAAGCAGCTTTATATAAAAATACAAATATTATGCATTAAAGTATTAAATAATATTTAAGCTTAGTGAAAAATAATAAACCTTACATTTATCCTTATACTCCTGATACTATATATCTGTCTCACTCTCTCGTGGGCTGCTTTACAGACGTTTCACTCACATTTCTCTATAAAATGTAAAATTCCATAAATATGAACAACAGACAATAAACACTTAATTAGTTATGCTTGACTTAATAAGAAAGGCCAAAAAAATAAAAAACCTTGGACGGCAGTGCTCATAGTTTTATAATCAAATACAATATTTAGGAAGCAATAAAAACAATATATATATCACAGATATTTTAATAAAGATATCACACAGTTTATACTTTAACTTGTAACACACTGACAATGGATAATTATACAAAATATACAAAATGAACATTTATTTATTAAAAATAAATTAAACAGATCACTGAAAATTATAGAAAAATTACAACATTTTTTTTTCTGACAGCTGTTTTACCAAAATTATCTTATTCTAAAAAATATTTTGCATGACTTAATTTATCAAACAACTTCCATTATATTTGCTCAAATAAAAAAAACAAGGTAATATAATTTAGTCTATGAACTTCGATGTGGTACAATGTGAGTGAAAAAAATATCAATGTATAAACCACCCAAATGAAATTGCTGACCCTCCTCCTAATTACATTATACAAGTGTACATTTATTCATTTGAGTCGGGTTACGTGTCAAAATATCAAAGTAATATCTAATGTCTTATAATATCAATGAGGTGTTTAAGAGTTGTACCGAGTGAAGATCGTAGTAATAGTAACACTTTTTAAACAACAGCAATTTTAATTTCAGGATAATCAAATGAAACTGTTTTTTCTCGAAATACTTGAATAAGACTTGTCATCTTGTTGAAGTCAGCCCCAACTATAATAAACCCAGTTATTTTTACTTTCTAAGTTCAAATTAAATTACATTGATAATTATTAAAATTTAATTACAAAGTCTTTGCTAATTAATTGATCAATCGCAACACTTCACTGAGATGTCAAATCATTTTTACTTTAATGATTCTGTCACAATCGGGCTTGAATTCAATTATTAGAATGTTATTTGTGGCAGATTTTTTTCAGTCATTATCATAACATAAAATTAGGAAATATTTTATTTGTCAACATTTCGTCTTTTTAAAGTAGCATCACTTAACTCTCTCACTTAGTCTAAATAACCTTTTGGCAATCTCATATAAGTTCTTATCAACTTTAGTCTCGGTGCCAGTCTCAAAATATCAGAGGAGATGAAATATTCTGTCCCGTGGCTATCTCATCTGTCGGTGTCGTCTCTTTACACCGGTGCACAGCGTCTGGGAACATAACACAAATCAAGGATAAAACTAATATAAGTAGTTTTCGTACAAAAAATATTAGAAGAATCCAGATGCAAATCTCCAAAACAGCTTTACACTGGTCTAGTACAAGAAATAGATGTTAGAATTAGATGCGTATTGCTGCCATCTGGACCCGATCAAAGATTTTAGTTAACAGTGTTCCTAACATAGTCACTAAAGTGTGAAGGTACATCACTAATACTATCATCATCATCATCATCAGCAGTTATCTATAAAGGATTTTCGTTCTGGTGACATTGGGTCCTGATTAACTATATCTATACCCATGAACTCCATAATAGCAGGCTTTTTTTGTATCTAAGCTTTCAGAAGCTTCACACTTAAGTATAATATTTAATATTCATTTAATTCTGTATTACACATGTTAAGTTTGTATTCTAGTGAAGCCGTGTTGTATAATTTGGAACTATGTAACTGGTTTGGTGCTGACTGTACTTGATGTCATTAAATTACAAAACAATATCTCATACCTCTTTTATTGTAGTATATCTAATGATTTAATTTCATGTTCCCCTCCAAAAATAAATAAAAAAGATGTCTTAATATTTCTATGATATTTTTAAAAGTATATTTATTATTTTTAACACAAATATTGTATTTAAGTTAAATAAGCTATGAATATTGTACAATTAACTTCTGCCGTCAAAGTTTTTAATCTATTATCAATATAAGGCTCCATTGTGACATAATCATATTATCTATATTTTAACTATTTTGATATCTACAATATATACAATCCTTTGAAGTGAAACAAACACATAAATGTATAGAGAATGAGATATAATACACATGGACCACTGCGGTTATGACGCCATCTATTGAACAATCTTCAAACTAAAGTTAGGCAAAAAAAGTGAAGTTATTTTATAAAACTTTCGATAGATGTCGTTGATGGTTTTGTAAAATTGTTAGTTAAGTATTAGGTAAGTTATTAACATAAACTCCGGATACTCTATATCTGTCTCACTCTCTCGTAAGCTACTTTACAGAAGTTGTAAGTGAAAATGACCATTGTAATGGTAAAACTCCATAAGTATAAACAACTGATAACAAATACTTAATCACTTTTGCTTGACTTAAAAAATGATAAAGGCCGTTTAGACACGAGCGATGACGTAATTATATATTTACGATAGTTTTAGCACGCGGTTGTACCAAAGCAGTTTCCTTTCACATAACGATCAAAATATACATTAATTTAATGATAAACAAACTTAAAATTGTATATACTGACAGAAATTTGTAAAAGATATGTACAATAAAAAGTGAAAAAAATATAAAGAACTTACAACATCAGCGGGTATCTTCACAAGTCCCAGGACAAGCGACTCACTGTACAAAGTCTCTCTTTCTTCACAACCTTGAAATAATAAAACACACAGATGAATGAAATGGATGTTACTTCCTATTTACTTCATCAGAAGGTATTAAACCGATATAAAAATATTAACCCCACATATGTAAGTTGCTTTGATAAAGTTGGTAATAAAAGATTATTTTGTGAGTATATTTATAATATTTTAAGATTTTCAATATAATATTACAACTTATCGTTATATTTATTTATTTATTAGCTTTGTTAGAAGCTGCTGCCATCTTTTAACCGACCAACCAAGGGTTACCAAAATTTTTATAGTTAATTTTAAGCAAAAAATGAAAACTTATTTAATCATAGGATATTGGTTGTGCATTATTTATTTGTGCTTATTATTTTGTTGTATAATAAAGTATCAAACACAACCCTGTTATAAGCAATATCTCAAACCTCACTGGAATATCACCTAAAGAAAAGATTATCTATTTATTAGTACGTGTACTGTCTGCATGATAAATAATTAATAGAATAATTTATTACATACGAGTATATAGAATATACATATATATATATATATATATATATATATATATATAATTTAATAATGTATGTACTATGTATCGAGAACATATACAAGTATATACATATATTTAAATTTATCGGTTTTCATTGATAAATTAATA